>BROJ01000203.1:0-344064 GCA_026008555.1 Fistulifera pelliculosa | reverse complement strand
CTGTTCTGATTGCGCCTTGTTTTCATGTATCACTTTTGACTTCAAACCAGGTTTGCTGCGCTGTCGCTGTTTTGCAAACTGACATGCTGCACACATCGGAAGCGGCATGGAGGATCTACTCGCTTGAGTATGAAGTCGCCGAGTCGCTTCACTGTGCGCCAAGACCCCCATTCGCATGATAAACTGTACGGAGCGCATGTTCAGATGCCCGAGCCGATGGTGCCATTTGAGAAGCTCGCGCTGTGCCGGAGACAAGTTCATGTTGTTGTTGATCGTCGTTGTCACAGCCGCATTGAGAGCTCGATGAACTTGAGGCCCAGCATCCATGGAATACGCTTCTTTCATAGGTAAGTTGGTTCCTTGTTGCAGCATCACTGTAATTGAATTCCTTGCTAACTCGTCACCACTGTTCGTTGCCCCACTTAGCGTCAATTTTCCAGCTTCTTGCATGATTGTCTCGTCGGGGTATGCATTCAAGAGATCGCTGGTGCTTAGTAGGCGGACTGTTGTGTCGGGGACCCAGACAGCGGGAACTTTCAAAGTGCGGAGCATTCCTTTGTCGTCTTGGAAGGACCATGCGACGTGTCCATGTCCTTTGACCGATGTCCAACCTTTAATACCGTGGATTTTCGTGTCGGCAGCTTTCAGCTCACCAACAAAGTCATGGCGGTTGCAGGTTACCGAAATACTTGCGCCAGAGTCCCAAATTACCGGAAATTGATGCTCCTTCTCCACATTGTTGTCAATGGCTGCGCGAGGATAAGTGAAAGCCGCTTTCAAAGCAGTGAGGAGATTGAAGCTGGGAACTTTTGGGGCAGCCACATACGCAAAATGCGAGGTACCACAACAATCAACCGTGTTTCTGGGACATTTGCTGCACCACTTGGCTCTTTTATCATCTTGGAAGGGTGTCTCGTTTCTTGTTTCGACGTTGTCGTGCGTTGCATTTGCTGTTTCCGTGCATTCGACGCAACAATTTGCCTTGTTTTCGACGTCAGGACGGATGTCCTTCGTCGTATGGGCGCAGTGTCCGCAGCAACCGTCAGGGGTGGGATTTCCGGGCAAATCTCGTGCGTTGTTTCGTTCCGGTTCGTGTTGGGCGCCCCAAATGATGCCAATTCGCGCACAGATGATCGCAAAAATTCACCGGCATCTGAGAGCAACCGTAGGGGGGAGCTTTGCGGGGAGCCTCGCGCTTGCGAATTGCCTTTGTGCTGTGCTTGCGAGTGCGTTTCTTCTCCTCTCAAGAGGCACTGGCGTTGTCTTGGACAACGAGTGCTTCTTGAACTGAATCTGCTTGTCAAACTCTGCAAGGCGGGCAGCGTCAAAGCTTGGAGACACAGCTTGGGCCAACCGAGTGTAGGCGTCAGCTTGCTGTTTCGGGCCTTTGCGCTCGGCTTCGGGGAACTTTTGAAAGTGCGTCTGCATATCCTTGACGATGTGGTCGGACGGCAGTCGACCCAATGCGCGAGAGCGATGCTTGCGAAACTTGGCTCCACTGCGACGAAAGTAGCGCGGGTAGTTGTCGAACGAAAGCTTTGCAAACGGAGAGGTTTCGCGCGGAATCGAGCGCTGAGTGACAGCGAACGCCAACAGAGCCAACAACCAACCAATCGGGGCGAGAATCCAGCTCACGGGAAGGTAAGGAAGCGAAAGACCCAGCAATACACTGGCAATCGGGACCAAGAGCGCAGACAGAGTTGACATCGCACTCTGAGGTCCCACGGGAAAGTCCGCCATCCAGGCGTAGTGATCGAACGCAACGTTCGCCTGGAGGTTTGTTTCGGTCTTGTTTTGCCCGTCTTGCTTGCCGGTATGCGTGGAGGTGCCATGAGTGGTGGACCACCTGCCACATTTTGCGCACCAGTAGAATTTCTTGCCTTGGTGCTCCTTGACTTCGCTTTCTCCCGGTTTCGGAGCTTGGTGCTTGGAGAAACTCTTACCGTTCGGGCGCTTTGGGTTGGGAAACGGCCCTTTCTTGGTTTGGTTTTCCTCCGCGTCCCTTCTGAGCTTGCGCGCCTCGGATCCACTGGCTTCTTTGGTTCGGGACAATCGCGAGCGAAGTGATCCGGGAATCGCAGTTGAAGCAGCGGCGGAGTCATTCGCAATCACTGGGTAGGCAAAGCGCCGCGGAGCTCCGCTTTGTCTTGAGAGGTTTTCGCCGGTTCCCAGAGCCCATCGTTCACCATGATGCGGTAGTTCTTGGTCGCTGCATCACAGATGTGATGGTAGTTGATCGAATTAGAATTAAGGTACTTAATCCTCTCATCTTGACTCAAATGACTTGTGCGTAGCAAAGCCTTTTGTAGTGCCGCTTGAATCGTCAAGAGTTCGTGACGATAGATGTCGGTCCTATCAGAACTACTGGTGGCCGAAAGGAAACTCAACAGCATGTCTTTGATGAGACTGCTATCAAATTGACCAATGCGGATCAACTCAAGCGACTTAAGGCGGTACTGAGTAGACATAGCAGCAATATCTTGTCCGGAGTAGTTCTGAGGCTTGATTGACTTGATTTCCGCCTTGATTCGCTCTCCGTAGGTGAGCGAAACCGCGTGGACGATACTAATAAAGCGAACCAGACCTCAAGAAAAGAGGGCTTCTCAGAGACCAGAGAGCCTTCCGTGGCTAGAGTGTCATCGATACTGTTGTAGAAGTATTTGATCTTTTCTTCGCTATTGGCCTTGTCCATACTGTCGTATTTTTTCCACAACTTCCTTGATGGCGCCTAGCGCTATCTGGGTCGACGAATACCGAGTGGTGCGTCACCACATTGAGGATCATGACTCATCAGCGGGTCAGCGCAAGAGATGGCTAATCGGGCCGACACCGAACATTTCGGAATGTTCTGTTACTTTGCGTTCAAATTCTCGGAGATGAACGCCGCCTGTTTTGAACTTCGTTTCTTCACCAGTAATGCGAGACTTGAAGGAAGACTGCGCGTATGCGTATGTCTGTAGCTCGATACATTCCGGCGGTGATGGAATCAGGCTGTTCGGCAAGTCCGCTCCAATCTGGTTTGGGAATGCCACCACACCAGCAACAAGGCGACCGCCCGACGGCCAACGCCTCCCATCAACGGTGTCATTGTTGAGGTTCGAGTCGCTGCCGACTCTGCGGCCATGCGAATGGCAGCCGTAAGCTCTGCAGCAATCTCAGCTGCGCTGGGCACCGGAGGTGCGATCTCCGAAGGTAGATCAATGTCGGCCATCTCAAGAGTTTCTTGAGACCAACCGTCGGTTTCTTGCGAGAGATCGTCAAAGAACGAACTCGGAGAGCTTTCTTGGGCGCAGATCGAGCCGATCTGTCCGGAGTACTCGGGTTGTCCGACACGGTGTGTCGTTTCAGCTGAAAGGGTAAGAAGACTTAAGGGCGTCTCAAGGCTTGCAACACAAAGGATCTGGGCTCATAACCAGTCAAAGTGTAGTACTGTAATTACTCGTAGAACACCGTTACGATACACTTGATATACGTCGTAGGCTAGTCCAAAGATGTCCAGTCTTTAGATAGCGGACGATACAAAGAGATTCGTTACGAAGCAAACGAATACAAAAGGGGGGACAAAGTGCAATTGAAGATCGACCGCAAATTATAGGAAAGCTCGCTCTGTTCGCAAGAAGTCTTCCAAGTTCCAACGCTCAAAAGACTAAACTTTTGCGAGTCGGTTTGGCAACTTCCCACGACCAGTGAAGCATTACTTAGACTATAACTATACCCTGTCTCGCCGACATTCATGCACGAGGATGCATTAGTTAGGAGCTGAAACTTTCCACTTAGCTCGAAACCAACGTCTTCAATCTTAAATAACTCGTCGCGCAAATAATACATAGGCCGGAGTCTTGAGGTGGCGTAGCCATTAGGGATAGGGATATCCACATCAACTGGATCTGCGTACGTCACACGTAGAAATGTACGCATTGCGGATTGCGGATTGCGGTAGTAATTAGTAGATGAGCATTGTTCAAAGTTCAAAGGTCCGAAGTCCGAACGTCTGGAAAAAATTGGACCGTTTACCATGACAATGAGCAACACCATGAATATCATTGCTCGCTTTCGTTCTTTTCTTTCTTACTGCTAATTTTGAATTCAAAAGTCAATCAAGAATAGCACACATACACTTATTTGAAAAGAATGCGTCGCAACACGTATCAGCGCCGATCGCGGAGTGTCTTTGAAACGGCGCGTCCATGGTTTGTTCTCGCAACTTTATCTATTCTCTTTGCAGTTCTTTCCGTCCTTCCAGACATCGAATCTCCTCTTCACAAAGACGCCTAGAAGATTGGGATTGGAATTTTCTGTCAGATTCCTCTTCGTCGCAGCAGGAGGAGAGTGCGTCTTCCCACAAAGCTTCTACGGTCGATGCGAATAGCAAAGACGATGACTGGCATTTTATGGATAGTGATAGTAATCGAGTATCTCCGACCACCACAACATCGAACGCTTTAACAGATGATTGGGATACACCGAACCAGCACGAGTCGCCATCCTCGGGTGCATCGAGTCAGAAAAATGGAAAAACATCGACCGGAAATAATGCCCACAATCAAGATGACGAATGGAATATGGTAACGGAAAGCAGTAGCGCAGCTAAGAGTCAACAAGAAGTAGCGTTGGGTGAAGATGAATGGGGTTTTGCAGAGGGAACTACATCCATAGCAAAGGACACGAGAAATTCGGAAGGTGCCGCTGCGAATGATGATGACTGGCATCTTGTAGATACTAACAAGGCTCCTTTGCAAACCAGCGCTAGCTCGATCACAAGTCCCAAGGAAATTTCCGACGACGATGAAGGTGAATGGTTTTTGACCAAAGACGTAACGAAGGATTCACACTTTAAACAGTCCTCATCGGCGCATACACATGACAGTATCCACAAGCACCACCATTCTGTTTTCACAGAAGAGCACAAAGATTTGTTTCCGTTCAATTGGTCCGATTTCTGGGGATTCGCCTTGGCAACGGTAGGTCTGCTCTTGGCTGCGGGTGGTGGAATTGGTGGTGGGGGTATCTTGGTACCCATCTACTGTCTTGTCCTTGATTTCAGTCCGAAGCATGCCATTCCCTCTCCAACATAACCGTTCTCGGTGGTGCGTTGGCGAATACATTTTGAATGCATCCAAGCGACACCCCACCGCCGACCGACCGCTAATTGATTGGGATATGATTCTTGTGATGGAACCCTGACGATAGCAGGAGCTTTGATAGGTGCACTCATTAACAAGGTGCTTCCGGAATTATTGCTAACAGTACTCCTTGTGCTGCTGTTGGCGATAACAGCGCAAACTACACTGTCCAAGGCCATTCAACTGTATAAAAGGAGACCGCCCAAATGAATCAAGAATCTGAACTCACCAAACTGATGGAACACCAGCAGCGGAATGATGAAGACGAGAATGAAGACGATGACGAAAACGAACGCACTGGGCGATGAAACGAATGAATCCCAGTCGGATCAAATGGTCACGGTCATGTCCAAAGAACACGAAGAGCTACAAGCTATTTTGGAGCATGAACGTCACCACTCTCGGCACAATATTATACTTTTGGTGGTGATGTTCATAGTTGTTTTAGTCATCAACGTGTCCAAGGGAGGGTGCTTTCAAATCTCCACTCGGTATCACATGCGGCTCGTCAGCATTCTGGATGTCGAATTTCTCTTGCTGGCTTGGATCCTTGCCATTTCAATACATGCTCGCGTAGTTCTTCTTCACAAATACGAGCGAAAAGCGGTTTGTAATTATGAATACCAACCAGGTGATATCGTATGGGACGAGCGAGCCACCGTCGTTTACCCAATTATCTGCACATTTGCTGGTTTCTTTGCCGGAATGTTTGGTGTCGGTAAGTCTTTGTCTGAGATTGTCTTGAAATCCTTTCGGTCGACTGTTCTAATACATGTGCTTGCCAGGTGGAGGAATTGTCAAGGGACCACTGATGCTTGCAATGGGGATACACCCCGCTGTCAGCTCTGCTAGTACCGCATGCATGATCCTTTTACTTCATTTACAGCCACTACATCTTTCGTTGTGTTCGGTTTACTGGTTTATGACTATGCTATTCTCTGTTTCATCATCGGCTTCCTTGCGACTCTTGTCGGTCAAGTTGCTTTGACGTATGTTATGAAACGAGCAGGACGCAACTCGTACATTGCCTTTTCTATTGGAGGTGTAGTGTTAGTATCTGCGATACTCATGACAATTCAATCTCTGCTCAGTCTCGCTGAAGGTGAAAAGCATCATGCCGGAGGCATTTGCGGTAAGGGCGACTAGATGAGGAAAGCGAGACATCAATGACCTATTTGTGTGCTCAAGAGCAGCGCCTGAGTTCAAATAATATCGTTCAACCCAATACGTAATTTTGATTAATTAAAAATACCATACATAAATCAATTATCTAGAGAGACTGGTTACAGAGTCTCCTTAGCTACTTGGGCGTGTGGCGTGGCTATTGGACGGCGGCCGGACGACAGACTGATCGATTATGAACCGTTACGACAGTGACGAATTCTTTTGTATAGAAGCAAACTGTGGTTGGAGAAATTTCAAAAAAGAGGTTGAAGTGAGCTTTACCTGCATCCATCACAAAATCGGCAGACAGAGTATTTATTTCTGTATCGGATTACATTTTATTTGTGATCTCTTTTCATGAGGGGATTGACTGCCTAGTAACGAACAATAATGAAATCGAAAATCAACTTGCTATTTGCGTCCTTCGCAATCTCGGGCACTTGCGCGTTTAACGGAGCCCTTTTCCAAAGAGCACCAACCAAGCAGCGTACAGCTCCGTCGAAGAAGGACGGCGTTGACATCGAACTCCCTGATTTTGATGAACTTTTCAATCGCATCAGTCAGGTGTCTCCTTTATCTCGCCGTGTCATAGAATCTCATAATGCAATCTCTAATAATTTTAAAGCCTTTGATGGTAAGGTTGGTTATCTCTTATCACCTCAACGCGGACAACATTCTCACACAATCGATTTTCTCGCAGCAAACGACCTGCAATGGTCTACGATCGAGGCGAACCCGCACCGCTTAGTCAATCAAGTAGAAAAGATTGACAACTTTGATGGAAAGGGGACACCTATTCTGCGGTTTCGGTCGTCTATGGAAGGACCGTGCGTGGGCGAATATTTTGCTGATTTTATCATGACGCTCGAGCGGCGAGCTTTGTGGGACCCTCAAATCGATGAAGTGTACGAACTCTATCCCATTCATGATTTGGATGCTGCAAATATTGCCATGAATTTTGGAAGGTATGGCGATTGCGCTAGACTTGGAATTGGGTACTGTCGGACAAAAGCAAATGTTGTCTCTGCCCGTGAGCAGCTTACGTTATGCGGAATCCAGGACTTTGCGGATGGCTCTTGTATCATCTGGGGCACAGAGATGGAAGATTGGCATGACCACATGCTACCTCCACGAAAGAGGGTTACACGAGCCAGATCACACATTTTTTCGACAACGTTGACTCCATCTGGTGCGAACAGCTTCGACGTCGAATATGTCCTTCAGCTCAATATTGGAGGAAAATTCTAGTTGGATGACAGCTCCCATTGTCACGGATACGGTAAAAGCCTGTTCAAAACCGCTGATCAATATTTTCGAGGAAAGGATGGTCATCTCGAAGAATTTATGAAACAGAAGCAAATGGAAAGCGACAGTCTCGTCAAACGGCATAGTTTACTGATGACACCTTAGAAACGTGAAGCGGGACATTTCAACCGTCGGTTGTTGAAATTTTCGGTAATGTTTATAGCCACAAAGGTGCGAGAGTTGCATTTCATTCTTCCTAGAAGATGTTATCTCTAGCAACTGACTATCAGTGTGACGCGAAATTAGAAAAACCTTACCCTAGGTCTAGAGACTACTAGTAGAGAGCACTAGTCTACACTTAGATCTTGGATCCTTTTCTTCTGGCTAACCTAACCTTAACTTCATTGTCTGCTTCGGATTTCGGATTCATTCGCTCGAAGTTATTCGTTTCAATTTCAATCTTCAATCCCATACGATTCAATACGTGGTCGCTTGAGGCCGGAAGCAGTTGATGGCACTTTCTTCGGCATTCGATCTGAACTACACAGTATGACGTAATCACAAAAGCTTTTACTGTCAGCAAAAAGATCCGCCACGTTGAGCATTTCCACAATGTTCATTACCGCTAATGCGGACTCTCCTTTATAAGTACTTTTGGAACACGTAATGCCTTGCGTAATGCAACTTTGACCTTTGACAGTTTCTCTTCATCATTGTCATTAGCTTGAATTCCACCTCCGATCGGATCGCTCAGCACAAATCTCATTAGTCTATAAAAAAAATTCTTTGTAAACATTCTTCACAATCCTTTTCAAAGTTTGACGATAGCCAAATACAACAAGATGCCTCTTTACGCAAAGTATTTTCTTGCAGCTTCGGTCTGTGTGACCGTCTCCTCTTTGCTCCACCATGTGTTCCAAAAGCGATTCCTTCGGTCCTGCTCAATTCTCATGAGAGTATTTTCGAAGCTGTTGATTTACCTGATTTCGACAGTATTTTCGAAAAGATTCAACAATTGTCGCCTTTGGCCCGGTCTATCATCGATACTGGATCATCAGTAGCAAATGAAGGTGAGTCCTAATAATTTCCCCTTTGATGTCTACAAATTCACCGCACTCACTTTGTCATTGTTTTCTTTCCTCGCAAGTCACAGACCCGAAGTTGAAATGGAAAACTTTAGAATCAAACGATAAGAAGCCTGTTCAACAAATTCAAAAGCTGGATTGTTTCGGTGACATTTCAACTCCTGTCTTTCGATTCCGTTCGAAATTGGAAGGACCCTGCATTGGGGAATTCTTTGGCCGTTTTATTATTGATATCGACGAACGACGAAAGTGGGATGCACAAATCGAAAATGTTCACGAGTTACACGCTGTGAAAGACTTGGATACAGTGAACGAGCGCATGGGAGGAGGAAGATATGGTCAATGCTCACGATTGGGAATAGGCTATGGTCAAACCAAGCCATCGATTATCACAGCACGAGAACAGATGTTCATGTATGGGCTACAAGAGTTCACCGACGGGTCGTCTCTCATTTGGGGAAAAGAAATGTCAGACGAGTACAATCATCTCCTTCCTCCTGGTGAACGCCACACTCGGTCCAAGTCGCACCTTTTCTCGGCCACACTGAAACCTTCCGACGATAATAGCTTTGATGTCGAGTACGTGTTACAGCTGGATATTGGTGGATCTATACCCAACTTTTGACCACCCCTGTGCTCATTGACACTGTGAAAACCTATTCGAAACTGCTAAACATGAGTTTGCTGGCGCGACGGACAGTTTACAGCTGTTTCTTCAAGAGAAGATCAAAGAAGAAAGTCACATCAACTGGCAGAGTCTTTTGATTCCGATGTAAGAGTAAGATGGTCTTACAGTTGGTGGCTAGGATTGCTTCTCACAATGATGATTATATAACTGCATAAAATACAAGACTAGAACAAGCAATCTTAATTGAAGTTTAGCTTCCTAGAAAAAGGCAACATAGCTTCTATTTACGTACATTATATAGAACAGTGGATGACCGCACGATGTCGCATCGGGAACGAACCTTGTCATTGTGCATTCGCGTTGTTGTCAAAAAGAAACGGTGCGCTTTCCTCTTTCATTATTTCAAAGTATAGAATAGAATGGGTTTCTCAATATGGAATATCTTCAAGGTAATCAATTCGAGAAGTAGAAGAAATTATCATTCATGTCCGTTGTGTTGACTGACTTCTCTATTTGCAAACGAATTCCTTGACACAGGCAGGGTTGCTGTTGACGAACTCGATCTTGATTTTAAATCGCCGGCGGTTCTTATCGCAATATGGATTGGATGATATGAATTCAGTACAAATGATGGGAGGTAGTCCGATGAAGGCACAGGTTGTGGGTCTCTTGCATGCTGTGCAATATTTGAAAGTCCCTGTGATTGCCGCGAATGTAATTACGATTGTATTTGAAATTATTCTGGGAGGAACATGAGGAGCTGAAGTGCATCAACTTGATCTTTTCTTTCCTTGATACTCATTTGTGAGAATTGAAAGTGATGTGTAGCGTAAACCTCTTTTAGCTTCTCTAGCTTAACATCAGTCTATCTCCCGCATTAGCCACGTGTCATGCGCATCGAATTTGTATCCTAAGCCTTAACGTATCATGAACCAGAAACATCTCCCACCAAAGAATTTTTGATATTGTGAGATGGATGGTCGGCACCCATTCCCCATTCACATCAAACCCATTCGTTCTCCTCTCGGGCTATAGATAGAAACGTTCAACGAATTATTTACCGATTCTGTATCAGTTGGCTCGTCCAAGATGTTTTGGTTTCTTTTTTCTTTTTGTGATAAGCCCTCGCGTATCGTCTTTTCAACAATGCGCGACGCATCATCGGCGGAACGACCATTCTCTTTTTCAGGCTGCCTCTATCTCCACGCAGACAGATGCTTCCATAACCCTTCCATCCGTCATGAATATGGATGATGATTATCCATCACCCCTGCACACAATTCATGTCAAAACTGTACTGACTCCAGATGAAACCGAGCAATGTTTACAAATTGCAACGGGTTATGCAATATCGACCGGGCGCTGGGATCGACCTGATTTTACACGGCACGCCAGTTACGCGACGTGCGACTTTTGCGTCGAAGACTGTGAACCCCTCGAGTCGTATTTGGAATCCATCGGTTTTGATACTCGCATTTGGGAGTTGCTAAGCTCTCTTTACGATGTGGACCAGGATGACATGTCGTACCTGGATTTTTCTGTGCCCATTATCAAGCAAAGTCGGATGAGAACACGGAAACAATGGATCGCTTGGAAGCACACCGTGACGGATCACTGCTCTCGTTCACTTTACTTTTGAATTCGCCAGAGCAATTTGAAGGGGTGGGACGTTCTTTGAAGCGCTGAGGATGTAGAGCCGGAAAAGAATAATGACACTGTACTGCAGAAAGGTGGAATCATTCGACCACCACGTCCTGGGGACGCTGTCTTTCATTGTGGAAAAATTCTACATGGAGCGGATGTAGTGACTGCAGGCAAACGAACGGTGCTGGTTGGATTTGTCGATGTCAGTGAATGGCGACAACGTCCTGGGGTATTGGGGCTGCGTGCCGAGATTGGGGTCGTATGGATGTTGCCAAGATCCGTCTTGAGCGGCAGCGACTAAAAGGTGGACGAGGTTGGTCCTTGAACAATCAAAAGTGGCTTCCTAAAACGGATGGAATGACGCATTCAGTAATTCAAAAGTACACTCCAGCATTCCGATCAGTAGAACACAGAGGAAGCGACGATTTCAACGAACCAAACGACTAGAAGCAGAAGATACTCTTTTGAGGACAATACTGATGGATCGAGATGAAGCAGAAGAGACCTTTGATATCTTTGATGGGGACGTGACGATTCTGTAATTTGAAATCTAAAAGGACTCTATTTTCTAGCCTATGCATATCGATCTGGTAATATCGTTTGCGAAATCGCCGTGAGATGAATGAAAGTCTGTATCCATGGGGCCTCCTTGTTCGTTCTGTAATATTTTCCGGTAATCCAGCAAAATCGTCTTGTGATCTCCAAAGTAGTTGTGATTTTCAACTTCCGCAATGGGGATTTTGATAACCTCTTTCACATCATCTGCGGCTTCCGGATGTTCGGTACCATCCAAATGGATCACATAAGTAACTGAGACTGTGTGTCGTCGATTATCTCGCCGTGGGTCGGAATACACACCGATCAACCTCGGTCGAGAAGGTATTGTCGTAATGCCCGTCTCTTCAGCTAATTCGCGTAAGACAGCTTCTTCCACCGACTCTCCCATTTGTACAAATCCCCACTGTTGCCAGTTGACTCGTGTCTTTTCTTCGCACAAGCCAAACCTGGTCGAGACCCGACATGACGACTAAATCAATCGCAAAGACTGGGCGTGCAAAGGCAGTAACCGTCCTCGTCGCCGCACCAACACGTACCAGCATGCGCATCGGAGGATGACCACCGTGCCATTCACGAGTTGCACTTCGTAAACTTCCTGCAAAACGAAACAGTGAATTGCTGCCTTTCCACATGTACAAGACTGTCCCAATTAGGAGGATATTGAGAAACGGAAAAATAAACGGGGGTTCTTTGTCGCCAGTCGAGACGAATGCATTTTCCATTTCTTCCTGGGATATACCATTATTCGAAAGCGGGCAGATGTTAAAAGATTCGGAGCAGTGGTGGCAATCGTGTCAACTCCAGTCAAGTGATTGCTTTGTCGGAAAAGACTCCGCAATACTCGAAGTTACAAAAAGGGGTGCGCGAGGAGAAAAGGAACACAATTTCAAGTCTGAGTTGATGTGGATATCCCTATCCCTAATGGCTACGCCACCTCAAGACTCCGGCCTATGTATTATTTGCGCGACGAGTTATTTAAGATTGAAGACGTTGGTTTCGAGCTAAGTGGAAAGTTTCAGCTCCTAACTAATGCATCCTCGTGCATGAATGTCGGCGAGACAGGGTATAGTTATAGTCTAAGTAATGCTTCACTGGTCGTGGGAAGTTGCCAAACCGACTCGCAAAAGTTTAGTCTTTTGAGCGTTGGAACTTGGAAGACTTCTTGCGAACAGAGCGAGCTTTCCCATAATTTGCGGTCGATCTTCAATTGCACTTTGTCCCCCCTTTTGTATTCGTTTGCTTCGTAACGAATCTCTTTGTATCGTCCGCTATCTAAAGACTGGACATCTTTGGACTAGCCTACGACGTATATCAAGTGTATCGTAACGGTGTTCTACGAGTAATTACAGTACTACACTTTGACTGGTTGCTGAGCCCAGATCCTTTGTGTTGCAAGCCTTGGGGACGCCCTTAAGTCTTCTTACCCTTTCAGCTGAAACGACACACCGTGTCGGACAACCCGAGTACTCCGGACAGATCGGCTCGATCTGCCGCCCAAGAAAGCTCTCCGAGTTCGTTCTTTGACGATCTCGCAAGAAACCGACGGTTGGTCTCAAGAAACTCTTGAGATGGCCGACATTGATCTACCTTCGGAGATCGCACCTCCGGTGCCCAGCGCAGCTGAGATTGCTGCAGAGCTTACGGCTGCCATTCGCATGGCCGCAGAGTCGAGAAGCGACTCCGAACCTCCAATGACACCGTTGATGGGAGGCGTTTCGGCCGTCGGCGGTCGCCTTGTTGCTTGGTGTGGTGGCATTCCCAAACCAGATTGGAGCGGACTTGCCGAACAGCCTGATTCCATCACCGCCGGAATGTATCGAGCTACAGACATACGCACCGCGCAGTCTTCCTTCAAGTCTCGCATTACTGGTGAAGAAACGAAGTTCAAAACAGGCGACGATCTCCGAGAATTTGAACGCAAAGTAACAGAACATTCCGAAATGTTCGGTGTCGGCCCGATTAGCCATCTGCGCGACCCGCGCGATGAGATGAGTCATGTCCCTCAATGTGGTGACGCACCACTCGGTATTCGTCGACCCAGATAGCGCTAGGGCGGCCATCAAGGAAGTTGTGGAAAAATACGACAGTATGGACAAGGCCAATAGCGAAGAAAAGATCAAATACTTCTACAACAGTATCGATGACACTCTAGCCACGGAAGTTCGCTCTCTGGTCTCTGAGAAGCCCTCTTTTCTTGAGGTCTGGTTCGCCTTTATTAGTATCGTCCACGCGGTTTCGCTCACCTACGGAGAGCGAATCAAGGCGGAAATCAAGTCAATCAAGCCTCAGAACTACTCCGGACAAGATATTGCTGCTATGTCTACTCAGTACCGCCTTAAGTCGCTTGAGTTGATCCGCATTGGTCAATTTGATAGCAGTCTCATCAAAGACATGCTGTTGAGTTTCCTTTCGGCCACCAGTAGTTCTGATAGGACCGACATCTATCGTCACGAACTCTTGACGATTCAAGCGGCACTACAAAAGGCTTTGCTACGCACAAGTCATTTGAGTCAAGATGAGAGGATTAAGTACCTTAATTCTAATTCGATCAACTACCATCACATCTGTGATGCAGCGACCAAGAACTACCGCATCATGGTGAACGATGGGCTCTGGGAACCGGCGAAAACCTCTCAAGGCGCGCGGAGCTCCGCGGCGCTTTGCCTACCCAGTGATTGCGAATGACTCCGCCGCTGCTTCAACTGCGATTCCCGGATCACTTCGCTCGCGATTGTCCCGAACCAAAGAAGCCAGTGGATCCGAGCGCGCGCAAGCTCAGAAGGGACGCGGAGGAAAACCAAACCAAGGAAAGGGCCGTTTCCCAACCCAAAGCGCCCGAACGGTAAGAGTTTCTCCAAGCACCAAGCTCCGAAACCGGGAGAAAGCGAAGTCAAGGAGCACCAAGGCAAGAAATTCTACTGGTGCGCAAAATGTGGCAGGTGGTCCACCACTCATGGCACCTCCACGCATACCGGCAAGCAAGACGGGCAAAACAAGACCGAAACAAACCTCCAGGCGAACGTTGCGTTCGATCACTACGCCTGGATGGCGGACTTTCCCGTGGGACCTCAGAGTGCGATGTCAACTCTGTCTGCGCTCTTGGTCCCGATTGCCAGTGTATTGCTGGGTCTTTCGCTTCCTTACCTTCCCGTGAGCTGGATTCTCGCCCCGATTGGTTGGTTGTTGGCTCTGTTGGCGTTCGCTGTCACTCAGCGCTCGATTCCGCGCGAAACCTCTCCGTTTGCAAAGCTTTCGTTCGACAACTACCCGCGCTACTTTCGTCGCAGTGGAGCCAAGTTTCGCAAGCATCGCTCTCGCGCATTGGGTCGACTGCCGTCCGACCACATCGTCAAGGATATGCAGACGCACTTTCAAAAGTTCCCCCGAAGCCGAGCGCAAAGGCCCGAAAGAAACAGCAAGCTGACGCCTACACTCGGTTGGCCCAAGCTGTGTCTCCAAGCTTTGACGCTGCCCGCCTTGCAGAGTTTGACAAGCAGATTCAGTTCAAGAAGCACTCGTTGTCCAAGACAACGCCAGTGCCTCTTGAGAGGGAGAAGAAACGCACTCGCAAGCACAGCACAAAGGCAATTCGCAAGCGCGAGGCTCCCCGCAAAGCTCCCCTACGGTTGCTCTCAGATGCCGGTGAATTTTTGCGATCATCTGTGCGCGAATTGGCATCATTTTGGGCGCCCAACACGAACCGAACGAAACAACGCACGAGATTTGCCCGAAATCCCACCCCTGACGGTTGCTGCGGACACTGCGCCCATACGACGAAGGACATCCGTCCTGACGTCGAAAACAAGGCAAATTGTTGCGTCGAATGCACGGAAACAGCAAATGCAACGCACGACAACGTCGAAACAAGAAACGAGACACCCTTCCAAGATGATAAAAGAGCCAAGTGGTGCAGCAAATGTCCCAGAAACACGGTTGATTGTTGTGGTACCTCGCATTTTGCGTATGTGGCTGCCCCAAAGTTCCCAGCTTCAATCTCCTCACTGCTTTGAAAGCGGCTTTCACTTATCCTCGCGCAGCCATTGACAACAATGTGGAGAAGGAGCATCAATTTCCGGTAATTTGGGACTCTGGCGCAAGTATTTCGGTAACCTGCAACCGCCATGACTTTGTTGGTGAGCTGAAAGCTGCCGACACGAAAATCCACGGTATTAAAGGTTGGACATCGGTCAAAGGACATGGACACGTCGCATGGTCCTTCCAAGACGACAAAGGAATGCTCCGCACTTTGAAAGTTCCGCTGTCTGGGTCCCCGACACAACAGTCCGCCTACTAAGCACCAGCGATCTCTTGAATGCATACCCGACGAGACAATCATGCAAGAAGCTGGAAAATTGACGCTAAGTGGGGCAACGAACAGTGGTGACGAGTTAGCAAGGAATTCAATTACAGTGATGCTGCAACAAGGAACCAACTTACCTATGAAAGAAGCGTATTCCATGGATGCTGGGCCTCAAGTTCATCGAGCTCTCAATGCGGCTGTGACAACGACGATCAACAACAACATGAACTTGTCTCCGGCACAGCGCGAGCTTCTCAAATGGCACCATCGGCTCGGGCATCTGAACATGCGCTCCGTACAGTTTATCATGCGAATGGGGTCTTGGCGCACAGTGAAGCGACTCGGCGACTTCATACTCAAGCGAGTAGATCCTCCATGCCGCTTCCGATGTGTGCAGCATGTCAGTTTGCAAAACAGCGACAGCGCAGCAAACCTGGTTTGAAGTCAAAAGTGATACATGAAAAACAAGGCGCAATCAGAACAGGCGATATCTTACCTGGTCAACGAGTCAGTGTCGATCATTTCCTATGTTCGACTCGCGGTCGATTGTTTCATACATACGGAAAAGAAGATGAAACGAAACAATTTTCTGGAGGTGCGATATTTGTGGATCATGCGTCGTCGTACGTTTTTATTCAAGAACAAGTGCATACGACCACATGACACGTTGATCGCGAAGAATGCGTATGAGCTTCACTGTAGAGACTTTGGAGTCGTGGTCCAATCATATCTCTCGGACAACGGATCGGCATTCACTTCAAAAGGCTATGGTGAACACTTGGAGACATTCCAGCAGACTACGCAATTTGCCGGTGTAGGCGCGCATCATCACAATGGTATTGCCGAACGAGGAATCCAGACGATTATGTCTCTCGCGGGCGATGATGCTTCACTCGGCTATCCATTGGCCCGATGTTACCGACTCCAAGCGATGGCCGATGGCCGTGCAGCACGCTGTCTATATCTACAATCACACACCGATGGAGAAGTTTAACGGTCTCAGCCCTTCGGATTTGTTCACAAAGTCACGATGGCCCAACTCGTTTCCACGATCTACATGCTTGGGGTTGTCCAGTGTACGTATTGGATAGTAAGATCCATGGTGGAAAGAAGGTTCCGCGTTGGGATCCTAAGTCCGAACGAGAAATGTACATGGGTGTCAGTCCGAATCACGCCACGACAGTTCCTCTATGTCTCAACTTGGAAACAGGAGCCATCACTCCTCAGTACCATGTGGTGTTCGACGATCTCTTCAGTACCGTCCATACGGACTTGACTCAGCTTCCCGAGTTGGGAACTCCGGCATGGGACAACATGTTCGGTGAAGGTACTCATCACTACGTGATTGACGATGATGATCCGGAAGGTGACCGGCCTGTTTACCCTGACCCTGATATCGTTCGTGCGAATATGGATAGTGATAGGATCGAAGAAGCAATGGATCGAGCATCACCGCCGGTGTCGCTCTCTCGAGCCTCCTTCCGAACCGACTTGGTCTTGGTCCAGTCTACTATTCGGAACGATTCAACTGCATCAATCAATCAGAGAGGAGTCAGGGCAACAGAGGAGTACATCAATCCTTTCAACAAGCCGTCGACGACTCCCATTGAAGTCTATGACCCTGTACTACCGACACTTCTGTGGTTGATTCTCCGGTTACACCTTCGCCTCAGAGGGAGAAAATTGCACCGATCACTCCAGTATTCAACCCAGTTTCTCAGTCACCTGCTCCTTCGAACGTTTTGCAACATCTGCGACATCTGCGCCTATTTCTGCTGCGCACCCACCTATTTCTGCTGGTCCAAAACCTAAATTGGCGTCGCCGCTTACCGCTGATACACCGCTGCCGCGCGACAGCTGCGACGCAGTATCCGTATCGAAAACCTCCGCACGTCTCGACAACGAAGGATACCTTGTTGTTCAAAAACGAAACTGTTTTTCTCCTTCTTCCGATGATGATGGCTTGACGATGTCAGAGACTATTTCCGATGATTCAACATACGCCAACAGAGTTCGATATTTGGCTTACTTGCTACGAGATTACCCTGCAGTCACTGCCGATATGACAGATGCCTATTTGAACTACAAGGCAAAGTTGACGGGATTCGAATCCGGACGTTTTGACTTGGGATCAGGCGATGAAAATTCCTCACGAAGCGAAAGCATTGGTTGGAATCTGCCGTCAAAGAAATTCAAGATCTCGAGGCCCACGACTCTTGGGATGAAGTTCCGATCAGCGACGCCGAAGAACCGATCGTGCCGATGACTTGGACATTTGTGAGAAAGCGTCGACCGGATGGAAGTTTCAAGAAATTAAAGGCCGTACTTGCTCGAGGTGATCTCGAAAGAAAGACCCGGCTCTGAAACCTATGCTCGTCGTTGTGTCTTGGATTTCAGTTCGAATGTTTCTGATACTGGCTTTGATTCTCGGATGGGCTACCGTGTCGATTGACTTCAGTAACGCCTTTCTACATGCTAAGCTGTCGAAACCGATCTGGGTACATTTGCCTCGAGGTTTCAGATCGACCAAAGGCCCGGTACTTGTCTTCGATTGAAGAAATCTTTGTATGGAACGACGATTGCTCCTCGACTTTGGTATAATTGCATTTCGGACGCTCTGAAGGAACTCGGTTTCACTCAGACCACTCATGATCAATGCTTCTTCTACAAGAAAGATATGATGGTCGTTCTTTACGTCGATGATGCTGGCATCGCAGCGAAAATCCCGAAGACATCGACAAGTTAGTGAAACAATTGGAGGAAAAACAATTCAGCTTGACGAAGGAAGGTAGTTTTGAAGAGTTCCTCGAATCAAATTCGAGAAATCGAATGAAGGTGAATTTACTATGACTCAAACTGGCCTTATCGACAAGATCCTGCGCACTACAAAATGGAAGATTGCAAACCGAATCTAATGCCTACTTCTCAGACGGCGCTTGGTTCAGATCCAGACGGAGAGAAAATGAAGAATGGTCCTATTCAAGTGTCGTTGGGATGTTATTGTATTTATCCACAAACAGTCGCCCGACATTGCATTCGCAGTGAGTCAAGTCTGTCGGTTCAGTTCAGCGCCAAAACAGAGTCATGCCACTGCAGTGAAAACGATTATTCGGTCCGATACTTGAAGGCAACTCGCGACAAAGGAATGATTTTCAAGCCCACCAAAGAAATTTCTGTGGACTTGTTCGTTGATGCAGACTTCTGTTCGCTTCATGGTACCGAGGACTCGGAGAATTCCGATTCGGCAAAGTCGCGAACTGGATACATCATTTTCATTTGTGGATGCCCGGCTGTTTGGAAATCGCAGTTGCAGACACACATCTCCCTAAGTACTCGCTCGAAGCCGAATATTCCGCTCTCTCCCAGGCCTTGAAGGTTCTCCTGCCAGTGAAGAAGCTTCTTCAAGAGGTTGTCAATGCTTTGGAGATGCCTGCTGATGTTGAAACAGTTGTCAATGCTACTGTGTTTGAAGACAATCAAGGCGCTTTGATACTCGCACAGAATCAACGCATTACCAATCGCACCAAGTACTTCCTGGTTAAATGGCATTGGTTTTGGCAGTATGCGCTCGAGTTCATTTTGAAGAAGTGTTCTTCGGACAACAACGTGCCGATTATTTCACGAAGCCCCTGCCTCGCGCGGCGTTCGAGAACAATCGGTACCTGGTGCAGAAATGGTGACAACGACCGATCGTTGTGTCGTCTCTATTTGTGAAATTTGTGGCAAGGTCCGTCAAGACGTATGTTTCATAGTACTGTCCAATACTATGATGCAGAACTTGATGCCGTTGTTGGACCATTGGTTTTATTTGTGTTTTCTGGTTTCGCCGGAAATGAAGATCTCGATACATGCAGTCGGATGAGAGGGAGAGTTGATGTGGATATCCCTATCCCTAATGGCTACGCCACCTCAAGACTCCGGCCTATGTATTATTTTGCCGACGAGTTATTTAAGATTGAAGACGTTGGTTTCGAGCTAAGTGGAAAGTTTCAGCTCCTAACTAATGCATCCTCGTGCATGAATGTCGGCGAGACAGGGTATAGTTATAGTCTAAGTAATGCTTCACTGGTCGTGGGAAGTTGCCAAACCGACTCGCAAAAGTTTAGTCTTTTGAGCGTTGGAACTTGGAAGACTTCTTGCGAACAGAGCGAGCTTTTCCTATAATTTGCGGTCGATCTTCAATTGCACTTTGTCCCCCCTTTGTATTCGTTGTTTTTCGTAACGAATCTCTTTGTATCGTCCGCTATCTAAAGACTGGACATCTTTGGACTAGCCTACGACGTATATCAAGTGTATCGTAACGGTGTTCTACGAGTAATTACAGTACTACACTTTGACTGTCTGCGACGGTTCTGTGGGTACCGTGTGAAATATTTAGCACTTAATAGCACGTACTACACCTCAATAGCAAACAAGTTTAGGGAGGAGGAACGAACAAGAAAAAGAGGTGCTCGTTGTTTTTTTTTGTGTTATGAAAGGAAAATGAGGAAGGATGTTGATTACGATAACAGATTAATATTCATATTATGATTCTTTGGGACAGTTGTAAGGGGACTTTTGGCGTTGTCTTTATAAGAAGAGTCGACGGCTTGCTTGGGTGACCTTTTCCGTGAAATGGATCTCGAAGTCTTTGACTTTGACTTTTGGTGGGGCGATATGACAGAATCGACTTTCGAGAAAACGAGCTTTGAGGATTCCGGACTTGTGTTACTTTGTAACCGAGTTCCAGTCTGATGGGTGATTACCGGAGATATTACTGTTGCGCTTTCTACCGAAATACACTCATAAAATGCTGTTTCAGTGGCGAACGGAGGAGATTGTCGATTCATCTTATCAGAAGGCGATTGATTGGGTTGATATTCCATCATGTTGGAAGTCATTTCCACTGTGTTTGATGATCGCGGCGCGCATGGAGGCCGCCGGGAACATTCTTCGGCATTCATACTTGAAATCATACTAGGGTTCATAAATTTTGGCACGGTCCGAGCCCGAAGGCGTTGCGGACTGTACAGCTCGGCAAACAATTCATTGGAAGCAGTTGGACTAGCAGGTAAACAGCAAGCGTCTTCTCTGGCAACAAGTGCATCGTGAATGCCTGCACTCTCGCTTGCTGGGCGGAGTGTGAACAAATGGACTGGTAGATGTCGGAAATCTTCAGCGGGTCATTCACCCCGGATGCTCGTTGGCGATCTTGTTCACTCGTCACCAGTCGTCGCGATATGGACTTTCTGTATCGATCGTATTCGTTGCTCTCGAGTCCACGATATGTGTGATCGCTTGTTTCATAGAATCTGTCACCGTTGACCAACGACACAATCAAGTCGTCTCTTCTTTGAAAAGGTTGTAATCATCGCGTGTGTACCATAATGAATCTGGGAAAACGGTGTTCCAATCGATTGCATCATCTGCGCGGTGAACTTGGACGTTCTTGTCATCAAATCGGACGCAAGCATCGCTCCTGACAGTCTCCATTTTGTGCACGAGGGTGTGAATAGCTTACCGCGAGTCAACTAATAACAAGGATTGTATCGGCGGAGGCCAATGAATTGAAAGAATGAGAACAAGTGGAATGCTTTCAATAACCTGTGGCATACCTGTTTTGTGGTGATCATTTTTTGCACGATCATGTTTTCTTGAAGCTATTTGAAGATTTTCTCTGACAATCAGTGAGTCAGAAGGATCCAGCGAAACGGAAAGACGTTACTAAGATATTAGTAGATACTTAGAGTCTTTTTCTCAAGAATCTATAGATTATAGATTATAGATTATAGATTATCAGGAACAAATAGACTGAAGAAGGAAGAAAGCTAGATTCAACTGGACTCTCTCTCTCTAGAGATGCGCATTATGACTTGTGAAAGACTCTTATGGCTGAACGGACACAACTGTACGACGTGTCAATAATCAATCGGAGGTAAGAGCTAAGAGCTAACACAACACACAACCACGATAGGAAGTCGAAAGAAGATGCATCAACTCAAAACGTGGTTTGTGGTTTGTAGCTCCTATTGTTGGGTCTCGGTTTGTGGTCTATGAACTATAATGTATCAAATAATGAGTAGTGTGAAGCTGAAGGTGCGGGAACGCACCTCTGCTTGGTAAACATTTCTACGGCGTCCTACGACTGGGAATGTGTACTGCTTCGCAGACTCCCGGTAAAATTTGATTAGCATTGTTGCTTGACCAAAATAATGACAAAGCATCGGAAAACTACGACCTGCGGCCATCAAACTAGGGTCGTGAAATGTGAAATAATACACGCAATCAGTCTTGCCGACTTGTTGTTGCGTATAACGTAATGCAATGGGAGATCCGTCAGCGCTCTAAGTCTAAAGAGTGGCGTGGATTTTGGATTTTGGTTTCTGTTTTTCATACAGCCAAGATTCTCGCTAAATGAAACAATAAGGCGATTGTTCGAAACCATCTTTGTTGCGCAGAACTGTACGGGTGTGCTGCATCGCTCTTCGTACGGATTCAATATCATTGCCAAGATTTCCATAGCGCACCATGCAGGCCTTTTGGACTTGGGTCGTCCAAAACGTAGCTTGTTTACAGTCAACTGTTGATCTTTCGACGTGCTGAATGAATGATTCCAATCATTTCATAGCAGACATGAAGAATCTTGAACGGGAACGTGAGAAGGATGTGACGCGATTCATGGAGCTCTGCAGAGGAGCCACTTACCGATAAATGTTCCGTGCTGGCATTATTACAGGCGGCCAGTGATACATGTAATGGCATACAGATTCTTTGCAGCAAGTCGTCAAAATGTTCAGAGCCAGATTGTAGAGCGTAATTCAAGTAGGAAATGTAAATTTTTGCAAAACCAGTTCGGATAAAGTATTTCGTCTCGCTAGTGAGGTCCTTTGTTCGAGCAGCTCCTCCAAAGCATGAATGGTTAACGACCGTGCTTCTTGGACATCCACATCATCCACGGACTGGCTGCACAGTCGCACCCACGAATCTAGCGAAGAAGCAGATAATCGGGGTGAGGTGTAGTCCAGAACTTTGCTTCGCAAGAACAGCGATGACAACTGCACACAAAACCATGCTGACTGCGCAGTATCTCCTGACGTTGCGGATAGGGTTGAGTAGGTGGGAAGATAACTCCATACTATTTCCTGACCAGCCTTGATTGACTGACACGCATGGGCAATCATCGTATCACCGGCAAATACCCTGACTGCATTTGGGAGCAGGAATGATTGATCATGGCGGCAAGTGGAAAGAGCCCAAGAAGTCGCCTTGGCATGTAGGCTGCTTTATCGCCCCAGCGTTTTTCAATGGACGAATAGTTGACAAAGTCTGGCCCAAACGCATTTCTTCGGATAATCTGCAGCAGTTCATCGTCTGAAACGTCGTTGATGGATAAGGCAGAGGTCTCTTCCGAGGACCTTTGTCCTAAAAGTTGTTCGATCGACAGACAATTTGTTTTTGATGCCGCTGCACCTACCAACGCTAGATAACTCTCCACTGTCAAATATTCTTCCTTGTTGGATAGCATTTGTTTCATTTCTTCGACAAGAATTTGCTCGGTGAGTTCTTCCAAGTTCCGTGGTTGGCCGTTATTGCTGTGCGAACAAACCCATCTTTCGTACACGGAATCAACTGAGGCTGAAACCGTCGCTGGGATGACGAACAAACATTCTCCTGCGGAAATATCACGTGTAGCTATCAGGCCTCGACCATTCACAACCATTTTGTTTGTAATCTCGACGGGCCCTACGTACTGGCACTTGCATGACTCATCCTTCAACGTATTTGACTCCTCCTTCGACTGAAACAGCAAAGCTGAAACGTTAGAGGCATTTTCCAATTCCTCCGATTCATCATTGGGAATTTATGGTCCGCATGTAATGTCTTTCAGTCCATCTATCATCGAATTGCGTGCCATAACCAAGCTTGAAAGTGAGATCGTCTTTGCTTTGAACGAGAGGAAAAAATAATAATTGAACGTGATGCGTGATGGTGATGAGGTTCTCGCGAAATTGGCATGCGACATAGAAAACTGATGCACGTCGGATGTCCACGTGCACAGAAAATCGATGCACGTCAAATTCAAGGATATATCAAGAGTAGGGTCAAATTTACACAGGGGCAAACAAAATGGGCGACCGAAGCAATGGGCGTCCACATCCCTGAATAAAACATGGCAAAAGCAACGAAATACTCCGGTACCAGTAACAAATTACTTTGTAGTCTATAATCATTTGCTTCTTTATCTGTGGGTTTCCTAGAAATTTTTTTCTCAAACGACAAAACGCCATGTACAGAAAGCCTGCACGCGTGAAAAAACGACAAAACAACACGTAAACGTTTTTTACTCCGTGAAAAGTGCTATTCGAATTCCCGCTTCGAGTCGTATAGAATTATGAATGAGATTGCTCCAAGAATGTAAATAAGTGCGTTCAAACCATAGACTAAGCTCCAGTCTTGACCACTAGCATCAAGTATCCGTCCCGTCAAGTAAGTAGCGCCCGTTCCGATCAGCACGGCTGGTAAGCTGGTCACACTGTACAATAGTCCTGCCCATTTCGGACCGCACTTTTCTTGGTTGGCTGCATCGTATCCAGCCGAGTTGAACGACAAGAACCCAAAGTTAGTTGCTATGTACAGCTGCGCTACCCACGCCTGCTCAGGAATATGCCAAGCGAGCAACCCCAGCGATAATGCTGGAACCAGAAGCCCAACGGATTGAAATAGTTTGCGAATTTTCGTTCGTTGTTCCTCATTCGATGGATCAACTAACCGTTGCACAACGGCATCCGCCGAAGTTCCAGCAATCAATCCTCCTACGACACCGGATACACAGGGCAATACGGACATCCAGGCGGAATCACGCGCACCAATGCCGTATTGTTCCAAGTAAAGGTAGGTGTCCAAGCCAGCGCTATGTAGGTACCCCAATTCTTGGCCGAGTGGGCTAGGAACATTGCCCACGCGCCTTTTGAATGGAGTATCTCTTTCCAGGGGCTTCCTTTATAGAGAATTGATTTTCATTGGAATGGCTCGTATTGTTTTGCTTTTTCGCTGCTGGTTTGTCCTTTACGAGCAACAACCAAGGCACTATTAAAAGAAGGCTTCCACTGCCGTATACATGAAATAACTGTCTCCAATCTCCAAAGAAATCCAGAATCAATGGACTCAACAAGAGCGCCACAATCGTTCCAGCTTGAAAACCGCTAAATACAAACGCCAGTGCTGAGAGAAAGAATGGGTGTGGTGTGTAAGAGGCCAGTATATTGTCTTCACCAAATGATACTCTTACTACTCGTGCTCCCCACAATATACCACCCGACTGACTCACCTCTACTTTTCTCCTCCACCGCTGTCCATTCATTCAATAGACGCGTCGACGTGGGCAACAAAATACTCTCTCCAGCTCCTACGAGCATACGAGCAGCCAATAGCGGGCCAATAATGGAAGCGGATACGGCCCACGGCGTCGCTAGCGTCGCAATACTCCAAACAGCAATACCCGACGCCATGACTAGTCTCGGAGACAACTGACCCGCTAGGAACCCCGCCGGCAGAATAATCAAGGCATACCCAAAGCTCAACAAGGAGGAAATGGATCCTTTGGTCGTGTCTGTAAAACCGAATTCATCGGCCATGGGTATAATGGCTACCGACATGGCGACCCGATCAATGGCGGACAGGCAGGCAGTGAGCCAGAGTAATCCGAGCATGATGTATTTGAATGAGTTTTCGGTTTCGGGTGAATTGGAATTGAAATTTGCTTCTGTGAGCGAATCATGATCGCTGATTGTTTGATCCGTCGTAATGCCGAAAGTGGAAGCTCCTTTGAGACTTTCAGATACCACCGATGATGCAGATTGTGATTTCGTTTCAATGATAGTATCGTCTTTGAGAGAAGCTAGACACATGGAACGGTGTGAAACCCTCGTCAAACCAATTGTATAGAATGTTTGAAATGCGTCGAGTCGTCGACGACAAAGCAACAAGAAGCCAACAAGGATGATCGTTCCGCATCTTGTCATGCTGGAGTTAATAATATATGCGACAAATAAGAATTCTCTGTCTATCTACAGCTTGTGATTATATTTTATTATATACATATTCGAAAGGGTCCAGCGGAACAGGAAAAAGCAAGCACTCGATGAGGTGAGTCTCATGCAATGCAAACCAAAATAAACAAAACCAAAATAAACGGTGTTTGCCGACGGTTGGTGACGGCCCATTTTGTGAAGAGGAAAAAGAACCCGAATGTACGAACGATGACAAGGAACGAACGATGACTGTAACGCGTATACTGGATAGTTCCATGCAAATTCACGACGATGACGTCAACCGCGCGTTTGCTCTTTTTGATTTCCTTGTTTTTTTTGGTCGTTCTTATTTATTTTTTCATGCCGTCGTGCGTCGTGTCCATATAGACTACCCTAAGAAATAAAACAAACTGAATCATGAAAAGGAATCATTACACTCTAATTTCCAATATCACATTAATATTAGTTTGCTGTCCCCATGAAAGCTTCGCGCCTTCATCAAACGACTCGCGCATTCTTAATAAGAAGTCCTCTCGAGCTCTCGAGTCGGTCGACCAAAGGAATCGACGCCGAGGTCGTCCGCGTCCAATGGAACAATGTCACAACCTACAATGCGAAAGAATACTATATAGAGGATGATGAAATCTTTCCGAAACGCAAACGCAAACGCAATTACCTCGACGCAGCTGCTGCTGACAAAAGACGACGAGAAACAAAATTCATTGTTCTGGCGCTCTTGTGGATTACAGCGTTCTTGGCTTCACTCGATCGCGTCGCCATGTCCGTGGCCTTTCTTCCCATGTCTTCGGAATTCCTTTATTCCAGCACCATCAAAGGCACTATTGCTTCCTTTTTCAGTATCGGATACGGATTGTTGATTCTTCCGGCTGGATTGTTGGTCGGAAACATATCACCCAAACTAGCCATGATGGCGGGCATTGCCGTGTGGAGTATTGCGACACTAGCGACGCCGGTGGTCGCCGGTGCGGCGCTTTCGACGCTCATGATCGCACGAGCGTTGGTAGGGCGGGGAGAGTATTGTCTTGCCTTCAACACAACGCTTCTTGACGGTATGGGCATCGCAAGAAGAAAAGAGTCGAGCACTGTCCTTTGTGTTTAGTGGGTTTCGTGTGGGAAAATCATGGCGTACATTTTGAGTCCTTTCATTCTAGAGGCCTTTGGATGGCGGACTTTGTTTTATGTCTATGGTTTGGTGGGGACGGCATTGCTCGTTCCGTGGTGGATATTGGGTCAAGACGAACCGCCGTCGGAAACTGTATTGACGACTCTGGTTGATAAGAAGAAGAATAATATCAACAACGAAAAAGTAGCCGAATCGCCTCTGGAACAAGCACTATCCATTTGTCGAGATGCCCCGTGGAAAGAAATGTTTCAATCCAAAGGAGTGTGGGCCATGACTTTAGCGCATTCGGCGAGAAATTGGGGTCTGTACAATTGGTTGAGCTGGATGCCACATTTTATTCTCAACAGTATAGTATTGAGTTAAAGATTCGGCATGGTTGTCTGTTCTTCCTGGATTAGCAGGAATTGCAGGATTGTGGCTGGTTTCGCTGCGGATTGGACGGTCCAGAATATGCAGGATTCAAGTGATCATGTGGAAAAGACGAAAATTCGCAACATCTTTCAATCAATGGGGCTGTTGGGACCCGCCGCTGTCATGGCGGCTATGGCTGTGCACATTCCGGAAGAAGCATGGCTGGCTCAAGCAGGTTTGGCAGGCGTGTTCGCTTTGCAGGCTTTCAACGCAGGCGGGTTTGAAGCGGCGTCACAAGAAAAGCCGGGCCACGGTGGGCGGGATTTCTGTATAGCATGACCACTTTGCCCGGTGTCCTTGTAGGAACGTTCGGAGTGTGGGTGACGGGGTGCTATTGGATGCCACGGATCAAGATTGGAGCATCATCTTTGCGATCAATGCCCTTGTCAACATTCTAGGCGCGGTATCCTTTGTTGCCCTGTACGAGTCCAAGAAGGAATTTGAGTGAAATCGGTAGTACGAGTAGTATTTTCAAGCTGCACAGTGACTGCCTCTTCACGAATTATCTCATCATCATGGTTCGGTGTCTCCTTCTGGATAGACTTCAAAAAAAGTGAGAGGGGACCAGAAAGCTTTTTTGGCTCAGTCAGGTTCGAAGTGGACGATCTATGCACTACAACCTACAGACGGCAAAAAATGAGGAAAAGAAGGTGTCTATCGTAATACTTATTCCTCGTCTTCGATACTTGGTGCCATAGGAGTTATCTCGCTAAACGCGCGAACGTTACGACCCGCTGGGGTGTTTGAACATCCGAAAATTCCTCGGATGCCGTAATAGGAACGGCGACCGCCTCCTTGATACGCAAAATATCCGATAAATTCGACTCGTCCGTTGCTCCCGCTAGTTCTTAGAAATAGTCGGAGGCTCTTGGACCGTTTTGGAGAGGCGACCGCAGGCTCGGCTGGCCCACCAATGCAGTCGAGAACAGAAACTCGCACTGTCTCTTCCCGCGGTAATTCGGCCATTCGGACCGCCAGTCATTTTAAGCTGCTGTAAAAAATCTGCTCGTAGAGTTGCCCAAGTATCAATAGAATCATCTCCTTCGGGATCGATTGTGCAGATTTTGTACTCGGTCCATGCTTTCACTGTGATCTTGAGTGCTGCGCTCGTTCGACGAGATATTCGTTCCACTCGACTTATGATTTGCTCTTCACCAATACCAAGAACTTTGAGATGACCAAACGTAGCGTCCTTTGCTGATGTGACGATATCGACACAAGAAGATGATTCAAGCTCCTCGTTGGAAACTTTACACTGAGTCTCCGCCGGGTCTTTCTTCGTTGCTGTGTCACATACTTTGACCGCGCAGTACATTCTAACGCGTAGATCCAATCTATCAGTGCATTCTTAGATTCAAATAGCAGCAGTGTCTCGCGAAGGTAGAGTCCCTTCGTTGACAGTGATCGATAGCACCAACTGATTTTTGTGGTCTTTGTGTTTAAGTAATCGTGGCGTCTTTCATGAACATTTGCCCCTTCAACCCATGGGGTCTCGGGAGTGCGCCTTCGTAGTAGCTCAAGGTTCCTTCCGACAGAACAAAGAATCGTTTCTTCCAATTTCGACTCAACAAGTTTCTTGTTTTAATCCATCCTTTTTTGCTGTCGAGTCGGCTGTGTATCGAACTGTCGGAGTGATCTCGCAAACTTCCAACGATGTCGGTTCAACTTCACCCGCTTTTGGAACTATCACCACCAAATTGTCATTCTTGCAAAGCGATTTAATGCAAAGTAAGTCTCCCCTGTGCGAGTCCGATTTCCTGCCAAAAGGGCATCGCGGGCCAAAGCAAGTCCTTGAGATTCGCTCAACGAGCGAGAGCGGCGTCGCCCGTTCGACTCACATCGAGAATACGGCGAAGTAAAGCAGCAGTGATGCGTTCCGGTCCATGACCTACGTCTCCTTTGTAAACGACTCCATCAATCTTTATCGAGTCGCGTTGCAGATCACGCCACAACTGATCGACAGATAAATCAATCGCCTCTTCTCGGAAAGCACCTTCCATCTCATCGCCTCCAGATATAATCGCTTGTCTCGCAATCCACTTGATTGGTACTTCCAAAGAATGGTTCAAGATGCCTCGCAGCTCAGAAATGTAGTCGTGCATGTTTCTAGCGTTTCTCATTTTGTTTGGGACTTGGCATAAAGTCGCAAATCATCCCTGAACGGTGATCGAGGATCAATCCCTTTCTTGTTGTCATTAGAGCTATCGAGAATGGAATCACCGCGCGTAACAGACCCACCAACGATCGCATGTTGAATAGCGTGCATCCACGTATGTCTTTCTTCGCGCGAATTCGCCATCCAAAGTCGCTTTGACCCATTCACATTCAACTCAAAGAGAGCCCCGAGAGGAGTAAAATTAAACGCCTTTTGGTGTAACTTGACTGGTCTGCATGTACAAGACGAAGCCTCGAGAGGAATATCCTTTCGCATCATTTCTTCTTCTCCCGTTGAATCTCGCGACACAGCATTTTCGTAGTACGAAAACATGCCTCGACGGATTTCGACATATTTGACTTTCCAAACGCCATTTACCAAATGAGCAGCTTTCTTGAGGGGCCTGCCTTAATAATGGGGTCTAACATTCCTAACTGCGGAGCTTTCTTGTCTCTCTCATTCAATAACATCAATGCAGCTTTCATAAAAATACGATGCTCTGCCACAAAATTGAGAGCTGCAAATCGAGCATCCTCATTCTCCATAATGTCATCTTCCTCAATCCCCGCAGTGAAACAAGAGGTAGTGATCGACTGGTGTCTGTAGGGTGTGTACAAACTTGTCTGGTTGGACGTTTCCGTGTCACTAAGCACCATTTGATCGCCTGTTTCGGAAAAGGAGGAATTTGAATGGTTGCTTCCCACTTCTAGTTTATTGAAGCTGTCGTTGCACGAAATATCTACCAACTCTCCTCGCATCCTCAATCAGCTGTTGAATTATCTCTTCTTCGGTCTCGCCTTGATCCTGCTCTGCTGGAGCTGTAGGGAGTGCATTCTGCGCCGCCGTGGGGGCTTGATCGTTTGCCTGCTCCGAGCTGGCATCGACAGATGTCGCGAAATTCGTCATGATGAGGTTGGCGGCTTCCTTTGATAATCTTCCACAACTTCCAAACCATTCAGTTGCTATCTCGCTTCAAAGATAAGGCATATCTGTTCTATGATCGTCAACAATTGACATTGTTGACATGGTTGGTGCCAATTGTGGGAGGAAGTCGAATTTGCAGGAACGCAAACCGTTGAGTACCGTATGCAGTGCTGGTACGACTTCGGACGGCTGGTCCGTTCGATCGTGTTTCCTTCGTGTCTCCTTGCGACATTTCCTCCGATCCCATTCCTTTTATTGCCTGAGTCAAAGTGTAGTACTGTAATTACTCGTAGAACACCGTTACGATACACTTGATATACGTCGTAGGCTAGTCCAAAGATGTCCAGTCTTTAGATAGCGGACGATACAAAGAGATTCGTTACGAAGCAAACGAATACAAAAGGGGACAAAGTGCAATTGAAGATCGACCGCAAATTATAGGAAAGCTCGCTCTGTTCGCAAGAAGTCTTCCAAGTTCCAACGCTCAAAAGACTAAACTTTTGCGAGTCGGTTTGGCAACTTCCCACGACCAGTGAAGCATTACTTAGACTATAACTATACTCTGTCTCGCCGACATTCATGCACGAGGATGCATTAGTTAGGAGCTGAAACTTTCCACTTAGCTCGAAACCAACGTCTTCAATCTTAAATAACTCGTCGCGCAAATAATACATAGGCCGGAGTCTTGAGGTGGCGTAGCCATTAGGGATAGGGATATCCACATCAACTCTCCCTCTCATCCGACTGCATGTATCGAGATCTTCATTTCCGGCGAAACCAGAAAAACACAAATAAAACCAATGGTCCAACAACGGCATCAAGTTCTGCATCATAGTATTGGACAGTACTATGAAACATACGTCTTGACGGACCTTGCCACAAATTTCACAAATAGAGACGACAACGATCGGTCGTTGTCACCATTTCTGCACCAGGTACCGATTGTTCTCGAACGCCGCGCGAGGCAGGGGCTTCGTGAAATAATCGGCACGTTGCTTGTCCGAAGAACACTTCTTCAAAATGAACTCGAGCGCATACTGCCAAAACCAATGCCATTTAACCAGGAAGTACTTGGTGCGATTGGTAATGCGTTGATTCTGTGCGAGTATCAAAGCGCCTTGATTGTCTTCAAACACAGTAGCATTGACAACTGTTTCAACATCAGCAGGCATCTCCAAAGCATTGACAACCTCTTGAAGAAGCTTCTTCACTGGCAGGAGAACCTTCAAGGCCTGGAGAGAGCGGAATATTCGGCTTCGAGAGTACTTAGAGAGATGTGTCTGCAACTGCGATTTCCAAACAGCCGGGCATCCACAAATGAAAATGATGTATCCAGTTCGCGACTTTGCCGAATCGGAATTCCTCGAGTCCTCGGTACCATGAAGCGAACAGAAGTCTGCATCAACGAACAAGTCCACAGAAATGTCTTTGGTGGGCTTGAAAATCATTCCTTTGTCGCGAGTTGCCTTCAAGTACCGAATAATCGTTTTCACTGCAGTGGCATGACTCTGTTTTGGCGCTGAACTGAACCGACAGACTTGACTCACTGCGAATGCAATGTCGGGGCGACTGTTTGTGGATAAATACAATAACATCCCAACGACACTTGAATAGGACCATTCTTCGTTCATTTTCTCTCCGTCTGGATCTGAACCAAGCGCCGTCTGAGAAGTAGGCATTAGATTCGGTTTGCAATCTTCCATTTTGTAGTGCGCAGGATCTTGTCGATAAGGCCAGTTTGAGTCATAGTAAATTCACCTTCATTCGATTTCTCGAATTTGATTCCGAGGAACTCTTCAAAACTACCTTCCTTCGTCAAGCTGAATTGTTTTTCCTCCAATTGTTTCACTAACTTGTCGATGTCTTCGGGATTTTTCGCTGCAATGCCAGCATCATCGACGTAAAGAACGACCATCATATCTTTCTTGTAGAAGAAGCATTGATCATGAGTGGTCTGAGTGAAACCGAGTTCCTTCAGAGCGTCCGAAATGCAATTATACCAAAGTCGAGGAGCAATCGTCGTTCCATACAAAGATTTCTTCAATCGAAGACAAGTACCGGGCCCTTTGGTCGATCTGAAACCTCGAGGCAAATGTACCCAGATCGGTTTCGACAGCTTAGCATGTAGAAAGGCGTTACTGAAGTCAATCGACACGGTAGCCCATCCGAGAATCAAAGCCAGTATCAGAAACATTCGAACTGAAATCCAAGACACAACGGGCGCATAGGTTTCAGAGCCGGGTCTTTCTTTTCGAGATCACCTCGAACGCAAGTACGGCCTTTAAATTTCTTGAAACTTCCATCCGGTCGACGCTTTCTCACAAATGTCCAAGTCATCGGCACGATCGGTTCTTTCGCGTCGCTGATCGGAACTTCATCCCAAGAGTCGTGAGCCTCGAGATCTTGAATTTCTTTGACGGCAGATTCCAACCAATGCTTTCGCTCGTGAGGAATTTTCATCGCCTGATCCCAAGTCAAAACGTCCGGATTCGAATGCGTCAACTTTGCCTTGTAGTTCAAATAGGCATCTGTCATATCGGCAGTGACTGCAGGGTAATCTCGTAGCAAGTAAGCCAAATATCGAACTCTGTTGGCGTATGTTGAATCATCGGAAATAGTCTCTGACATCGTCAAGCCATCATCATCGGAAGAAGGAGAAAAACAGTTTCGTTTTTGAACAACAAGGTATCCTTCGTTGTCGAGACGTGCCGGAGGTTTTCGAGTACGGATGCTGCGTCGCAGCGGTGTCGAAGCGGTAGTCGGAGCGGTGACGGTCTTAGACGTCGGAGCGGGAACGGGTCTAGGCGACGCCAATTTAGGTTTTGGACCAGCAGAAATAGGTGGGGTCGCAGCAGAAATAGGCGCAGATGTCGCAGATGTTGCAGAAACGTTCGAAGGAGCAGGTGACTGAGAAACTGGGTTGAATACTGGAGTGATCGGTGCAATTTTCTCCCTCTGAGGCGAAGGTGTAACCGGAGAATCAACCACAGAAGTAATCGGTAGTACAGGGTCATAGACTTCAATGGGAGTCGTCGACGGCTTGTTGAAAGGATTGATGTACTCCCTCTGTTGCCCTGACTCCCTCTGATTGATTGATGCAGTTGAATCGTTCCGAATAGTAGACTGGACCGGACCAAGCTTCGGTTCGGAAGGAGGCTCGAGAGAGCGACACCGGCGGTGATGCTCGATCCATTGCTTCTTCGATCCTATCACTATCCATATTCGCACGAACGATATCAGGGTCAGGGTAAACAGGCCGGTCACCTTCCGGATCATCATCGTCAATCACGTAGTGATGAGTACCTTCACCGAACATGTTGTCCCATGCCGGAGTTCCCAACTCGGGAAGCTGAGTCAAGTCCGTATGGACGGTACTGAAGAGATCGTCGAACACCACATGGTACTGAGGAGTGATGGCTCCTGTTTCCAAGTTGAGACATAGAGGAACTGTCGTGGCGTGATTCGGACTGACACCCATGTACATTTCTCGTTCGGACTTAGGATCCCAACGCGGAACCTTCTTTCCACCATGGATCTTACTATCCAATACGTACACTGGACAACCCCAAGCATGTAGATCGTGGAAACGAGAGTTGGGCCATCGTGACTTTGTGAACAAATCCGAAGGGCTGAGACCGTTAAACTTCTCCATCGGTGTGTGATTGTAGATATAGACAGCGTGCTGCACGGCCATCGGCCATCGCTTGGAGTCGGTAACATCGGGCCAATGGATAGCCGAGTGAAGCATCATCGCCCGCGCGAGAGACATAATCGTCTGGATTCCTCGTTCGGCAATACCATTGTGATGATGCGCGCCTACACCGGCAAATTGCGTAGTCTGCTGGAATGTCTCCAAGTGTTCACCATAGCCTTTTGAAGTGAATGCCGATCCGTTGTCCGAGAGATATGATTGGACCACGACTCCAAAGTCTCTACAGTGAAGCTCATACGCATTCTTCGCGATCAACGTGTCATGTGTGGTCGTATGCACTTGTTCTTGAATAAAAACGTACGACGACGCATGATCCACAAATATCGCACCTCCAGAAAATTGTTTCGTTTCATCTTCTTTTCCGTATGTATGAAACAATCGACCGCGAGTCGAACATAGGAAATGATCGACACTGACTCGTTGACCAGGTAAGATATCGCCTGTTCTGATTGCGCCTTGTTTTTCATGTATCACTTTTGACTTCAAACCAGGTTTGCTGCGCTGTCGCTGTTTTGCAAACTGACATGCTGCACACATCGGAAGCGGCATGGAGGATCTACTCGCTTGAGTATGAAGTCGCCGAGTCGCTTCACTGTGCGCCAAGACCCCATTCGCATGATAAACTGTACGGAGCGCATGTTCAGATGCCCGAGCCGATGGTGCCATTTGAGAAGCTCGCGCTGTGCCGGAGACAAGTTCATGTTGTTGTTGATCGTCGTTGTCACAGCCGCATTGAGAGCTCGATGAACTTGAGGCCCAGCATCCATGGAATACGCTTCTTTCATAGGTAAGTTGGTTCCTTGTTGCAGCATCACTGTAATTGAATTCCTTGCTAACTCGTCACCACTGTTCGTTGCCCCACTTAGCGTCAATTTTCCAGCTTCTTGCATGATTGTCTCGTCGGGGTATGCATTCAAGAGATCGCTGGTGCTTAGTAGGCGGACTGTTGTGTCGGGGACCCAGACAGCGGGAACTTTCAAAGTGCGGAGCATTCCTTTGTCGTCTTGGAAGGACCATGCGACGTGTCCATGTCCTTTGACCGATGTCCAACCTTTAATACCGTGGATTTTCGTGTCGGCAGCTTTCAGCTCACCAACAAAGTCATGGCGGTTGCAGGTTACCGAAATACTTGCGCCAGAGTCCCAAATTACCGGAAATTGATGCTCCTTCTCCACATTGTTGTCAATGGCTGCGCGAGGATAAGTGAAAGCCGCTTTCAAAGCAGTGAGGAGATTGAAGCTGGGAACTTTTGGGGCAGCCACATACGCAAAATGCGAGGTACCACAACAATCAACCGTGTTTCTGGGACATTTGCTGCACCACTTGGCTCTTTTATCATCTTGGAAGGGTGTCTCGTTTCTTGTTTCGACGTTGTCGTGCGTTGCATTTGCTGTTTCCGTGCATTCGACGCAACAATTTGCCTTGTTTTCGACGTCAGGACGGATGTCCTTCGTCGTATGGGCGCAGTGTCCGCAGCAACCGTCAGGGGTGGGATTTCCGGGCAAATCTCGTGCGTTGTTTCGTTCCGGTTCGTGTTGGGCGCCCCAAAATGATGCCAATTCGCGCACAGATGATCGCAAAATTCACCGGCATCTGAGAGCAACCGTAGGGGAGCTTTGCGGGGAGCCTCGCGCTTGCGAATTGCCTTTGTGCTGTGCTTGCGAGTGCGTTTCTTCTCCTCTCAAGAGGCACTGGCGTTGTCTTGGACAACGAGTGCTTCTTGAACTGAATCTGCTTGTCAAACTCTGCAAGGCGGGCAGCGTCAAAGCTTGGAGACACAGCTTGGGCCAACCGAGTGTAGGCGTCAGCTTGCTGTTTCTTTCGGGCCTTTGCGCTCGGCTTCGGGGAACTTTTGAAAGTGCGTCTGCATATCCTTGACGATGTGGTCGGACGGCAGTCGACCCAATGCGCGAGAGCGATGCTTGCGAAACTTGGCTCCACTGCGACGAAAGTAGCGCGGGTAGTTGTCGAACGAAAGCTTTGCAAACGGAGAGGTTTCGCGCGGAATCGAGCGCTGAGTGACAGCGAACGCCAACAGAGCCAACAACCAACCAATCGGGGCGAGAATCCAGCTCACGGGAAGGTAAGGAAGCGAAAGACCCAGCAATACACTGGCAATCGGGACCAAGAGCGCAGACAGAGTTGACATCGCACTCTGAGGTCCCACGGGAAAGTCCGCCATCCAGGCGTAGTGATCGAACGCAACGTTCGCCTGGAGGTTTGTTTCGGTCTTGTTTTGCCCGTCTTGCTTGCCGGTATGCGTGGAGGTGCCATGAGTGGTGGACCACCTGCCACATTTTGCGCACCAGTAGAATTTCTTGCCTTGGTGCTCCTTGACTTCGCTTTCTCCCGGTTTCGGAGCTTGGTGCTTGGAGAAACTCTTACCGTTCGGGCGCTTTGGGTTGGGAAACGGCCCTTTCCTTGGTTTGGTTTTCCTCCGCGTCCCTTCTGAGCTTGCGCGCCTCGGATCCACTGGCTTCTTTGGTTCGGGACAATCGCGAGCGAAGTGATCCGGGAATCGCAGTTGAAGCAGCGGCGGAGTCATTCGCAATCACTGGGTAGGCAAAGCGCCGCGGAGCTCCGCGCTTGTCTTGAGAGGTTTTCGCCGGTTCCCAGAGCCCATCGTTCACCATGATGCGGTAGTTCTTGGTCGCTGCATCACAGATGTGATGGTAGTTGATCGAATTAGAATTAAGGTACTTAATCCTCTCATCTTGACTCAAATGACTTGTGCGTAGCAAAGCCTTTTGTAGTGCCGCTTGAATCGTCAAGAGTTCGTGACGATAGATGTCGGTCCTATCAGAACTACTGGTGGCCGAAAGGAAACTCAACAGCATGTCTTTGATGAGACTGCTATCAAATTGACCAATGCGGATCAACTCAAGCGACTTAAGGCGGTACTGAGTAGACATAGCAGCAATATCTTGTCCGGAGTAGTTCTGAGGCTTGATTGACTTGATTTCCGCCTTGATTCGCTCTCCGTAGGTGAGCGAAACCGCGTGGACGATACTAATAAAGGCGAACCAGACCTCAAGAAAAGAGGGCTTCTCAGAGACCAGAGAGCGAACTTCCGTGGCTAGAGTGTCATCGATACTGTTGTAGAAGTATTTGATCTTTTCTTCGCTATTGGCCTTGTCCATACTGTCGTATTTTTCCACAACTTCCTTGATGGCCGCCCTAGCGCTATCTGGGTCGACGAATACCGAGTGGTGCGTCACCACATTGAGGGACCGCGACTCATCGCGCGGGTCGCGCAGATGGCTAATCGGGCCGACACCGAACATTTCGGAATGTTCTGTTACTTTGCGTTCAAATTCTCGGAGATCGTCGCCTGTTTTGAACTTCGTTTCTTCACCAGTAATGCGAGACTTGAAGGAAGACTGCGCGGTGCGTATGTCTGTAGCTCGATACATTCCGGCGGTGATGGAATCAGGCTGTTCGGCAAGTCCGCTCCAATCTGGTTTGGGAATGCCACCACACCAAGCAACAAGGCGACCGCCGACGGCCGAAACGCCTCCCATCAACGGTGTCATTGGAGGTTCGGAGTCGCTTCTCGACTCTGCGGCCATGCGAATGGCAGCCGTAAGCTCTGCAGCAATCTCAGCTGCGCTGGGCACCGGAGGTGCGATCTCCGAAGGTAGATCAATGTCGGCCATCTCAAGAGTTTCTTGAGACCAACCGTCGGTTTCTTGCGAGAGATCGTCAAAGAACGAACTCGGAGAGCTTTCTTGGGCGGCAGATCGAGCCGATCTGTCCGAGTACTCGGGTTGTCCGACACGGTGTGTCGTTTCAGCTGAAAGGGTAAGAAGACTTAAGGGCGTCCCCTCAAGGCTTGCAACACAAAGGATCTGGGCTCAGCAACCAGTCAAAGTGTAGTACTGTAATTACTCGTAGAACACCGTTACGATACACTTGATATACGTCGTAGGCTAGTCCAAAGATGTCCAGTCTTTAGATAGCGGACGATACAAAGAGATTCGTTACGAAGCAAACGAATACAAAAGGGGACAAAGTGCAATTGAAGATCGACCGCAAATTATAGGAAAGCTCGCTCTGTTCGCAAGAAGTCTTCCAAGTTCCAACGCTCAAAAGACTAAACTTTTGCGAGTCGGTTTGGCAACTTCCCACGACCAGTGAAGCATTACTTAGACTATAACTATACCCTGTCTCGCCGACATTCATGCACGAGGATGCATTAGTTAGGAGCTGAAACTTTCCACTTAGCTCGAAACCAACGTCTTCAATCTTAAATAACTCGTCGCGCAAATAATACATAGGCCGGAGTCTTGAGGTGGCGTAGCCATTAGGGATAGGGATATCCACATCAACTGCCTGTCTTCATTTGCAGTTCTTCGTCCTTTGCACTTTGCTATTGTCGAGCAATAGTGAGAAGACCGAAGGTGCATCTTCTATTATTTATTTATGAGCTACCACGAGAGAAGAAATGGAGGAGAAAAGTTTTGTGCCGAGAGGTCTTCTTCCTTCTTATCTAGCCGAAGTCTTTGGTCAACTGTACGATGAAGATGGGCTAGTTGTTCTGGGAAAAGGTCTTCAGTCGGATATGCTTTTGGCTTCTTTGGTGCGATTCTATGCGGATTCTGAAGAAGGTCATTATGCAGACGAGAAGAAAGACGGGAGACCGCCCTCGTGCTTGTGTTGGGACTGCACCGCGAGTCGGAGCGCACGGCGTTGCTCGATATTTTGACAAGTTGGGGACTCCGCCGGACATGATGCCAGCAATATTGACAAATGAAGCAGGACAGAGCAAGGAAAGGGCTGCTCTCTATCAACAAGGTGGCGTATTCGTAATAACGAGTCGGATCTTTATTGTGGATTTACTTACGGCAACAATCGATTCCACGCAAATCGATGGCTTACTCGTGGCTCATGCGGAGCAAGTGACCGAGACGTCGACGGAGGCTTTATCATTCGAATCATTCAGTCGCAGCGTCAATTTCAAGGTTCTCCAAACAACAATAGCGCAGCATTTGTGAAAGCGATATCAGAATCTCCCGAACAGGTCATGTCGGGGTTTAGCAAGGTCGACAAAATTCTAAAGGCCCTTCATGTCCAGCGGCTCTACTTGTATCCACGCTTCCATGACTCTATACGAGAGGAGTTGGAAGGACGGAACCCACCAAAGGTGGTAGAGTTGCACCAGGAACTATCTCCGTTACAAAAGAAATGCAGCAAGCGATTGCAGTGGCCTTGCAATCTGTGATTCGAAAACTCAAAGAGTCAAAAGCTTTGGCAAATCTCACTTTGCTATTGGATGGAGAACAATTCACGGTAGAAAATCTTGTCACAAATCCGCTGGATCAAGCTCTTTCTAGGAATCTGGAGCATGATTGGCATCGGCTTTCACCCGAAACGAAGCAACTCATTCAAGATCTTCGAACTCTGAGGACCTTGTTCCAGAATCTACTCACGTATGACTGTGTGAGCTTTTTTAAACTTCTACAGAGCATCCAAAGTATGAGCGCGGCTTCAAGACATCCTTCTATGTGGCTTTTGACGCCAGCTGCAGACGTATTGTTTCGGAAAGCTAAAGAGCGATTATTTACACTACATCGCCCCCTTCCAACAAAGCAGGTACCGAACCCTGTCTTGAAGTGCCAACCAGTACTAGAAGAGAGTCCCAAGTGGCGCTTACTTCGGAATATCTTGTCAGAGATACGAGAGAAGTTTGAAAAGAACAGCTTTCGGAAGGCAGAACGGTAGGCCCGACGAATATCTTGATTCTTGTGAAAGACGATCGAACAATGGCTGCTGTAAAGGATTATCTCGTGCAGGAAATCGAGCTCTTCTCCTTCGATGGCTGAGATTTTGGAACAACAAAATGATCGAAGTCGCTCCATTACTGTGAATGGAGGAGTAGAAACTCTCAGAAGAAAGCCGTGTTCTATTAGAGGAAGAAAGTCGTTGTCGCCGTCTTCTTTTGGAGAGCAATCGAAGAGAAAGCGTGGACTCAATGTTCCTATCAATCATGTTCCTGAATTTGTACGGAAAAGGCGCCGTATAGTCCGGGAAAAAGCTCGTGGTGAGGCTACATTGCAGACGGAAGACCTCGAAAGGAACGCTGTATTGGATGAGGCTGTCGATTTGGCAGAACATGATTTGAACGACGTGAATACTGAAGTATCACCTTTTATTCGCAAAATGACAGTTTCACAGTTTCATTTCCAGACGAGCTCAGAGTTGTATTGAAGAGTTATACAAGCTTGGATCAAGCGTCCTTGTTGCTGCAAGATTCGGTCCCGCGTTATGTGCTTTTTTACGACACTGACATTTCGTTTGTGCGTGCTGTCGAAATTCACTCCGCTTTGTCAGAGGTGCCGATTGAAGTATACTTTTGATGTTCAAGGCGAGTGCAGAAGACAAAATCTTCATGAAATCTTTGGAAAAAGAACAGCATACATTCGAACGTCTTATCAATCACAAGAAAATGATGTCACCGCCTGCTTTACATTGTGCGACGACAACTCAGGAAATGCAACACGCTTTGGCTCGGGGATCTGTTGGAGGATCTTACATGGGAGGCACTTTACCGCTAGCCGTCGATACTCGTAAGGGCCGTAAGGCAAATGAGGAAAAACGAGATATTGCTGTTGATGTGAGGGAATTTCGATCGGTACTACCCTCCATTTTGCATCAGGGCGGCATGCGCTTAGCACCTGTTACATTGATTGTCGGTGACTTTGTCTTGAGCAGTGTTCATTGTATTGAACGAAAGAGTATCAGCGACCTTTTCGGTAGCTTCGCCAGTGGACGGTTATACACTCAAGTTGAGTCTATGGTGAAGTATTACAAAGTTCCGTGCTTGCTGATCGAGTTTGACCCTGCAAAATCCTTTAGTCTTCAGAATGCTAGCGAAATCGGTGTGGAAATCAGAACGGACTCTGTCTGTTCCAAGATCTGCCTATTGACGATGCATTTCCCTCAGCTCCGTATCTTGTGGTCCAAAAGTCCTCACGATACGCTGAAAATATTCAAAGACCTCAAAAGGAACCATGATGAAGTGGACGTAGAAAGAGCCATGGAAATAGGGCGAAACGAATTAGAGGATTCGCTCTTCGAAACGAGTAGCGAGAGCGACGAACTGAATGAAGTGGCCCGAGATATGCTGCTGCGTTTACCGGGGTGAATATCCACTCCGCTCGGAAAATCATGCAGAATTGCGATTGTTTAGCGGAACTGTGTGACATGTCGCGCGACGACCTACGGAGAGTTGCTGGACCAGTGACAGGGCAGAAACTGTTCACCTTTTTCGGCAAAAGATATCTGCTGCTAACATTTGAGGACATAGCGCTCATTTTGGATGCCGATACTAGTAGTAGTCGGGCTATAGTTGGCGGTTGGGCACGCCAACGTAAAGAGTAGATGTTCAAGTAACTCTCTCAATAGAACGCGATAGCATAGTTATAAGTAAATAAGATTGTTACCGCGTAATGCTGGAATTTAGAAGAAGAAAAAATAGACCTAGTCTACTGGTAGTGTCTAGTGAAAGAAAAAAGTGATCTGTACGTTTGTCTGTCTGGCTCGAGTCCGTCATCTTCCGTCACTGCTTCTTGTTGCCACGTAATGATTGAAGTTTTGCTATTGTTCCGAAGTGCCGGAAGTCGAACTCTTCAAAAGATTTCGAACGTATTCCTGAGAATCTTGCCAAATAAAAATCATGAAAAACAACTCACTCACAAATTTCCCAAACGAAAAGAAATACCATGTCGAGTTCGTCTACTGCGGAGCGCGTCGAGCGTGTGTTAGCTGCTAAAGCAGCGTCTGGATTGACCTACGATGACTTGGCCATTAAGCTCGGAGTGACGAATGCCTACTGTGCTCAGTTGCTGCTCGGACAGGCCAAGCTGTCGAAAGAATCGGCAGCGAAACTGAGCGCGGCCTTGCCTGGAATTTCTGCAGCTGACTTGGAGTCGATGCAAAACGATTTTCCGATGAGAACCTTCAACGATGAAATTCTGAAGGAGCCGAATGTTTATCGAACGTACGAAGCTATCACCCACTACGGCCAAGCCATTAAATCCATCATCAACGAACAATGTGGAGATGGTATCATGTCAGCTATCGACTTTTACGTGGATGTAGGAACAACCACCGGAAAACACGGCGAAAAGAGAGTTGTCATTACTTTCAACGGCAAGTTCTTGGGGCACATTGAGCAGAAAACGGAAAACAACACCGCGCCCAGTCCCCGTGACTAGAGAGAGTCAGCATAGGTTTTCAAACGAGCTAGCAAATACGACGACTATTTATAAATAGGATGCTTTGAACGGTAGAATTATTTCATCGATCATACAATCGTTTATAGGTTTTTGTTTTAATTGCCTCGTTTGACTTTTTAGTAAAAAACACGACGGCGAAGATTGTATACAACAGGGTTAGAGGTTAGAGCACTCTAGTACCGAAACAGATCGAGTGCCGGTCTCCGATTATTCCTCAGTAGCGAAAGTATTTCTTTCTTCTTTCGCTACTGGCAGGCTGAGTGCCGGGTGCCGGTTGAATGTTGAACCGGTACTGTCAGTGGTCTGTGCGTCAACGTTGTGTCCTGCCATCCATCCCATCACCATTCCATTTTAAAATTCTTATTTTCTGCATCCAATCTTTTGTTCAACAAACCGATCCTTGCTTCGCTAGTATTGCATCAATAAATAACAAACGAAAGACCATGACAGATTCATTTCGAGTTATTGTTGCCGCGGGTACTTATGATGGAGTGCTGGCCGGGTGGGAGCTATCGAGTGACAAGAACAAATTTGAGATCGTCTTTGCGTCGCCAAGCCACATTGGAAGCGTTCGAAGCGTTGCCCATCAAGACACTCAGCACACTGTAGTTTCCTGTGGATACGACGAAGTTATAAAACTCACAATTTTGCAAAGCGACAAACAGACACTGGAGAAGTTCGGACTCCATCCGAATACGGAACGCCATGTTGTTCGAGTTTCGCCCAAAATCACTGTCTAGTCGGCTTTTCAGAAGGTCAGGTTGTGATTTATAAGAAGCGCGATTGGAGCGTTCAGCATGTTCTGAAAGGCCATGAGGGTGGGGTATCCAGCATAGCCGTGCATCCTTCTGGTAAAATGGCTCTGACGGGAGGATTTAAAGATGGAAAGCTCAAGCTTTGGGATTTGACAAAGGGCCGATTGGCTTTACAACAAAGATCGCTTCAAAGGAATCGATTGACACAGTTGTTTGGACCAGTGATGGATCGTCGTATGGATTTGGTTTCGGATCGCATGTAACGGTGAGAGATGTAGCAAGCGGGTCGGATCTGCTGGATATTGAATTGCCGTCAAGAGTGAATCAGGTATGCTTCATTGAAGGTGATGATGGTATGTTCCTTGTAGCAGCGTGCAACGACGGTTCACTGCCAGTCCTAGATGTCCCAAAAGCGTCGATCCAAATGAGCAAGAGCGCTTTGCTGTCATGGCAATTGAACCAGTCGACGGGCCAGTCGCCGGAGAAGAACGGTTCAAATGCATACACGCCGTTCATGACTATCATGTGGTGACCGCAAACAGTGCTGGCGTTATAAGTCTGATGAACCTGCAAGGATCGGTGAATATGATCAGACAAGACAAGGTTGCTAGTAAGGGTTCGTCAGCAAAGCGTGGGGAGGAAGTGAAGGCGACAGCGATGAAAGTGAAGAAGAGAGCGGCTCGGACTCGGACGATGAAGAGTTGGCAGTAGAAATGATAGACAGTACGCAACTCGGAACTGGGGCTAGGATTACCTGTCTTGTAGCCTACTCCTACTCGGAAAGCCGCGACAATGGCACATCTGAAGGCTTCAAAGAAAATAAAAGCGAAAACAAGAAGATGGGTCAGGGCAGTCCAAACCAGACAAGCACTTCAAACGCTCGGAAGTGCTTGACGCGGGCGATCTTGAAAAGCCAGAAAACTAGTTTCAAAAGCAAAAAAGATACAAAAACGAAACGAGGAGAAGAAAGGAAAAGCAAGCCTAAAAGGTTTAGTAGACTATTTATTGCAGAGAATAATTTTAATTTAGCTGCCGTCGGTTTCGTTCACGACAGAAAACCCTCCCTTCTTCGTCGCGAGTGATTTGGAAGGTTTGAGCATCCTGTGTAGATTTTTCAGAAGTAGCTGACTTGGCAAGTCCTGAAACGAAACCTTGCAAGCCGCTACGCTTCAAGGGCGGTCCAGGCTTGCCACTTCTCAGACCGAATGTTGTTGAGCACGTTGGGCAAGCAACGCGAGGGATATCTTCGAACGCGTCATCGTTGATAAGGTCACCTTTCCAGAGATCGAAACCGCAGCGAGGGCAATCGCCTTGGATGGCGTAGAACTGGCCATTTACATTCGCACATGCTATTTTCGTTCCTTCGCCAAATTCCCACCCTTTGATGTTACCACTCGCTGGCAATGTGACACCGGTGATTTCTTGTCCTTTTCCTCTATTTACAGAGGCATTTCGGTTATCATTTCCACTCTCTTCTGATAGTCGTCGATTCAAATCACCTTTTCCACGACGTGTCCCCATAAGGACAAAATTGAATCCTTCTGTGAGCGGGGCAAGTGAGCCCACGCCGAATAACAGAAAAGAAATGAGTTCGGCTTTCATATTCACTATACGTTTGTTATCTGTAAACTGTGATTTAATGAAAAATAAGAAGAGCAAGTCAAGGGAAGCTCGAATGTGAGCACAACAGCACAACCTCAAACTCTTCAAACTCAAACCTCACCCCATTATCTGCGTGTGACGTAGGTCAGCGCGAACCCGGATGTAAAACTATGGCCCACACGCAAAGCTGATACCAACAGCATCACCACTCATGATAGCGATCTAAAAGATGAGCCTTCCACAACCAAGTTTTAAAAATCAAATTCTATTACGTTGTGGATAAGATTTTACACAGACACTTCTTTAGCTTGCAGCCGATAGGAAGATTTCATGCGCGCGTCGTCGGCTCTTGTCGACAATCAATGCATTGAGACGGTCGACGGCATCGACACGGCGAAAGATTTCATCCGGAGTGTAACCAGGAATGCAGCAGTTGCGGATTTTTAGTCGCTCCATGCATTTGTCGACATCTGCATCTACAAAGACAGTGTAATCAAAAAACTTGGCAACATCCTCCCAACCATCTTGGTCGTGCAGTAAGTAGAGTCCTTCGCAGATCACGACATTGTGTTCGTTCCGTCGGAACTCGTGGACATCTGCAATGGGGTCACCAATCGAGTGTTCGAATCCGGGCAGCCGAATGGCTTCTTCCGATCCTTCGCGGATGCGGTGCAAGTCTCGTAACAAGGATTCAGTATCAAATGTATCCGGGGCACCTCGTCGGTAAATGGCATCATTCGGATTCTCAAACGTCTTGAGTTGATCAATCGTGTAATGGTATCCATCCTGGAATATTTTGACGAACGCAATTGTGAGTGGTTGTCATTTTGTGAATGCGTTGGGGATCGTTCGCCGGCGATGTACTTACATGAGGAAGTACCAGGCATCCCCTATCTTCGAGGAAGCATCGCAAAGCATTCGAGCATGTACTCTTGCCAGATCCTGGGACCCCAACAATCGCAATCATAAGAGGTTCGGTCGGCTTCGTATCTGCGTGGCTGCCAAGCAATTGGCGAATCTGCATCTCGGCGGATCGCTCCCAGCTGAGCGTCAAATTCAAGGCGGATTCGACGCGCTCGTTGAAGTCAAGCTCCTGAGGTTCACTTTGGACAAGAACAGCACTCATGGCGAAAATATCGTCTGAAGAATGATGAAAGACGGTCTTATGCTCTAAAATTCGTGCTTCACGAAATATGTTCCGTGGCAGAAAATGCCAAGATGGCAGTGTTTGGCGTTGGGTTTTCGTGGGTTCGAATAGTTCCGGTTTTATGGGGCTAGGGTCGTGTTCCTTGATGTGGAAACTCTGCGTCATGATGTACAGCTTGACACCTTTCCGTGTTTGATGAGCGAGGAGGAGTTCCTACTCCGGCAATCTTACATAGCAGTGTTCGGAGATTCGGAGTATCGAGCATCAAAATAGTCCCAGTTGGTGGGATCGGAATATTGGCACATCGTCTCTCCGTCGCTTCATCGTCCTTGGTCCTGCTGCAGATCGATTTTGTTGATTTGCGTTGCAAAATGGGGCGTAAGTGTTGTTGTTACACACCTTCTTCATTGTGTAAGTCAAAGTCACTTCGGACTGGGACAGCCCGTTAAATGTCCCAGCTACGACTAAAGTCGTGTTCATTGTGTGTAAAGCACGAACCAGGAACCACCAGCGAGCATATCAACAAACAAAATGCGGAACTCGTGGCTTTTCAATCGTTTTTCACCTACTCTTATTCCCCACCCTCCGCCGTGACTCGCGTATATTACTGCCGAGCTGCCGAGCATAAATGATTCCCGTGAACTTTCTACTCATCGGCGGTGATCGTGAACTGTCATCGTGAAATGATAGACTAAACAATAGGTCTAAATAAATAATGATTTTTAAGAAGTGTAATGTCCGGAGATCGGAACCTGCGGTCTCGAGTTCTGCGGCAACACACAGAAAAAATGGTGCGGTTTTCGTCCGCTAATTTTTAGTGCTATTACGTAAGTAAAAATTGACTCACAGCCGCTGTGACATCACGCCCGCGTCAGCTCATGTTCGTGGTGGGCAACTCTTAATTTCTGATAAATGACCGTTTTGGTCCGGTTTTTGGGGTCATGACCGCCACCTTTGTACCACCGCAAATTTTATGTACATTCCTGTTTTCAGGGTTTCACAATCTAATTGGGCCGGTACAAAGTCTACACAAAGCCTACACATTCCTGTTTCCATGGTAGTTCCGGATTCTGGGGTATGGTTCTAAGTAAAATTCCCGTTTATAATAAAGTGACCACTTCTTTCTCCGGTTTTAGATATCGCACCTCGTTTTCTCCCATTTATAGAGATATTTCAAGTTCTTTTCATTTTATATCAGTTAGTCAAGACCAAAACCCTATCCTTTCCTGTTTTTAAGAAGAGGTTACTTTTCACTCATGAATAGGGTTACTAGTCATTCCGCTATTCTTTTCACGGATAGCGTCATCACGACAAAGCATTCCTTAGCGGAGGACGGACTCCTGTTTTAGGGGACAAACTCTGTTGCTGTCGCACTCATGACTCACGGCCGATATGATGAGTCTTGGAACCTTTGATTTCGACGGTAAAATGACCTGTCACCTGAGACTTGAGACCCAAGAAAATGTCTGATTCGACATTCATATTTGTGTAGTTAACAGTGCCTGTCATGACAGGTCCTTTTTCAGCGCACAGGTGCGAAGCGCGAAGGACCGTCAAATTTGGAAAGTTCCATGTCGTTGTCATTACAAAACCACACAGAAAAACACAGAAACACCCCGTTTTGTTCCTCCTTTATATCCTACGTATTATCTTGCATTATGTCGCTTACTGTTCGTGAGCCATTTATCTACAAAGTATCATGGAGCGCCACGGCTTCTTCTACGCAAACCCTTTTGATTGGCGCCTATTGTCCAATCGCGCCGTTCCACATGCCGATCTCTCAGAGGTTGTTCGTGGCATCGCTTTTGGTATGATGGATACGAGTTGATGCGCCACAAGTCAAGTTGTGGAGACTATCCCATCTATGTGTGTCCCACATGTGAGGGTATTGATTCAAGAATTGTTTTTCTCTCAGGTTTCGAAGTCGAAAAAACCAAGCAAACTCGTCCGCCTTATTGGAGGGACGTTTAGTCATGTTCTGGGCTGCCAACCAGCAAAAGCTCTTTCAAAGAATGAAAAGGGCAAGTACAGCGGCAAAGTGAAACAGTTGTGGCTGACATGCCCGTTGGTTTTAATTTTTTGACATCTGTCATCGATCATCAAACTACGAAGAGGCAGCTTCAAGCGAAACTACGACGATTACTTCAGAATGCCGGCTACTCCATTCCTCTAGAAAGTAATGCTTTCACTAGCCTCAAGATACATTACGCTGCAGCTGAGCAGAAAGGACGATTGCATGAGGTTGCTGTTGCTTGCGTCGTTTCTACGACTTTATGTGGACCAAAACCTTCTTACGAGTGCGGTGCTTGAAGCCGATAATCACAACAGCTTCTACAGGATGGCGGTTGCCGTGCCTGGTGTTGGAGAGTTGTTCGCGACGCCTGCATACCGGCCCTATTTTTTGACGCCTGTTTCAGCAAAACCAGCGAATACGACGGCTGCTTGCTTCCCATCGTTGCACCTAATGGCAACGGAGGAAACGTGCACCTGGCCTGTGCGTGGATACCTAGTGAAAGCATCGAGCACTTGGTTTGGGTGGTACTTTTATCCGTTACTGTGGAATAGACGTTACGTCGGTCCCCATTTTCTCCGACCGGGTCACCTACTTGGCGCGGTGTCCGTCCTCCTGGAGAAATATGGCCTCGAGATTTCTCTGAAATATTGTTTAGAGCATGTCTGGAGGAACGTTTGTCACAAGTTCAAAATTAAGCCGGCAAATGGTAATGCGGCTGATCTCAAAATTTGATCATGGATATGCAGAGTGCTCGCACGGTCGGTTCATTTGTATGCGCATGCGAGACCATTGTCGCCCAAAGATCCGACGAGGGCGTCCAAATTGTACTGTATTTACTGGAAGGAATCCATCCTCGACACTGGACTGTTTTGGTAACCTCCAAAGTTACGATGACTGCGACTGGGAACCCGACTATTTCACATTCTTTGGTTCCCTTGTCGTTCCTCCGACCACTACCTGGCAGGAAGTCAAGCAGTATCATCTAAAGGACACCGTGCGCTTCGGAAAAAAAAATGCCCTTATGCACGGATTCTGTCGGACCAATCGTGTTGAATCTGCTAATGCCTCGTTGGCTCATCATAATGTGCGCTCCAGTCCTCCCGCAATGGCTGTCGGTCTGTACCTTAGACTGGCTCAACAGAGCTTGGAAAGTTCTTTGCAGTTGTGAAGCAAACACGCAATTTGCCTTTCATGACCGTGTCATCCAAATTGTACCAGGATGCTAAAAGGGGTCTGAGAGATGCGACACTAGCTATTGCTATACGCGCACGACAACAATGCGTATAGTAGCGTGTCGAACAGGCTAACACAGCGGGAATATGTGGTCTTGGCTCGCAAAGATGGGAAGAAGGTGACAATCAAGTGCCAGTGTTGTTTTGCTGACATGTATCACATTGCATGTGAACACGTTCACCGTTTTCTACTAATTCACCGCAATACTTTGCGGAAATGCCCGATGGCACAGGCATCGTCGTAGAGCTTCAACCGGATGAGGAACTTGACGTAACAACACCATCCTGGGCGATCCCCGCCAAAGTTTGGGGTCACATCAGTACTCGCGGTCCATTCCGAAGTTCCAGGCTGGTGTGATGTAAATGGTTTATATTGCGGGGACCTCATTGATCCCGCACCTGTAACCAAGGCCGGTCGTCAGAACCTAAAAGAATACTCTCCCAGGGGAAACACCAGGAGCGCCGTCTGTCGCACCCCAACAAAAACCAAAGAAACAGAAAACGCGTCAGCGAATCGCGAAGATAACGCTTGAATCGGAGAGAAGCTCCGCCCACAACTTCAGTAAGGACGCAATTCGTGAATTGGAAACTGTCCAAGCGTTCCTACTTTAGTTTTTTTAGCGAATTGTCAGAGGAGATGCACAAGAAAATGAACGCCGTGCTGGCCAGAGTGTTGCCAGGTAGCTACATAAAGAAGCTAACCAAATGCCAGAAGTGCAACCAGACTGGCCATAACATTCGCAACTGTTTGTGGTATTTGAAGAATGGCCGTATAGACCATAAGCGAGAATAAATTTGGACGTGTTGTTTATGGCTGTTACAAAACGCCTTGGGAGTCATAAGGTAGTCTACCGAGCATTACGGAATCGATCCCAAATGAGAGATTCAATGGCACATTTCAGTCACTGCACGGTAGTTACGAAGCCATTTCTGCAGTCACCGAACATCTGGACGATGCAATGACCCAGCGGCTTGAGGTTTTCGTGAGACAGTCCGTACGGCACACCAACGGTAAATTTGGAAGTGCCGGTCGAAGAGGATTGGGAGGTGCCACCGGAAGTAACCGTAGGTCTCCTTTTCCGCAACATGTTGGAGGCAGGTGGAAGCGAGGGATCCTCGCGTGATTACGAATCGCGAATGGGGTCAATCTGGATGCCTCCGTCAACACAGAAGGAACCTTGCTTACTGCGAAAGTTGCGGGAATGGGGTCAATCTTGATGCCTACGAGAACAGAAGGAACCTCGCTTGATTCCGAAAGTGGCGGGAATGGGGTCAATCTGGATGCCTCCGAGACCTCAGACACAAGTTCCGGCGACAGTTCTGATTCAGAGACCACGAAGAACCATGCCAATAATTCTGATTCGGATCCCGAGATACGTGACGACGACTACATCAATAGTCGGGATCCTTGATAACCGCTTCAGACACGGACTACAATTCAGCCAGCACCGGCAAAACTGGCTTTCATTATCCACAACGCGGTTTCAACGGCGATAACACCCTGAACCCAGATGACAAAACGGAGAAAGACTCGGGACGGGACTGCGGTTCCCGCAATGCCCGCAGGCAGGAAAAGAGAAGACAACGAAACAGAGAGCGAAAAGTCTTGGGACTGCAGTTCAGCGGTGCCCGCAGCCAGGAAAAGAGAAGACAACGAAACCGAGCGAGCGAGTCGCGGGACTGTGATTCCCGCAATGCCCGCAGGCAGGAAAAGAGAAGACAACAAAACAGAGAGCGAGTGCGGGACTGCAGTTCAGCGGTGCCCGCAGCCAGGAAAGAGAAGACAACGAATCACATAGCGACTCGAGACTGTGATTCCGGCAATGCCTGCTGCCAGGAAAAAAGAAGCCAACCAATCCGAAAGCAACTCTGACTATGAAAAATCGCAACAACTTCCAGTGTTGCGTGACAAGAAGGGAGAAGACAATGAAACAGAAAGCGACTCCGACATCGCCACTTCCTGAGATGCGCAACAGGTGGGGTGAATGTTTCAGTGAATCAGACGATAGTCGACTGTCTAGGTTCAAGACAAAGTCGGATGACGAAGCCTCCCAAGTGTCGGTGTTTGTGGAAGGCTCGCAACCGGTGATGCACAAACTTCTGCAACCTAGCTCTGCACAACGGATTTTGAAGCAGAAACGAAAGAAGATGCCCCTAGTCACACGGTTACGGCGTTTTCAGCAGCCAGACGAAACAGAGATCTTTTCCGAAATCTCAAGGCAGCTGATGTCCTGATCCGGGAATTTGAATATTATATTGAAGACCCCACTTTGGCTCGGTCAGCTGATGTCGAATTTTACGATTTCGTTGAGGACGGGACACCAACAAAGACACTCAATGGTAAAACAATTCAGCGATACAACGATGCTGACGAACTACACATCAAAGAGTGCAGCAAGAATGCAGCAGCGGTAATAGAAAAGTTAGCCAAGGTGCATTTGCAGGCACTTCAGCGATACCAAACAGCCTAAAAGAACATTCTACAAGATTGGCTGCGATATCCACTTGGAACATCAAGCTCTGCTCGCGAAGACTGCACTAAAAAAACATCATGGCTATGAAACTTAGCAGCAATCGGGGTCGATTGACTGGTAAGCCGAGTTCGAATGCACGGAACGCCAAAAGGTGGCGTTCTCCTAACAAACGAACAAACACTGGTGTATCGCGGCGAGAGCGGCGACGTGACTAAATAACAACAATAACGATGAATGTGTTCTCCTGAACACTGGGGACAACCTGAAATACTCACAATAAACAAACTACTAGTCGGTTATCATGAATCTCAAATTATGGTTCTATTACTGTTAGTCGCTACCGTTGTTACTGAAGTTTTGTGGCCTGTTGTTGCGTTTGCTTTCCATACAATAACCCATATACTCGTCGCTATACTAGAGTAAACAGTGCTTTCTTGGGCCCGATCCATATCACGTCATACCCAACAGAATTGCGTCATTTCCTCATGTCGCAATGTGACACCGTCCGTCATTCATTATGGCCCGAAAGCTGACACTCCCCATTTGCTCGCCGTATAGCAAGTTCACTATGATTCCTTTATTTTCTTGACCGTGTTTTCCTTGTACTGTCTTCCTATTCCTTGGTCCTTCTTTCTTGTTCTTTCAACCATGTTTCCTTGTCATTGGTTCTTCTTCTTAATAATCCTAAAACATATATATGACTCTATCACAACAGTAACGATGGATACTGTATAAAGTCATTTCTCTACTTGATGCTTGATATTGGCGTGCATCGTCCCAACGTCAATATTGATTCACACTTTAATTATTCCTTGATAAGTGCGGTGTCACTCCCCATCCAAAACAGTACGGGTCTTAGTACTTTCTCCCATTCGACCATAACGTTGTACGCCGATCCTTTGTAATTGGGGTGTGAGGGTTTCAATGGACCTTCATGCCCAGTGATGCCGGAATCTCCAAAGTATGGGGTGCTCTTTATCACGGTTGATGAACTCCATGATCTGGTGGTAATCATAAAGTTCCTCATACTCTCCATTGTTGAGCGAGCACCTGAACCGAATTTTCTCAGAGTGAGGTGGTAAGGAGTACCTTCATCTTCTCTCATCAATTACTTCTTCGATACGAGCTCGGTGGATTTGCCCATCGTTTCGTTCATTCGTCAAGAAGGTTCGACCGACGAGATCGGAAGGAAGGAAATCGGCTCGTTTGTTGCAGGGTGAAGAATCGTCTCAGTGGTACCGTCGGGTGGTCTGTCCGGTACTGGGATTTCCGGATCGTCGAATGGAGTGCCGGGGTAATTGGCATCATCGTACCAGTGCGTGTCGCGCTCGGACATTTTAAAATGTTGCGTGACGTAATGGTAGTACCCTCCCCACCAAGTGGCTCGGCACGAAGGTTGCGATCCGTGCTTGCACTGCGTACGTTTTGACGACAGAGTACGCGTCGTTTGTCGGCGGTAAGGATCTTATACGTGAGAGCGTTGCCAACGTTCTCGGCGATGCCTATAAAGTACCCAAGGTCCTCGCGTGATTCGAAGGGAAGGATGGACTATCAACAGAAAAATACACTTTCTCATAGTAGTGGAAGCGTAAGAGTACACTAATATCTGGTGTAATACCGGTTAGTTTCTGCATAGGAATGGCATTAATACTGTGATTGTAAACGTGGTTGAGGAGGAAGCACGTGTACTCTAGGCAATAAAACCATAAGTCGGCAGGAACACCGAACCGGTCCATGATAGTATTCGTCGCATCTTTGATAGTCTGATAGCGACGTTCGGCGAAGTTCTGATGTTGATGCTTTCCTTCACTCTGCCAAGCGGGGATGAAAAGAACACGTAAGATATCCTTAACACGTTCACTGATTTCAACTTGAGCAGAGTCACTGATAAGCTTTGTAGGGGCACCACGGATACGAATAACGTCTTGGAGTGTATTCACAAAGAACCTCTCGGAACGCATAGGGTATACATCACATACTAGACTGTCAGTACCAACGAAAAGCTGGGCTTTGGTAATACCGTTCATGCCGAGTGCGGGAGTATCGGCGTAAATAGTATCAGTAGCCAGTGGTTCGTTACGGCGAGATACATTTAGTGCCGGGCACGGTGACTTGAAGTGTTTCTTCATGTGTGTACTGACCGGTATACGTGCGTATTGCGTGGAGTGCTGGAACGTTTTCTGGATGGTATCCACGTTCATGTACCCGAAGAGGGGCGCAGACGTTCATAATCAGGCTCGCGTTTCTGCACTGTAGGCTGCGGAGTGAGCTGACGCGTAATGGTCTCAGTGTAGATCTGGTACACGAGTTCGTCAACGTAGTCACTGAGTGTACAAAATTCATCAGTGCCGTGTTCTGTAGAGAGTGCGATAGAGCGAACAAGAATTTCGTCCGATGGTGCGGTGGGGTTTGCTGCCGACGAGCCGAATCCATCATGGTCACCACAGTTCGCCTGTAAACTTGTACGCGAGACTTCGACATGGAGATAGTCGCCCTCATGATTGAAGGGGTTATCGCGATCATAGACATGATTGGGGCCTGCATTGGACGTTTTCCAGTCGGATTCGTTGAGTTCCGAGTCCAGTACGCCGGGGTCCCAATCGGCCGAGCTCGTCATGATGATATGGGGCCATTTTTCGAATTCTTCATCAGTAAAAGGTCTAATATTTAATTTAGCTAAACCCTTTTCTATTTTTAGAGGAATTACTGTGCCATTAGTCGTCGTGATGAGCTGCGTGCCGCCAACTTTCTTTGAGCGGTCGTTGACGTTTAGTCCATTGTGCTCCAATTGACCGGCGGAATGGATGCTGGCGCCTTTGTTTGTGCATGCATATTGGTGGAAGATTGCGATGGCTGGACCATTCTGCGTTTGCACGAGTCCACCTACGGTGCCCAAGGGAATCTGCGTCATACGATGATTGTCGATACCTTGGATGTCGGCGAATTTCTCCGGTATTTCGAGATGACGCGCATATCCTCCCCAGCTACGCCACCATTAGCACCTCTGTCAATCAGTGACCATGTAGAAGCATCTAGCTTATGATTCCCGACATGATAGATGCGGGTAAGGTTGACATGGCGCGTTGTTCCATTCGCTTGCTTTGCATTAGCGTTTGGGTGGCGAACGTTATCCTTATTGAGCAGATTTTTCATCGTGGCAGGGTGACTGCGATGCGACGTCGCAGTGGTGTTGACATGATACTGCGACTTCGATTTCGATGTCGTCGCTACTTGGTGGTTCCGTTTCGTCTTTGTCCGGCTCGTCTTCCATTGTCATCAGCGTGCATATTCGCCAATAGTTCACGAACGGTCATATCGTGAACATTAGCTTTGCGATTTGGCGTCTTTCGCGCACCGACGTGGCCGGTGGGGCTTAGATCCTATACTGGTGTCGTTAGTACGGAGTATCGTGCGCTTGCCAACGTCAGAAAGTTGGTCCCAAGCACCCTGATCATCAGGCGAAAGTGATTTCCATTGGTCGAAAGAAAGCCGTGGACGATTAGAATACTCGCCTTGTGAGATGTAGGCATAGTAATCAGTAGGCGAGTCATGAGCGTCGGCTTGAGCGGCGAACTCCTCCCCATAATCGGAGGCGGCGTTATCGGCGAAGAATACCGACCGGGAATCAGGCTTAGGACGAGGGCGACGAGCTTTAGTACTAGAGTCGTGAAGACGGTCGTGCTGTATAGCGGCTGTAGTTAATAATAGAAGGTAGCGTTCGTAAGGAAGCCCTTCGTTATTAAAAGTACTTAGCGATTGCACATGAGTGAGAACACCGTCGAAGCAGGGCACGCGCCGCACGGTATTCTGTATCATAGCCAATTTTGTGGCGTCCGATAGCCACTGAGCTGGAGGAACGCGGCATTCATATTCGCGGACACGCTTCTGCCAGTAGAGTAGGTACGCTTCATAAGACTCACCCCACGTGTCGTCAGCGAGGCTCATTCGCATAATGTCCTGTAGCAAATCTTGAGCGGAGATGTCGGCGTGGGTACCTTGTGTGTAGTAACTGTACACTTTTGCGAAAATCTGTTGGGCATCTTTGTCGTCTGTATGGTCCGTAAGTATCTTGCGAGCATGGTCTATCTTGAGAACAAGATCGAAGACTCGAGCATGAAACGTTGTTGCTCGGCAAAAACGGCGACCATATCGCCCGTAGGAACGTACGTAGGGTCCAGTACTTCGGAGCAGTTTTGAGATGTAGCCTGACGCTTGAGCGAGTCCATCCATTCAACCCATCCTGCACGCGAGCGCAAAATGGGGAAGAGTGTCGGATCCCTTTATGCTTATACCAACGCTCTAATTCGCGATTAATGGGGGGTTTAAAGGAGTCTACTATGTTAGTAACTGGGAAATGGTGGCTGCTGGCACGGTTGGCTGGGCTGGGGTGGCAGCTTCAGGAATGTAGCCAAGGCGAAATTTCTTGAAGTCGGCTACATCAAGAGAAGAGAGGTCCTCGTCGTCGGATAGTTGGCCTTCGGCAATCTGCTGCCTCAGAAAGGCCATGAAGATCAATAGGAGATTGTAATCTCCAACATTGATGGTGATGGTGGCGTACGGGGTGTGGTGGATGGCATGGATAACTTGCCAAGCTGCTGGGTGGTAAAACCGAGGAGAGAGATGCCGGTTTCGATGCCATTGTGCTCAGCCAGGAGTAGAGATAATGTCCTGGCTTCTTGTTAAAGAAATATCTTGCAATGAATGCGAAACTGTTGGCAGGGGTCTCCTGGGTGGTGTCCTGGTGGACAGAAGGGGCCTCAGACAGGCTGTCGGAATCAGGATGTGCCCGAGTGCCTACCATGGTGGAAAGTAGATCAAAAGTAGCAGAAAAAATAGAAGAATCAAATAAACAAATAAAGTTGTAAATCTGACTTGGTCTTCAAGCTGCACTTGTATTTTCTCCTTGGTCAGAATGTGTGTCGGGGCACGTTAGGGATAGGGATATGGCGCTTCCAGCTAAGGATGTAGGACTTCGGATAGGAATAACTTCTAGTAGGAATGGAAGTTTTCGCGATTCTTGTATGCCTAGTTAGCTGAAGGCCCGGAGAAATAGGTAGAACCTTCGGATGTCCAGGAAGGGGTGTAGGTCGTAGAACTTGTGCCTCGGAAGGTAACAGCTGTTGTTCAAGCAGCTGCTCTCAGGGGTCAATCTCAGCCCTACCGTCTGGCTCGAAGACAGATTGACACCCAAATGCAAGTTTACCCGGTATTCGTGACCAAGGGAGAGTTTTCGAAACTCTGCAGGCTATTTCAAGCCGCGAAACCACCTCGTCAGGGTTCTGATTTGGCACTATGTGGAAGGCGAGAAAACTCCAATCCAATGGTTTTCGCACTTCCTGCCTCACCAGTAACGACTAGATGTGCACTAGCCGAGTCCGTGTGTGGAGGACTAAACCTAACAAGGTCAACCACAAAGAATGTGGCCTTCCCGATGGGATTGCAACCCGCGACCCCCCTTAAGACCACTGGCTTCTTAAGAATCCACCAGTGGGTTGGGGTGAGGTCTACCTCCGTCAACGCCTAGCAACTGAGGTGGAGCGGCCAGAGATGCTGTGGTCTTCCCAAGGGGCGAAGATTCAGACTCTGCGCGACGCTTCTACTCCAACCAAAATGCTCTATCCGACAAAATGGGAAAGTGGGATGAACAGCCCACTCGGTCTTGAGGAACAGGAAGAAAGCCAAACCTGGCAAAACACAAATCAACAAACACACAAAACTCAACAAGAGTCTTGCGACTGTTAATCTATGAAACTTAGCAGCAATCGGGGTCGATTGACTGGTAAGCCGAGTTCGAATGCACGGAACGCCAAAAGGTGGCGTTCTCCTAACAAACGAACAAACACTGGTGTATCGCGGCGAGAGCGGCGATACGAACGCAAATAACAACAATAACGATGAATGTGTTCTCCTGAACACTGGGGACAACCTGAAATACTCACAATAAACAAACTACTAGTCGGTTATCATGAATCTCAAATTATGGTTCTATTACTGTTAGTCGCTACCGTTGTTACTGAAGTTTTGTGGCCTGTTGTTGCGTTTGCTTTCCATACAATAACCCATATACTCGTCGCTATACTAGAGTAAACAGTGCTTTCTTGGGCCCGATCCATATCACGTCATACCCAACAGAATTGCGTCATTTCCTCATGTCGCAATGTGACACCGTCCGTCATTCATTATGGCCCGAAGCTGACAATGGCGCAGATCCCGCCGGCAAGGAAAGAACGACATTGTCCACTATTCCGTATTGAACTAGGCAAGGACTACATAGAGCTGGACGCAACCCACCTACTAGCTTTCCAGACAACTAGAGGAGCAGGTTCGTATTTTACCGACAAAATGGTTGATGCTTTTATCCATCTTTGGAGTGTTTGCACTCCTTGTTCAGATGTTGTGCGTGTTCATCGATCGAGCGTATTGAGTTCTCTTTACCAAAAGTATGACAAAGTGGGAAACCTGAACCTACATTGCGTTGCACGTTCGGCAAAGAGTATGTTGATACACAAATGTACCGGAATTCATCTATTTCCGGTGTGTTGTATGAAGCATTGGTGGCTCATGGTTGTCGATTACAAGAAGAGAATCTACTCGATCGACTCTCTCGACTCTATCGACAGTGATCATTTGGACTATGCTAAGGTTTTACTCTCTTTGTTAAGGGTGCGGCTGATGAAATTGAGACAAAATGAAGACGATACCACGAACCGCGAAGGTAGAAAAGCACACGGCAACTGCCCGATGTACGGAGATGTTTGGCTGGGAATACTGGAAACTACCAGTGCCTGGAGAATACAAACAACAAGACGACAACAATTGCGGTGCTTATGTTTGCTTATATGCCAGGCACATTCTAACAATGGGACCATATGCGCTGGTAGACGGTGGGTGGCTTTTAGAGGGCAGAGCGGATGCAAACAATCACCGGATCTTAGCATTCGATGTAATCTTTCAGTGCGCAGAAACGGCTCTGTGAAATTTGAAAGAGAGTATATTAATCATTTACCAATAAATACTAAAAGTAATACATTATTTAGCAATCTATTGAGTGATTGCCTGATAATCTTTGTTCCTGGCGGCAAAAGCATGGATGCACAATGTCCTTCTTTACATTTCATCGAACTGAGCTCGAAATAGACCATTGAACACATAGCGACATATTTCAATGATAACTGTGTTGATTGTAGTTGTTTGGGTAGTAATTGACAAACTTTGCATGAAGTTAGGGAGAAGTTAATGTTTCCCTAAAAAGGGAACCATAGATATTCGACACACTGAATGAGAGTACGGGGAGGGTGTGACATAAACCGGTATTCCTCAAATCGGGAAAAAATAGCTACGAAATTCCAAAACAGGAATGAAATGGACCGGATATCAACAATCCGGACTATTAGTGACATTGATACTCCAGAATCCGGAACTACCCTGGAAACAGGAATGTGTAGGCCTTGTGTAGAATTTTGTACCGGCCCAATTGGATTGTAAAACCCTGAAAACAGGAAAGTACACAAATCGGGGATCTAAATTTCTCGAAGAGTCATGACCTCCAAAAACCGGACCAAAACGGTCATTTATCAGAAATTAAGAGTTGCCCGTTCGTGGTTCGTGGCTTGGGAATTTTTTTACCCTGCAGGACGAGTGTTTTTACAACAAGTTTAACAAACATAAACAAAACGTAACACAAAGGGCTACAAGTTGTCAACCGTTGCTTGAGACAATGTGGGCTAGAACAATCCACCGAATCCGAGACTTCCAAGTCGCAAGGAAATCGAGCTCTTGTAAGCGTAGCATTCCGCAACGACGAAATTTGTCAAGCGCCTCTTTCAAAACCGCCCAGCCGTACGTTTCGGGTTCTTCCACACACTTTGGATACTCAGAGGTATCGGTGAATGAGAAAGAATCAAAAGTTCGAGAGGTTTTCGACAGCGTTGCTGATTCGTACGATGTAATGAATGACCTCATGTCCAGTGGTTTGCATCGCTATTGGAAGGATTATCTGCTTCAGGTCTCTGCGGTGGAAAGCATGGCAAAGGCCGTCAGACGCAATATACCTGCCGACCGAATTGAGGACAAACCCCTGTTACATATCCTTGATGTGGCCGGCGGGACTGGGGACGTTGCCTTTCGATTTGTGGAAGCTGCCAATTGCGTTGAACGCAGCAAAAGTTCCGGAAACGATCCAATTCGAATCACCGTTTGCGACATTAATTCAGAAATGCTGCAAGTGGGAGAACGAAGAGCACGTGTCAAGTTTGGGGATGCTCTTTTAGATCATACAAAGGCTCTCGAGTTCCAGCAAGGAAACGCACAAGACTTGTGTGACTTTGACGATTGCAGCTTTGATCTGTACACCATTGCATTTGGTCTCAGGAATGTCACAGACGTCGACAAGGCCCTGTCGGAGGCTCACCGCGTTTTGAAGCCGGGTGGGCGCTTTATGTGTTTAGAGTTTTCTCAGGTTCCTGACCCAGTACTGCGTCAGATTTACGACGCATATTCGTTCAATGTCATTCCTGCTATGGGTGAGTTCATCGCAAAAGATCGTCATTCCTATCAATATCTCGTGGAGAGCATTCGAATGTTTTCAAACCAAGAGGAATTAGTTTTACGGATGCAGCAAGCTGGTTTTCAACATGCGAAATATACAAACTTAACAGGAGGGATTGTTGCCATTCACGAGGATGGAAGGATGTGGAGTAGCTAGTTTTGCCCATTGGGAATCGATTAGTCGTCTCCTTGTACAACTTGAAAGCTATAAGAATACACATGAACCGGATAATTTTTTTAGAATAATAATATTACAGCTGTGATTGTTTCAATAGACCAATCAATTGGTAAATCTGGTCATTTCAGCTGCACACGCACAAACACAATGTAAGCGACGAATCCAGATATCGATGTGTGAGTCTTCCCAACCATCAAATATCCGTCAACTTTATTTGACTTAGGGGATAGTGAAGGAAACACCGCAGCAATCCCAGTCCGACTTTGATTGGGCCGATTCGGGTACTTCGCGAGTCTCGTCAGTGGCATCTCCCTGGGAGGCTTCGCTTCCGGCAACACTTCCTTTCTTCTCAGCATTGGTAGATGCGTCCATGGTGCTTTCAACATCATCGCCGTCGCGATCTTCGGTTACCGGAGAGAGCTGGGGAGTGTCAACGGTATTCTTTTCGGCATCGACAACGTCGGATGGGAATTTCTCATCGGTGACCTTTGTTTCAGCAGTCTATATTATATTGAATTTAAAGAGGGAATAAACCATGAGATAACGCGTAAACGACAGAATAAGCAAATCGGCGAAAATAGCAAGGTGCAAGCTACGGTACATCCTTGTTCTAGTAGAAGAGCGAGCTATTCTAACAATGAGCATCGTACCTCCTTCTTGTTTCTGCTGAACTTGGGAATCGCAATTTCTTGAGGAAAGCCATGGTTGATGATGTTTTAGCCGACTTATTATTTAACAGGAGTTGTGTTTGACCGACCGATTGATTTGATCGAAACAAGGAAAGTGTGGCGGAGGAGGGAATTTCTTGGCGAAAATTGTTCCTCGCTAAACGAATAACCGCTTGCACGCGAGACGTTCTCGGAGGGTTCTTCGTGCTACGATAATTCGTGAACTCGACGCCCGCCGAGTGGTGGCTGAAGAATAGTTACGTCAAATGTCGGTTCAACGCTCTATAATACAAAACCAGCTCTTTGATGTTCTATCTGTGGTATTTAGATCTTGATCGCTGGTTTTCGCTTACATAGGTGTCTTTGGTACATTGTATCGCACAGTGGATAGTTGTTAGGTTTTCAGCATTGTGAGATGGTCTGCTCATCCACCGCACTCTCCAGTTCCATCAATCACGAGTTTTCACAACTAACCTGAATACCTTTAGGACGGACACGCGTTTTCCACATGGTGGTCCCAGACGCTCTCACTCGTCCTCCTCCGCTCGTCCGATGATCGAAGCATGTCGACATGATGAGAATGAGATGAATGATGCGGAGAGGCAAGCCGCAAAAGGAGCAATTATAACTTCATGATTATTTAAAAGTTGACTGACCACAATCCCTGTTCAATCCTTCCGTTTCTATCTGTTTTGTCACTTGATTAACATTATCGCAGCTTTCGCTGTGGACGTACCTTCTCCCCAATTATTTCAAAAGATACTGAGAAATCGAACAAATGAGCACTTATCGCGAGATACGGTCTTTAGTTATGGCTCTAGAGAAGAGCTCGAAAGTCCAAGAACGTCGTGATCTGGCAGAAAAATTGCAACGGAAACTTAGCTTGCCGGAAGTACGAGCAAAATTAGAGCAGGAGGCCTGTCCTGGAAATGATATTGCTAGTCGAGTGAAGCGGCGGAAGGCTCTAGCTGAAACCTGGCGGTATATTATCAGAGCAGCTGTCATTTCCATGCAGAAAATGATTTCCAGCAAGGTCAAACTAAAAGAGGTCGATATTGTCATGCCTTTCAAATTGATTAAGTGCTGCGATCAGTCGTATGAGCCGGAAGACGACGTACCTGGAATTCGTCCCTACAGGCCTTCTCTGCTGTCTCGGTCGGAAACAAAACTTGTGTTCAATTACTGCTACGATATGCTACAAAATGAAACGGCATTGGAACTGGCAGAAGCGCAGCTTCTCACATTTCTAGCTTATTTGTGCTCGCGGAAAGAATATGTCGCCAACATGCGGGAGGGCAAAGAAATACATGCAATCGTGCAAGAAGTCGAGTGTCGGATTTTAGACACTGAACAACAGCCGGATAGTATCCTTACCGAAGCAGGGAAGCTTTTCGAAAACCTGATTGACACAGCATGCGCACTAGGTATTGGAATGCAGCTTTTGGTTCCTGGATGTGTCAAGATGGTGGCCGAATGGTGCACCCGTCGCTCAAAAGAAGGAGGAACCCTTCTGAAATGCCTTATTTAATGAAGGGGCTTGTAAAACTTCTTCGGTCTGATCTTCACCAAGCTGTGGCGCCCATTACGCGGCACGGTCGAAAATACTCTCCTTTGTTAGAAAAGTCCACCCTTCCACAGCCAACAGCGATTCTCAACGTGCACTCAACGAATATATTTACACACACCTGTAAGTACATTAAAATTTCTCTAGAAGAGATTCGCGCTTCTCCTCACGTTCCTTGTCCTCGATAGACTAGTAGCGCAAACAGCTGGTGAACTTCAGGGGCTTCTGACAGGCGATCTTGGTGACCTGGGGACGCAACATTGACGATAAAGCACATCAATTCACTCCTTGACATGCTACTCGGAAATGTTTTCAAAATTTCTGCTGATCTGAATGAGCTGGGCAGTGATCATCGCTTCCAGTTGAAACTAGTTGCTCGGTTTCTCAGTTGCGGTCAGCGAGCGTACCTTGAATCCATTTCATGGAATGCGATGCAAAACGGCTCTGAAAGCGCTGATTTATTTGTGCAATGGACTTCTTCGCCTGAATCCGGGAATGACACTTTAACGCCAAAGCAGCTACTAAGCTCCCCTTTTGGGCTATCTTTCACCGTGTGTACCCAATCATAGTGGCAGGGGTTAAAGATTCTCAAGTACAGCCTGATAACCCAATAATTCAGGAAATGCTGCTATCATCGGCATCGCCTTTCGATGTTAAGACAATTGTATCAACCCTTCGGGTTGTGTCCGCGTGTGCTAATCATTTCCCATCAGGACGCTGTTGGACGTCTTCCTCACAAAACTGGCAAGCAGTATGCGCAAAAGGATCCGATGATATCTTTATATGCCTGTGCCGTGGTGATGACCTTTGTCTTCTCGTCGTTATCCTTGCGGACCTGTTGGAATGGAGCGGGACGACTACTGGGGACACTGTCCTTCAAGTGTCGCTTCTCCATTGCGCCGTTGCTTTGACGAAGACAATGGCTATCCTATCGCGGTTTCTCGATCCTAATTCTGCCGAAATCAAGGGCCTTCGTCTGGCTTGGAGAAGGATCTGGCAAATCATGTTGCACCCAGAGTTGGTATATCAATCGAGGACAAAGCGCGGGAAGTCAGATCCCGTTGCGATACTTGTTTTAACGTTACTGTGCGAGATGATTATTCATCCCTGTGTCGATTCAAGCTTCAACTCGGCTGATACATCGTTGATTCGACAGGCCTCTTATGTTTTTCAGCATCAATGTGATATATGGCGCTTGCCTTGCTATTCGCAGCACGATTTGAAATCACTCGAATGTTTTCTGCTCATATACTCTATACTCGCGCGTGTTGGTCTTTCAGAAAGCGGTAACGACTCTATCGAATTTCAATATGCTCAAGAATTGACAGGAAACGAGCAGATAAGGTTCGGTCGGCGAAGTAGACTGCTTGCGTACTGCTTGCGGGCCGTCGAAGCTGGTGTGTCGGTGCAAACAAGTCCCGCCATTGCCGCGTGTCTAGGCGCTTTAGTGTATGGACACGCTTCCTTGTTGGCTGATATTTTCGCATATGTTCCTTGAGAGATCAAATACCCGACTCCTATTATGATATGCCTCCTGCGAACGTATTATGCTGGCTGTGGGTGGAACCCACGTTTGATCCGAGGATTCGGCTATACCCGCCCGAGTCTGTGTGGCGTGGAGAAAGGGATGCACTGCAAAGTCTAATAGACAGAGGCGAATGCTCGAATACTTTTACTGATTTTGTTCCTTCTTCTTACTCAAGCGAGCTTCTCGGTCTAGTAACTCGAGTTATATCAAAGCCTTTTTTGACGGCATTCGCTGACGGGGAATTAATCGGCGACGACCGCATTGCCGGCAAACTGAACCAGCAGTTTTGTTTTGGCGATATCTCGTCACAGTCCTGACCTGTTCACAACAAATAAGCCCTGACGAGCAACACAGAATATCCGAAATATCGATTCTTTTGATTCGTTGCTTGTCAAGTGAAGTTAGATGTTTAACAAAGGACGCGAGCTCTTTCTGGTCGGCGTTCGTCCAAATGAACGGAACTATTCGTGCTTTGTCTATCATGGCATCAAGCGGTTTCATCAAGTTGCCAAGGGAATTTCTCGAGGAAGCACTGCGCCTCGGTGAGACGTGCAATGCATTTCTTGAGTCAAGGTCAGTTCCAGATATTCGTGGTTCTCAACTGGCGGCGGAGTTGTCCGATGCCTTTTTTGATGAGTTACAGGAAGAAGAATCTGACTTCATAGTTACCGCAAAGCTGGACAAGACGCTGACAAAGAGGAAGCGAAATGAGTTTACTTCGATAGTTCCAGCGAAAAGGCGGCTCTTGAGTTTTGTCTTCCAAGTCATAGCTGTGCACTAGTTGTGGCTGCTCTTCTAAATGCTCTAGATCCTAGTGCAAATGCTGCTTGCAAATTGACGGGCGTTGAGAGCATGGAAGCAGCAAATTCAGGCGACTTTGACGCATTCGGAACGGCCGTGGCTTCAAACTTACTGTCCATGGAAGAGTCACTTTTATGTGGGTTCGGGATTAGAACAATGGATGGGAAAGAATCGTATGATCGGGATAGACACATACTGCTCATTCATCGACTGCTTTCTACGATAAGGGAGGCGTCAGGCCCCGAAGATGATTTTCATTATATGGATACCAGTTATTGAAAAAAGTGATCGCTATTCGGGAAGATAAGGACCTTACGTGTGCACTAGACAGCGAGAAGTCTACGCGTTTGATAGGACTTCTTGTCGACGCAAATAGCATTTCCGAGCGAAAGAGTTTACAAGCAAGACCGCCGACCCGGGTGCTGCAACTCCAGTCGGCCATTAAGGCGTTCAGTACGGCAGGTGACGAGTTTCACGAAGCCTTCGACAAAGAATTTGCAAGATCATTTGTCTTGCCCTCGCTGTTTGATAGAAGCAGTCATCTTAGAAGCGTCGCTTCTCAAACAGTCGCTTGTGCTGTCCGCCTACTACCAGAAGAAAAAGTGACCGAGTCGATCCGAAAGCGTCTTTTTTTGGTTTGATTGTGATGGTAGCGATCAACAAGAAAATACAGAGAATGGTATGCCAGTGTTCGTGTAGGGGTGGCGGTTGTGATCCACTTGAAAACAGGTTTGGGAAGACTTATTTTTGTCCATACGAGATAGCTCGATAAGCTACTGGTGTGCACTCGCGAGCGAATCGACGAACGAACGTGTTCTGAAGCATTTTGTGTTCGATCTATCATATCTCGCGAAATCGACGCCTGCGTGCGAAGGGCTTTGCTTCTTGGCCCTAAGTCAAATGGCGCGGCAAAAGGGAGAGGGACTATGGTGTCTTTATCGAACACTGTCTTGCAAATCTTGTCGAGCAGTGGCTGGAGAAGGACTTTTCTTTGCTCGACTTACCAATATTCGTCACGTCTCCACAGCTCGTCAGAGCGTTTCTTGAACGTGGCTACTACTCTCGTCTACTCTTTATCAACAACAATGACATCTCTTCTCGGAGCGAAGCAAAAGGATTCGGGGATAGCATCTGCTGAATTTGTTTCTCGGTTTTCAAATGTAATCGTGCCGCTTGTTTTGGTTTCTTTTGTCAAAAAATACCTCAAGTCAAGGAAGTCCACTGATTTCAAGCGTGAGTTCGTCGCTGATCCATATATTATGGAAATAGGTTCAGTGTATACTGACCACTTCGAAGAAGGAGAGGCGTGCAAAATTATTGCTTCAAATTTACCAGGAATCGTCGCTCACCTATCCTGGCTAGCCAATGACAATGATGAAAATCGTAGCATTGCTCACAGCGTTGACACGCTGGTTCGTTCGCTCCTGTCAGATGCATTATTTTGCGCCGATTCGAAACCGCTTCGGAAGTGCACAAAACATCTTCTAAATGCATGCCTGTCGAGTAGCGCCAACGGCGAAATCGGCAACTTCTTGGAGGCACACAAGCGATTGTCAACAATTGTCTCGGCAGAGTCGCACCCAGCTTCCTATGTTTTACTTTTGTACTACTCGAGATATCTAATGAGCGTCAGATTCAATTGCTCATCGCCATATGTTGCTTGGATTCCTTTCAACAACGCAATTAAGCTAGGTCAGGCATTCGCCGAAAGCGGCTCCGGATCTGTTTCCTACTTCAAGATCACTATTCAGCTATTAATGAGCATCCTTGGAGACGAGGCATTTCAGAAGGTACACATTGAGCATACGCGCCTTAGCGCCCCTAACAGAGAAACTGCTGGCGACAGGCGATGAATCGCTTTTTCTGGGCTTGTTGGCGATTTACTGCTGGTGGTCTTTCAAGTACTGGACGAAAGCATTATCTCACTCCTTGAGCAGGACGCGCTGTCCATCTCGACACGTCAGACTAGATATATCAGAAGTCTTGGTATACTTGGAGGCTACAACGTTAGTAAACAATTACAAGGGGATACTTGGGGGTGGGATGACGAGTTACGGTTGATCTGAGTACGTCGTCATCGAAACGCTGTCCAGCTCAATCATGCATCGCAGAAGCATGTTTGTCTTTTATCAAATTTCGTGAAAAGAAGCTCCCGCTCTCAAACACTCGGATTAAAGCTCGCGGAAGCGTACCGAGCAAGTCAAATCAGCTCAGTCTCCAGAGTCCGTCTGGATGGATTCAAGAGTCTACTTGCCCTTCGGGACAGAATTGAAGAAATTGTGAACAGCGCAAACATCGACGGAATGAATAATGGAACCGATCTAGAGATAGACACCTTTTTCGATGATGCATTCGAATCAGCAAAGATAATGAAGCGGGGCAAAGTCAGTTCATCGTGTTTTACGACGATTGACAGGAAACGGATTATCAACAAGCTTGTACATCTCGAAAAGCTTCTACACCAATTGAGGCGAAAAGTGTCATCATCTCAACGAGTACGATCAGGCCAAGTTGAAGCTCTTGGTTCTTTATGCTCGTCTATGTTTCCGCGAGATATTCGTCTAGCTGCCAGTCGGTGTTTTGGAGAGCTGAATATGTCGAAAATTCAATGGGAAAACGAATACCCAACCATGGATGATCACTGGCTGTACTCGGCTGTGAAAGAAAACCGTCTTCTTCGGTGTCTTCAAGCAAGATGCATCGAGTCCTTGTGTTCTGTGCTCGAATCTCCGAATCCTCTCAATTCGTCAATAGCGGCGCAAACCATTACTGCTCTTGTGTCGACGCGTGTAGGAGTGGATTGTCGAAGTTTCATTGGCACCGAAGTAAGCAGTGTGCTCGAGATATTTTATTCGCGGACACAGATGGCGATAAACAATACGCAAGGGGACCTATTACTGGACGAGCACGAGATTGCGTTGCTCGGTACAAAATGCGGCGTTGACCAAGGAAACGATGCATGGTGCTGGGCTCGAGCCCTGTGGAGTCTCGAGGGTTTTCTTCCGTTGCGGACTGGCTTTGCGCGATTGTTCCTTCTATTCTTCTCTGTAAATATAGTGCTTCTGGGAAAAGCACCGATAGTGATATCGATTTTTTCCGGTTATGGCAAAAGATCACCTTTCTCGAGTCAAGTGTTGCCGCAGCCGTTTTCCCTGTTGTCATTTTCGATCTTTTGCACAATGCATTAGATGAAAAGGATCTCCGAATAATGAGACCGACGATATTATCAAGATCATCGGAAGCTGTTTTGAGACGCTGCTAAAAGGTGCACTGAAGATCATCCAAGTTCGGATAGACAAGAGCGCCAGTATTTGGATCTTGTATTAAATGCACTCGAACTGCTGCGACAAGCTACTCAAGCGAAGTTTACTATTACATCACGGAATCAAAGGAAGAACCAGCCGACTGAGCCAATTGCGAAGGGCAAAAAGACCGACATAAAAACGTTGATGCAATCCATGATCCCTGCACGCGGGCTATTCAATGGGATGGGCTGCGTCTCGGTGTCGTTCTGCACATTGATGGTTTTCTAGTTACGAGGGCGTTTTTGAATGCAGGGAGGATTGCAGCTGCAATATTCTATGCAGAGCTATACGCTGATAGTCGATATGGAGGTTCTTCTTGGACAAGGCAAAGCATAAAGGCTATAATGGCGAACAAAGCTATTGATCACACAGGTAGCGGTGATATTAGTGGGCTTTTTTCTCGTGTTTCGGCGAGCCCTTCAGACGAAGACTTGGCTCTTGTCTCACGAAACTTCCTAAACACGCTGCGGGAGTGCTATTCAGAGCTGGAGGAAGTCGATAATCTGAACGCCCTCACCCAATTTGTTGCCGACATTGACGTGCGCGCTCCCGAGAATTTTCTGTCTATGTTGAGAGAAAAGGACGATGTTTTCGCTTGTTGTGATTCATTAAACGAAAACCGAACTACTTTAGGGATCGCAAACGGGCTGGATCACCTTGGTCTTGACTTTGCTCTACAGCATTACATTTCAGGCGCAGCAATGAATTCTTTGATTCTACTCTCAGAGAGCGATACAAAAGGATGAAAGAGAAATGGTACAAGTGTCAACTGTTTCGAATGTGCTGGTCTGACAGCGCTTTTCAAGGAACGGCTCTTTCGTCTTACCACAACCACAAATCGCCTTGCGCCCCGGTTTCTTTGAATCTATGGTAAACGCTGCGATTGCGATGGAAAAATTAGACTATGACACGTGCTACGAGCATACTGAGGAAGCTAGGTGGAATGTCCTTGATGCGTTCAATAGGGTGCACGGCCTGAAAGTGAAAGTATTCTCAGCGCGGGAAGCTACTTACGATCACTCAATGACTTGCAGAGGGTTGTGAGTAGTGACAAACCCGAAAGCCTTCGCCTTCCTCCTGCCATAGAGGGCTGTGGAGTATTCAAAAGCCAGCGAGACCTGCCGCTTTATTGTCGAGAGCTAACACTCCGTCATCTTCACAAGAAAAGTGGGACAAAAGAACTAAAACGCGAGTTCAGTAGTCTTTTACTTGATCAGTTATGGGAAACGAGCTCGTTGAGCCTCAAAGGCGGGGATTTACGGATGACATCTGGTGCATTAAGTCGGATACATTATATCCTCAAGTCCGAACACGAAAGACTGGCTAAAACGGACTGTTTGTTTTCGGTGACAACACGTTTGCGATTACAAGAGACCATTCTCCTGGAAAAGAGTGGCAATTTCACGGCCGCAATTACAAGCGGCCAGCGCATCATTGAGCGACTTTCTCCACAGTTGGAGTCGCTTTCCGTCGAATCACAAGGACTTTTGTCTGAGGTGATGCTAAATTGTAGCAAGTGGATGGCAAAATACAAAACGGACCCGGTTCACCATGTTCTAACTCAGGTTCTGTCACCAGGAAAAGATATCGCGGTTCGGGTTCTGAAAGATAACCCTCAACTTGAATCTAGCATAAGCCGAGCTTCGGAATGCCTTCTCACAATGAGCTCGCTTGGGTACACCTTATTTGAATCTGGTCTAAAACGTATCAACAGCATGGAGTTTCAGCGCTCCGGGAACAACTTGGAGTCTAGAAAGAAAGAGTTAGACGAGTGCAAGAGGCTTCAGAAGAGTCAGCTGCAATCGTCGAAGCAAGGGAAAGAGCCCTCTGATCTTTCAATCTATGAACATAACCTGACCAAAGAAATACGGCAGATGGAATCTGAGAGGTCTGAAGCCTTTGCGGCGGTAAATGCTCACCTCAAAATTGTTCTGGAAGCAACATCAAAACCTTCATGATGGTTGGGACCAACCAAAGTTCGGGCATGTCGAGCTACGCGTATCAATTGATAAGCGTCTGGTTCTCTGCAACAGAGGAAAATCTGTACGACGATGAAGTAGATCGACGAATCCATGAAGCCCTCGAAAGAATTCCGTCTTTTCGTTTTGTTCCTCTCGCGAACCAACTTTTCGCCCGTTTGGAACCTGGTTTCGGCGATGGACCTCACCGCGAAAGAATACATGGTTTAATAATCAAGCTGTGTCTTGACCATCCATACCATTGCCTGGTACACTTGATCGCGGCATGCAACGGAAATAACGTGGGAAAAGGGTAGACGGCAGAAGTGCCGCTGCTTTCCTAAAGAACACTAGTGAAGGCAAAGTCGAGGCAGCAAATAACATTATTCACGCCGTCAAGCAAAAGATCCCGAATTCGTGTCTCGTTTGTTCGAAAATTATCGAACTCTTTCCGATGCGTACATTCATTTGGCAATGACAGAAGTAAAACGTGCGCAGAAAATAAGTTTCGCGACAATCAGCGCGAGATCCGGCGAGACTTGATTCTTGCTTGGGACGGAAGAGTTCTGCTGATTACATGCCCTGTATACTCACGAAACTACCTCCCATCCGTCCAGGACGAGACTATGGTGAAGGAAAAGAGGATCCCACGCATGGGGAGCGAGTTCTTGGTTTCGACAGTTATTTCGTCACGTCCGCAAGTGGTGTGCATGTGCCCAAAATTGTCGTCTGCAAAGGCACTAAAGGAAATTCATATAGGCAACTGGTGAAAGGACAAGATGAGATTCGTCAAGATGCAGTGATGCAGCAGGTTTTGGTTTACTCAACGAATTCGTCGTTCAGAAGAATCAGAGCACTGAAAGCTCCGGAAAGCGAGTGCTGCATCAACTGATTACCTACAATATTGTACCGCTCACGCCAACTAGTGGTGTACGTTCATTGAGTTTTGCTACTTCAGTGCTCGAAATATTAACACAGTTTTTTTGTCATGTACAGGTTCTTGAGTGGGTTGAAGATTCTGCTCCTTTCGGTGATCTTATCGTCGACAAAAGAGTGGACTGCACTCTAGATACTTCCCGGGCGAATGGACTAACAAAGCGTGCTACAGTGAGCTCCAAGATACAAAACGTGAGTTTCAAGAACAGGTTTTATCAACATCTGCTCGCACTTTTCGCCATCATTTCGATATTTTTCCTTGAAAGATTTGGGCACGTACCGGAGAAATGGTATGATGCTAAGATGCGTTACACGCGGTCAGTAGCTGTAAGCAGCATGGTTGGCCACATACTTGGAATAGGCGATCGTCACGGTTCTAACATTCTTGTTCACGAGAAATCTGGAGATGTCATCCACATAGACTTTGGATATGTTTTGAACAGGGAAGGTGAGTCAGCAGGCGCTTTGACAACACTGTTTTCTGGTATCTAAGCTCTGTATCTTTCTCGCAGCTTTTGGCTGTACCTGAAAAGGTACCCTTTCGCTTAACTAGGAACATCATTGATGGCATGTGTATAATGGGAGAGTTGGGTGTATTTACCGCAACGGCTGCGTCCACCATGCATTTACTGAAAGCGAACACGAATGCCCTGTTGACGATTCTTTCTGCAATGGCAAGTGACCCTTTGTACAAGTGGAGTTTGAGCCCTATGAAGATTCGAAATCGAAAAGACTCAACAGAGCATAATAAAACGAGGGATGTCCACGAAACCTATTTTGATTCGAAAGAAAAGAATAAGGCAGCATCTCGCGCTATCTCGAAGGTTCACGAAAAGCTTCAAGGTTACGAAGACGGTACCGCGGGAGAACAACAAAGTGTTGAAGGACAAGTCCAATTACTAATTAATTCAGCTCGAGATCACGGTAATCTTAGCTCAATGTACCCTGGTTGGCAGCCATGGGTTTGATTTATTGGTAAAGGCAAGGCTTTTCACTCCAATAAATAGAGTTGCGCATTATATCCAAAGTAGTTCTTCTTTATCGTCGTCATTGCAAATCTCAACCCGCTCGTCAAATCTATCCGCGCTCACACTCCTAGAAATGCAAGTTAGTAACCATGGCAAATTCTAAAGCTCCGGGCTAGACCATCAACTTACCCTTGATCCATTCATGTGCTTCCTCTGCGACCGCTGACCACGTCCCTGATGAGGAGGACATGGATTTCTTATGACGGACCAAAGCCTCATGCTTTTTAGCGAGTATCTGACATACAGCTTCACGATTTTCGTGACGTAGCCTCTTACAAATATCAATAGGTCTGCTTCCTGATGGTTCCGCGCAAGTACACTCTTCGGATCCGTCAATACCAACTCGTCAACGATGGCCTCATCCGCACCGGAAAACAAGCCGAGTGTATTGCCATGTTTCCAAGTTCGTCTTTCACGACGGCTGCGCCCTGGTCGGCAGCTAGTAACACTTTTACAACCGACGGAGAACAATGCCAAGTGACAGCTATATGGATGGCGAGCATCCCTCCTGGCATACACCGCGTCAAGACTGCCATAGGTTAGCCTCAACCAAAGCCTGACACACGGCTGCGGGTGGATTTCTCTCCAATGCATAATGCAGCGGCGAGAAGCCAGTGTTCGATATAAACCCGCCTCTTGTCATAACCTTTAGCTCTTTTCAGCCTCAAGTGGATCCATTTGTATCTTATGTAGAACTGCGTCCCATTTTCGATACTGTATCAGTGTCTCTAGAGGCAACGTCAAATCGACATCCTCCTTTGGAGACTTTGTCATTGGCCACAAATGCCACTTCCTGACCAAACTCCTCTTCGTTATAACTGTACATCGGCGTTAGACAAATTGAAACAATCAAAGCATATCCCACTACTGATTGCTACCACACGTACCTATCCTCCAGTACCTCCCTATCTTTGGGTAACATGTGGACTTCGTCGTCCTCCGTACTCGGGAGAGATTCATCCACATCAACCGCCGCACTAACTTTGCTTGAGCCCGTGGAAAGAAAGCAGCCATGCAATCGCTGCGCGTCCAAAAGGAAGGATGTTTCCTCAAAGCCCGAACCAGCGACGACTGGTGCGGTCGTCCGTTTTCCCCGCCATGCACAATGCCTCTTCGAGCGGAGTCCTTTCCCAGCGATTTCGACCCACGGTGGCGTCAGGATAGCATTTCAACAAACTAATGATGACGGAGGATGCGACACCCCCAATGTGCAGAAATCGAAGCAGGCAAGTAACCGTCCTTGTTACGATGCCTAGCAGCTGATGGATAGGCGGCTAAAAGGGTCGAGATAACTCGAGGTGTCGCGCGACCGGCACATGCCACTGCAAAATGCATGTAATTGTGAGTGAAAATGCATGCTCCCGGGTGACGGATCTTTTTTCTAAACTTACTGTGCAGCGGAAGTCTTCCCCTTCAGAATCAACTCGGATTGCCTTCGGATAGGCATCAAGAAGGGCATTGATAACCTTGACAGCCATGAGTTCTCGTCGAGGATTGATTTGCAGATTGTCACTACTGGCTGAAACAGAAGTACGGTTCACGGAATGTCCACAGTTCAGTCCTTCTTCAGCATGCATGGCAGACATGAGCGTTGCCGTCGTAGTGTCCGAGGCGGAGCGCTTTGAAATCATGGATGGTCTGGATGGACCCGAGGGCGATGATAATCCATCCTCAATTGTAAAAGCAGGCTTCGTCACACGACTCGCACACGAGGCAAACGCAGCAAGATGTAAAGGAGGCATCCATGTCGTGATTCTCGAACTCCTGCCGCCTCGGGGTAAATTTGAATGAGTTGCAAAATGAAATTACAAATTTGATTGAAGGGTCGATTTCCTCAAACGTAATCGGCCCTCGCGCTCCTTCCTCCTGATTGTAAAGAGACGATCTCTGCAGCGGCGGCAACGAGGTTGGAGGTGGCACAGATCCGGCACTTCGGAGTTTAAAACACGCATGGTGTAACGCCAATCGCTTGGTGCCGATGCTAGTCGACGAAGGCGGAGTTCCGAGTGAATCTTTCGTCTTGAGAGTCGCCCAGGTTTTCGCATCACGCGGATGTCGCCGTGCTCGAGCCGATGCTTTTTCCCATTCCCTGCTTCCATGTACCAAAAGATCGGAGGAAGATCTTTCTTACTATTTGCCGACAAACTAGTACTTCGCTGCGACCGAACCGAAGGCCGTTCTGGGCTACTACTCGGCGAAATACTCAGCGAACTCAACCCCATTGCAGATATCGAAGCTGGCGTCGACACATGACGCTCATGGAGCGGACGCTGAGGAGGAGTGAAAGACATTTGTTGTTGACTGTAAAAGTTACGGTGTTCGCACGATTGTCTCCAGTTGAAAATAGGGCGTTCTTCGGCCTAGCTCTCTTGCTGCTGTCCGGAAGGAAAGGAATTCCACCTCTTTGATCAATTAAATCACTTTAAAGTTCTTTAAAGCTTTACGATTATGAATATATCGTCGTAAACAGGAAACAAAATGGACTTTGGTTTGCAAAAACAAGTTTGCCTTGTTCGAGCGAATACTTCGCACTTCGTGGACCTACGCGTTGCTCTCTCGAGCGCTCGTCACTCACTCGTCCCTTGCTTGGTCCAACGGACCTGGTGAGTCTTGGCTTGTAAGTGCAGGTTTAGCATACGAGCCAGCTGTACACAATAGGCTCATGACCCACGACTCAGTGGACTATCCTCGTCAGTGTGAACTGTCGGAGTCTCTATGGTGACTGGTTACCTCGTGACTCGAAACACGACCTAAGATCTAAGACGACGAAAGATAAAAACGAGGAAAACTCTAGGATAATGAAGCAGCAATAGAAACCAACGCGCAAGTAAGCGAAATATTGAAATTCAAAACTAATCATTCCATTTGTGCGCTCAATTGATTCAGCAAACAAACAATCCAGGCAACGGAAGCTTGACTAGCATACTTTTGCTCTCTACTATTATTGGCCTGAGTTCGCACCGATCGCACCGCGGCTCTTGTTTGAAAATCCATTTCATCGAAGCCTTGTGCAAGAACTTTTTTATTAGTTATCTAGAAGACCTAGATCGCTTCTTACCTTGTTAGGTTCACACAGAGCATTTTCCGGGTTTCCTATCGTGCTTCTGCTTCATTCGCGTTGTGACTACGAAACGCACGTCTGAGAATTGACAGACCGTTGATGATGAATTCCCATTTTGACACTCTTCTTCGTCTTCGCGTTGCTTTGTTGAGTTTGATGATTCTCAAGTCCAACAGCGCAAACGGTCTGCTTGACCATTACCTTCTCAAGAGACAAACATGTAAAATGACAGCTCGAAATACATCACTCGACAGCATTCATCTTATCAAGAATACCCGAAACGAAGCATCCAAGGTGGCGACTCGCAGGAAGATTAGTCAAGTAAGATTATTTGGTTCTGTGTTTGTCGACCAGCTTTACATGGCGACTGACTTTCTTCGCCCCGTAGTTTTGTTCTCATAATCCAGACATTTCGCGCCCTCGAAGTCAGCAACGCCATCTTCAACGCGGCACGATAGACGATTCAATTTTTATGATAAATTTGAAGCCACTTTTCTCTCGAACGAGCAAAATTACACCCCAACAGATCAAGGCGGTACCCAGAAAACGAAGAATAAAGCTGCGGACAAGACGAAGCAAGAAACATACATTTGTTACAAAGAAGCACTGGAGACTAAGAAGTGTTCAACTCGTCGGGCTGACGAAAAAAGAAGACAGAACCATCAGTTAGCTTTCCGAATTCTGCTGTAAATAGCGACCCAGGTAAGATATGCGAAGGATTACTTGAGAAGGCAAAAGGATGCATTGAGAGGACCCAAATTGTGGCGAGGCGGCGCTCTTCATCCTTGTGTCTTGACGACGAAGCCACCGCTTCCTGCTCACTTCCGCATCGCAAGCAACGGAGACACAGCTATTTCTGAAGAAATGGAACTCTGAAATTCACAAACTTCTAACTAAATAAGCTTTATTGTTGGCTGGAACAACTGTATTTTGCGTTTACGATCGAGATCTCATAATAAGACTCTCTAGACTATAGTCTAGACTACGTAGAGATCCTAGCTAGAGTGGATTTTCGCGCGTTCGTGCGGCGCCCTGCAGTCCTGGACGAGGATTTCAGTCCCTCCCCGACCGACCGCACACAAAAACGGAACTCCACCATTCAACCCGTTTTGATGAGAGAAGAATTCCTGTCAGCAGTCGACAGTCGACACATCAACATGTTGCACATTATTTATATCTACATCACTGTATTAATTAAAACAATCATGAGATATTCTATAATCTTTCAAGGAATCTGTTTGATAACTTTAGACCAGGTGAAAGCTTGGTCTCTTGCAGACCGTCTAACCGGAAGGTAAGAGAAGGAGACCGAGTTGAGTGCTTTTCGACCTTGATTCTTTGTACGTGCTAACGATTTCATGTCCTTCTTTCAGAGTACCCATTTCTCATTACGAGAGGCGTCGGTCTTCTTCCCAAACCTTTCCGCGTTATGGGAAAGTTGACGATTATAGCAGCGAAATGCAAACATCATCGACGAAACACGACAAGCGCGACATGATCGATTTCATTCAGGAACCCATGGGCAGTACTGTTGGTGATGATGAGCTTTCCACTAGTACCGACGAGAGCTTGCTATCTCTGGTGGAATGTATCGTGAAAGCCGCGGACGGACGCAAAGCAGAGGATATTGTTGCGTTACAAGTAAATCATGTTTCTACCTTGACATCGGTGTTAGTGATTGTTTCCGGAAATTCACGTCCCCAGAATCAAGCTATTGCTGCAGCAATCACCAGAGATGTGCAAGATGAGATGGGACAGCGACCGGGTGGAAAGGAGTACCAGAGGGTAGCGCAGAAAGTGGGTGGATATTGTTGGATTATGGAAGTGTCATGGTTCACATCATGACCCCAAAGAGTCGCCTTTACTATAACGTAGAAGGGCAATGGACGGAAAAGGAGGCGTTGCCATGAATATTGATCATTTACTTATACCAAATCAGGTTGTGGGGAAGAGGGATGATGCGAGGTCTGAACCAGCACCTGAGGATGACCCTTTCTGGTCATGAGCGCGCGGAATAGAGAGGAAGTGACCAAGGATAACATTACTTTTATTTTAAAAGTTGATGTGAATAGTTTTCACGTATCGTTCTTGTGAGCACAAACACTCGCGCTTCTTGAAATATCGAAGCGTTTCAAATATAATCCAATCTATGCGTCCATCCGCAGGTTCAATGCTAGATCGTGATTCTTGTTGATTCCACCGTGCTTGCGGTTGCAATCGAGGCGTCCAAGAACTGCAGCATCTTCGGCTGGAAGGACGCTCCACTCGCTTCCATAAACTTTTCAAGGCACACAGGTTTCATCACGGAATCGTCCCCATGAATAGATACGTCCATAAAGGGATCCGAGTAGTCGAGTGATGAACGAGAACCATTGTCATTATAATCTTCATCCCAGGCGTCCTCCAGGATCTCCAAACCCACAAGACTCTCTTGCTCATTGTCGCTTGAGGACATGCTGCGGCTGTAATGGGGAAGATCCTCGCTTACATGAATCATTTTGGGAATGGGAGGATCCTGAGAAATGCATTTTGGCGCTTTGCGGAGATCATCGTCCTGTCGGGCACTGAAAAGGTTTGCGCAAAGCTACCCGTACCCAACCGCTTTACCAAAAGCGCTTCAATCGACTCATGGTATTCCTTAGTTGAAAGACACTGTAACACGAATGTAATAATCTAATCTATGAGAACGAAGATGAAACGAAGAACAAAAAACTTGATCGCTGTGGTGCAGTTTGCTACTTTTTGAAAACAAACGAATGAAAAATGCGCCTTCCGTTTTCGCAGCGTGTCCGTACAAAGAGAATACAGAAGATTCGATCGTTCGAACTTTTCTTTTGTATCCCGGTTCTTTTCCAAATCGCGTTTGAAGTATTTCAACTGAAGGTGCGCCTGTCGATAAAGAGTACCGTTTACAGGAAAACCGCAAGTTTATTGGATTATCGTCTTCCTCGTCCCCTTCCCCGACCTCGCATAGGGCGATTCCCCGCCGATGGCCGAGGTGTTTGTTGTTTCGGTGTTTCATCGACCAACAAAGCATCCAAATTGAGACTGTCGGGAAGTAACCAAGCGCGCATCGTTGAGCCGCGAACCGATAAAGTTGCATATGAAACCGGACTTTTGCCTCGGCTGTTGAGGAAAGCAAAGCGAATAGTGAGATAGATAAATAATAATGGAAAGGGATGAAAAGAAGAAATAACTAATCTTACATGGTGACTTTTGCTTTTTTCAAGTGGCAATTCATGGTGGCATCGACCCCAACAATTGTCCCTTGTACAACAGTCCCATTCTTGAGCTCGATGGTTACTTGTTCGCGGTTCAACTTTTGTAAGAACTTGACTAATTTCATATTGATGTTGCGGTTTCTCTTCGTTTATACGGAGTAATAATCTAGTTCTAATGAAGCATTCCTTTGCTTTGTATTTGCTCGACAACATGCAATGGTCGTTGTTGTCAGCTTGCGCGGCGATGCCGAGGAAAACGGTCGCACTACGGACGATACCGCAACACTATTTTTGTATAGTAGACAGGCTCTGAAAATTCCCCGCGATAGCCCCGTGTTAAAATTTCCGCATTTTAGTGCTGGTAAGACATACCTAATGTTGGATGGGAACCGCACGCGCGAAGCATGTCGAACACACAACACACATCAATTCACGTTTGATGGCCGTAACAACACTGAAATGAATTCAATTATTTATTAATTAATTGAACAATTCTTTGATTCTCGCACTCCTGTCTGAAACAAAGATGTTAACAAACGCATCTGCTGTACTTCAAAGATCATGGATCTGCGCTCTACTGGCGCTCCCTGCTGCAATGAGTTTTCTTCCACCGTCCCTGCCTCATCGCACTCGAACGCAGCATCACATGTTCACCGGAATTGTGGAAGAAATGGGAGTGTTGTATCATTAGAAGAGCGAGACGACATGGCACTGTGGGACGGAACCATGGGAAAAGGTACCGAACTGGCGGTAAAAGCCGACGTTGCTCTGCAAGGCGCCTATCTCGGTTGCAGTATTTGCGTTTCGGGCGTTTGCTTGACAGCGACAGCACTGGCGGATGATACATTTAAAGTCGGCTTGGCACCAGAGACGTTGAGTAAGACGTACTTTGGATCACTCAAACCGGGTGATCCAGTCAATTTGGAGAGGGCCAGTGTGATTGGTGGCCGAAACTCGGGTCACTTTGTGCAAGGGCATGTGGATGGAACGGGTGAAATCATTGAGAAACGAACAGAGAAAGACTCCTTGTGGATCCAAGTCAGGACTTCTCCGGAAATCATTCGGTACATTGTGCCAAAGGGGTTTATTGCGATCGACGGAACCAGTTTAACAGTTGTCGACGTTAACCGGGAGGAGAATTGGTTCACTTTCATGCTAATAGAATACACGCAAAAGAAAATTATTGTTCCGGGAAAGCCCGTCGGAAGCCTGATCAACATTGAAGTAGATGTTCTGGGAAAATATTCCGAGAGTTCTGTTGCGGCGTTTATACCGCGATTGGAGGCTCTTGAAGCCAAGGTAGCTTCGCTTGAACAGAAACTCGCATCGCAAAATTAGAATAAACTTGTCAACGTATAAAGAAAACGACTCCGTATTTTATCACATAAAAGCATCTTATTGCTTATTTTATTAAAACACAGTTTCTATCGCCAAAATAGAAATTTTGACAACCGACGATTCGGTATTGCTTTTTTGGAGAGGTGCGCCGTTGGACCGTTGACTCCCTCACAAAATTGGATCTCACCGTCATCTGAATTTGTTTTGGAACAATCATTATTTCACACCGAATAAATTACGAGCAGGAATCATGAAACATCACTTCTTCTTTGTTCTTCTTGGCTATGCCATGGGCAAACCAATCGACAAATCTTGCATTCAACATCCACGAATCCAGAACAGAGTCGATCCATGCGCGAATCCTCAAGTGCCCCCCTGCACATTCCCAACATTGCCACTTTCAGTGCACAAACATCCTCTTGGAGCTCCGATTTGTGCAGTATGGTGGCCTTGGCACTGCTGGGCGAGTATGAAATCGTGGATGTGGTCTTTCTCGAGGCCGGTCTTTGCCACACCAATTTGGAAGCAGGTGCACTGACGCGAGAAAAATTAAGCTATGTTTTCCCATTCGATCAAGAATTGGTGATTCTTCAATTGAATGGTAGTAATCTTGCCGAGGCACTGGAGCATGGCGTTGATCTGTTTCATTTTCGTGAAATTCCCGAGGCCTACCCACGGGTTGCAGGCATTCAGTTTCACGTGGATTTGAACCAGCCTTACGGCCAACGTGTGACCGACATTGAAATTCTCAACCATGACTGCCAGTGGGATCGGCTTGTGCTGGATAAGACATACCTCGTCATGACGAACGAAGATATTGCAAGGGGAGGCTTTGAATACAATGCTCTGGCTCGTCATCAGTCTCTCACCCCTATTCGACACACTGTGGCGGACGCATTCTGGACGTACTCGGAGACTGTTTGTGAAGTTATGGATCCCATGCGGCAAAGAGAAAAGCAGGGTTCACCCAAATCCTGCACCATTCCAAAGATCAACATGAACGTCACCACTGCTACAAGTAGTTCTGCATAGATAAAAATACTTTGAGTCGTTCATTCGTCTGGTTGTTGTGAAATTGATTACATTTTTCTTGCTCTATTTCAGAGGCTGATAGAGGCCTATCATATGGTTATCAGGAGTTCGCATAACGGCAACGGATCCATGGGCGGGGTACTGGATAGGGCCATCCAGATGAGCGCCTGCTTGAGCACACGTAGCAATACGCTGTGACAAGTTGTCGACTTCGAAGGTAATCCAAGGGGAATAACCAAAGCTCAGTTGCGATTCATCTGAAACAGCTTTCAGACTCAATATGACCCCATTACCCGCCGACAGCTCGGCCCATTCGTCAGTTATCCGGAGTACATTCAGTCCTACCGCTTTGTGATAAAGTCAACTGCGGAAGCAATCCTTCCGATCCTCGAACCATAAACACAAGCCGAGATATTCGAGCCAGCATCTTCGTTTCTATTTGAAAATTATAAAAGGATATTGAGCGTGTTACTCTGGCTGCAACAAGAAACAGCGCGAAAGTGCCTGATCGGCTGATCGGTGATCGGTCTCCGACCTCCGACGCAAGGCAGGGCCGTTTGGATCAAGGCGGAGCTCGTGGAGAGTGTGCAGGATTACCTTCTTTACTTGTCGACCTCTCAGAACTTTTGGCTCAGAATTTTGGCGACTTTCTGCAATTGGATTATTTATTACCGGCTGGTGTTGATTTACTTACGCGCGGTGTGTGGGTTGTGGGTACCTTTAGCGACGACTCTTATGACTGATTCTGCTGTTCGCATGTCCATCTTCTCACCAGGCATTGCAAAATTCTTCAAACAAACTATTTGGCGGTGGATTCCTTCCTCAAGGACCTTGCTTCCAATTTGTTAAGCAAATCAAAGCTTGAAGTTGTCGTGCCTGCCCAGGAACGGATTTATCAGCATCCCAAAACTGCCGAGTTTTCCAAGAAGTGGAACTTGCCAATTTACTATCAACTACGTTTCGGCGAATGCTGCAAGAGGCTTAATCTTGCCATTGAAACGACGACGCAAGAGGGTTGGGTCGCGCAGGTATACACCGGAGAAGCTGAGGCATCTGGAAACTTTGAATTATCTCTTTTCCAGGAACTCCACGATATCTTGTTGAGCCTCTGGCGGGCTGATGTCATTCTTGCACCTCTAGCGAACCGATTTCGGAGAGGAGCGCTGCAGCTGGTTGGTCGTATGGTTCAATTCATAGAAGAGGGAATGGGTGGGAACCGTCGATTTGGCCAAAAGGCTTCTCAAGAGGATCAAGGGAAAGGAGTCTCGGAACCGAAACAAGAGTTAGCGAGGCACACTTACTGCTGGGCAGACAGCGATGAAAACGTGGCAGCTGTTGCGTGGGAACCGTCGATTTGGCCAAAAGGCTTCTCAAGAGGATCAAGGAAAGGAGTCTCGGAACCGAAACAAGAGTTAGCGATGCACACTTACTGCTGGGCAGACAGCGATGAAAACGCGGCAGCTGTTGCGTGGGAACTGTCGATTTTGGAGAACTTTTACGCGCTGATTATGCTCCCATTGTTTGTACTTCCTTTGAGGCTTCTGTGGAACTGACCCAGCTGGTGAATGATGTATTACATGAAGCTGCTGATCAGGTTCTACCAGTCCTCGATACTGCATGGAATACAAATCATTGTTAAGATTCTGACAGAAAAGTGTTGTACTCCTCTTGCTCTCGTGAAAGGCGTTGCAGCTACATATCGAATGACGAACCGACCACCTCCTACTCAAGCGTTCCACTTTTGCGAACAAATCCTCCGCCCCCCCCCACAAGAATTTTCGGAAGCGAACCAAACACCTTCGTCGGTTGGCGTTAAATGGAAACAGCAAATTGTGGTCCAGGTAGCGGACCATTATGCGTTGGCTGTCGAAGAACTTTTAACTACGGTAGCCCGCACTGAGGTTGCTTTGCAACGCAATCGTCGCGCTTCTCGATTAACTACTGCCGGAGGAATGAGTGACGGTGAAAAGGTCAAGTTGCAACTTTACCTTGACTACCAGGCGCTCTTGAGTCAGGTCCAAACTGTCGGAATCAATCCCGAGACAGTTATTGGGCTTATCAAGTTGCATGAGCTAACGAAGGAGGGAGAAGCATTGGCAAGTCCTTCAGAGCAAGGATCGCAACTCGATAGCTAAAACCATTCCGTACCGACATCTAAGTCAAGCAGATATTGCAATCAAATCGGTCTTTGAATTCTAGAGATTCTTTTGATTCGTTCGTTTTGCACCTCCGGAGCGGGCAGGGCGATTTGAGTATCACTTGTAGAAAAGGCGAAGCAGAGCAGAGTGCGGAAGAGGTGCCCCAATCATACTTTGACAGTTGACGTGATTCAAGAGATATGCTCGAGAAAACGGCATCTTTCTTGGGTAACATATCTCCGCACGAAGAATGTATTCGTAAACTAAAGCATTAAAAGTGGACCTTCAGTAAACCTAAGTACCATTAACTAGAGCAGATAAGACTTCAGTAATTGTGAGCCCAGATATCTCCTTTCAGCCCTTTATCCTTTAACCCACAGGCGACCTTTCTCTTACTACCCTGGATCGACATCGTGAGCAACATAACAGCAGCCAACATCTTAGCTCCCGTAATTGTCACGAACGAGGCGCTAGAAGCCACCGTCGGAGATTTGGGTGGCTCGGTCGCGGACGGCTCTTTGTCGACACTATCAGTGTTATTGGAAAAGATATCGTGGTCACTTCCTACACCATCTAGCCAGTTCACGTAAAGGTGGCCCCTGTTGGCATGATACGCGGCGAAGTAATCCTCGCCGTTGGCGGACCAAATGAAATGATCAACACCACTTACGTTGAACGGTTTACCATGGAAACCAGTCGCTTCAAAGGTGATCGCAGTGAAGCAATCGTCGTAGTCCATGCCGTACGCTTTCTCCACACTCCTAGCAGCTGACGACGATGTACTAACATTCGTATCCATAGTGGAAACCGGTGTATCCCAGAAGCGGAATGCGGACTTCTCCTGATCAATCACGTATTCACTGATACTGGGTGAAATGGTGAGATCGAAGCCCACAGCGGCATCATAATTTCCACCAGGTACAGCCATTATGATTTCGGCTCCATGCATACCATTCTTTCCGCCTCCGACCGAGGGATATCCAAGAGCCAAATAGCCAAACAATCCGTTGTATGCCAGCCGTCCACGAACAACATTATTTTCCAGAACGGTCCATTCGAAAACGGCTACATCATCAAGCTCTACTGAATGCTCGTAAGCCAATTCTTGGTTGTCTTGGAGAAATTGCTGAAACGAATCCATCGTGCATGCCGTTTCTTCGTCACGGGGATAGTTAGGAAGTCGAGGGAACTCCGTGGCATTCTCGGCGTTTGCGGCATCAATACAGCCAGGAAAGAAATCGCCGTGTGTGTTATCCCAGAGCTGACCGCGCGGATTGATGCACCAAAGGTCCAATCCCTGCGCGTCACAAATTTCCTCGCTGACCCCTTGCTCTTCGATACTCATGCATTCGTGCCAACAGAGCAGAGTGCCCTCTTCGCAAACGGTAGTTTGTAGCTCACGGGTCGTTGCCGAAGAGGAACACCCTACAGCAATGGCCTGGTCTTCCGGTGTGTCGTCGTCTACCACCATATCGCGCAATCGTCCGAACGTCTCGCCGTGTACGGGATGAATCGCCATCGCTGGAGGGAGGACCATGCGACCGTACCAGACACGAGACTCGTCGAATTGATGCGAGTCCATGGAGAGTGCATGAGGAGTCGCACGTAGTACAGGAGCATCTTGACTCTGATAGTGAGGATTGATGTACTGGTTGAACCCATCCCCAAAAGGATGACCAGATCATCTTCGCTTGAGAACTCCACTTCGACCGCTCTCCCATTCTTGAGACGAACGTAGAAACCATCCGTCAAGCCCTGAATAGTACTTTCCAGAGAGGAAGATGGATCTTCGCGAACGAGCGTACCGGGTGTGAAAGCAAGGAAGAGACCTTGATCGACGTGCCATTCAATTGTTTCATCTGAGCTCTTGACACTATCCGAAGAAGATGACGAAATGGGTGTATGGTACGAGTGAAAGTGTTCGAGGTGCTCGCCATTCTGAACCACATCCAACAGATCATGATAGGCATCTCCGTCTCGCGTGGCGAGGAGAGGTGAATCTTCGGTCTTGGTAGCTTGTCCGCCTGCGCCTTCACTAAGTACCGAGGCAAGCCTGGCAGCGAATGCGTTTGTTGCTACACCTGCTGCAGCGCGGAATGACTCAGAGGCTTCGACAAAGTCTTGACAGAGAACTTTATCTTCTTCAGGGACGCTTGGCTTCCTGATCCCTTCGGCGTTGTTATCGCTAGGCGATGTGTGCGTGGCCAGGGTTCGGCGATGAGTTCCATCTCGGAGAGTACTCTCTTGAGTTGCCGAGGACAAGTTAATGCAAGGATGCATGGCTTCGAGAAAATCTTGCTTGTGAAGGTCAGGGATACCACGAATCGTTAGCATTCCAACTTGCGTGAGGGCATGAAGGAAATCTTTGCGAATGAGTTCGAACTCGTTGGGGTTCACCAATTGCTCCAATGACAAATGGAAAGGACGAAAGGGGTTCGCCTTGGGTCGGGCGGCGTCGGTAGGGACGGCGCAATACGCAGCCGCAGTGATGGTAAGAAAGAGTGAGAAAAGCACCTTCATGGTCGTAATAAAGAATGAAAGAGCACAACTACAACAACGTGAGCGGTCGCACAATGAGTTCTGTTGCGTTGCCGATCGGCCGAAATCTTCGGCCTGTGCAGTTTTCGTTTTGCAACAGCAAAACACGTGATTCAAACGTTTTGTCTAGAATAAAAAGTACAGATCACTGGGACATGGGACTGAACGAGAGGAGGGAGTAAGACACAATGTGTCAACAAAATCACGTAGAAGATGTACCAAGTTTTACCGATTTCTGATCGATCCCACGAAAATGCAAGATGCTACCTGGCTCCTGGCTACCTGGTACTGTAACAAGTACTGCACATGTAAAAACTATGACAACTAACAACAGCTGGGAACTGACTGTACATAGTACATTATAACGCTACAGTGCCATTCCTTCAAAGGTGTGACGTATGACGTTCGTCGTTCGTCAAGCGTCACGGAAGGTTGACAGTTGACAGCCACAAAACAAAAGGCTCTAGTTTTTTATATAGTAAAAAGCTAGGTATAGGATTATTTTATTTTCCCTTTTTCAACCTCTCTAGTAGTCGACCAGCGACCAAGGAAATCGAAGACTTTTATAATGTGAGCTTCAATTCAGAAATGTACATGTCTATCGTTTTATTTAATAACTAGAATCCCATTGCACATCCATCAGCGCGACCATCCGAACCAGCCCAAAGTACGCCAGAGCGGTTCTGAATAATCTGGGCTCGACCAGACACGCTACGATCATGTCCCGCGACGTTCTCTTTCATCTCATGACCTTTCGCCTTCAGTTCCTCCAACACCTCGGTATCAATACCCGTTTCCATTTGAACTATGCCGCTTTGAGTTTTGTCTCCTCTCAGACGCCCTGGATCACGCGTTGTCACTCGAACGAGCAGCTCACATTGCTCAAAGTCTCAACATGGAACTGCAGCAGTCTCAAGATGACATTACAGACATTTCAGATGAAACGGATACTAACAATATCAATGCATCTCTACCTCCGGACACTGAGAGGGCGCAATTCTTCTTACAGCTTGCACCACGGATCCGTCGTCTCGAAACTGATATTTCGCAATATCTTGCGTCGGAACTGGAAAAGCTTCTGCTGCAATGGACTCAGCAAAATCTCAAAGATCGCGAGAAGGAAGTGCTTCTGCTCCGATTTGGCCACACCGTTCGCGGCCTATCTCTCGTAGGGCGTGCTTCTGAAGCTGAATCTGTCTTTGCACGTACCAGCGTCATGCCACTGATCCGACAGCACATTTCGATGGGCCGTTTGGATCAAGGCGGAGCTCGTGGAGAGTGTGCAGGATTACCTTCTTTACTTGTCGACCTCTCAGAACTTTTGGCTCAGAATTTTGGCGACTTTCTGCAATTGGATTATTTATTACCGGCTGGTGTTGATTTACTTACGCGCGGTGTGTGGGTTGTGGGTACCTTTAGCGACGACTCTTATGACTGATTCTGCTGTTCGCATGTCCATCTTCTCACCAGGCATTGCAAAATTCTTCAAACAAACTATTTGGCGGTGGATTCCTTCCTCAAGGACCTTGCTTCCAATTTGTTAAGCAAATCAAAGCTTGAAGTTGTCGTGCCTGCCCAGGAACGGATTTATCAGCATCCCAAAACTGCCGAGTTTTCCAAGAAGTGGAACTTGCCAATTTACTATCAACTACGTTTCGGCGAATGCTGCAAGAGGCTTAATCTTGCCATTGAAACGACGACGCAAGAGGGTTGGGTCGCGCAGGTATACACCGGAGAAGCTGAGGCATCTGGAAACTTTGAATTATCTCTTTTCCAGGAACTCCACGATATCTTGTTGAGCCTCTGGCGGGCTGATGTCATTCTTGCACCTCTAGCGAACCGATTTCGGAGAGGAGCGCTGCAGCTGGTTGGTCGTATGGTTCAATTCATAGAAGAGGGAATGGGTGGGAACCGTCGATTTGGCCAAAAGGCTTCTCAAGAGGATCAAGGAAAGGAGTCTCGGAACCGAAACAAGAGTTAGCGAGGCACACTTACTGCTGGGCAGACAGCGATGAAAACGTGGCAGCTGTTGCGTGGGAACCGTCGATTTGGCCAAAAGGCTTCTCAAGAGGATCAAGGAAAGGAGTCTCGGAACCGAAACAAGAGTTAGCGATGCACACTTACTGCTGGGCAGACAGCGATGAAAACGCGGCAGCTGTTGCGTGGGAACTGTCGATTTTGGAGAACTTTTACGCGCTGATTATGCTCCCATTGTTTGTACTTCCTTTGAGGCTTCTGTGGAACTGACCCAGCTGGTGAATGATGTATTACATGAAGCTGCTGATCAGGTTCTACCAGTCCTCGATACTGCATGGAATACAAATCATTGTTAAGATTCTGACAGAAAAGTGTTGTACTCCTCTTGCTCTCGTGAAAGGCGTTGCAGCTACATATCGAATGACGAACCGACCACCTCCTACTCAAGCGTTCCACTTTTGCGAACAAATCCTCCGCCCCCCCCCCCCCCCCACAAGAATTTTCGGAAGCGAACCAAACACCTTCGTCGGTTGGCGTTAAATGGAAACAGCAAATTGTGGTCCAGGTAGCGGACCATTATGCGTTGGCTGTCGAAGAACTTTTAACTACGGTAGCCCGCACTGAGGTTGCTTTGCAACGCAATCGTCGCGCTTCTCGATTAACTACTGCCGGAGGAATGAGTGACGGTGAAAAGGTCAAGTTGCAACTTTACCTTGACTACCAGGCGCTCTTGAGTCAGGTCCAAACTGTCGGAATCAATCCCGAGACAGTTATTGGGCTTATCAAGTTGCATGAGCTAACGAAGGAGGGAGAAGCATTGGCAAGTCCTTCAGAGCAAGGATCGCAACTCGATAGCTAAAACCATTCCGTACCGACATCTAAGTCAAGCAGATATTGCAATCAAATCGGTCTTTGAATTCTAGAGATTCTTTTGATTCGTTCGTTTTGCACCTCCGGAGCGGGCAGGGCGATTTGAGTATCACTTGTAGAAAAAGGCGAAGCAGAGCAGAGTGCGGAAGAGGTGCCCCAATCATACTTTGACAGTTGACGTGATTCAAGAGATATGCTCGAGAAAACGGCATCTTTCTTGGGTAACATATCTCCGCACGAAGAATGTATTCGTAAACTTGTTAAAACGTGTCGAATCAAGAATATTCAAGAATGTGCGCTATAAATTACAGCTATTTCAAATGATGCGCCAAAAGAGAAAGAACAAAGTCGTCAACCAAAACAAACTTCGTCGATTCAAAGCGAAAGCCGATCACGTAATTCGGCAGACAATTCCTGTTGTGTTGTGCGAGACGTGCAATCCACTACAACCCGACCAGTAATCGTCTCGCCTAATCCTTGCCTAACCAGTCCGTGAAATATGTCTCACCGCCGAAAGCCCGGAGCCCCGTACTGGGCCTACGCGAAGCTCTGACGACCTGTCATGACTAGTCATGACTAGTCCTCCTTTGGCCAAAATCAACGGTTCCATGACTCACCATGTTGGCAATGAGTCATGAGTGCTGTGTTGTCTGCAGCCAGCTACTTGCTATTCGGACACACCACATTCAAACACTCCTCTCAAGTTGATCGTCGCCTGAAATCACAGATTGCAGACCACAGACAATCGACTTGCCACAAAAGGTGTGCACCGTTAATCACACTTGCTCGTGCTTTTACAAATATCCAAGTGGTTCGCATCATGCTACATCCACTTCCAATCAAGGTGGTTCAATCCACAACACAATGTTCTTTACATCCACCTCATATGAACACAGAAAGTAAGGGGTATCGCAATTCACAAACAAGTTCTTTTAACTCGTCTGAAAAATGTGATGCAACAGATTCTGGACGAAACGAATTCGCTTCTCACCGTGCGGCAACTGCTTCGTCATCAAATCTGCTTCGTTCAAATGCGTATTCACGTATGCTGTCCTCCATTCGTGCTTCGCAACGCCCTCTCGAACGAAATGGTACGCAATGCTTTGCGACTTTTCTTGAGGGTTGAATCAGGGATCGTCGTATTTGCCAACACCGATTGGTTGTCGCCCTCAACATAACAGGGGCCATCGACTGGGATTCCCATCATCCGAAGCTTGTATCGTAAGCCTCGCAGGTATTCACAACACTGCTTCATTGCGACAAACTCAGAGCCAAAACTGCTGCTCTCAACACTTGTTTGCTTCTTCGACATCCAACATATCAATGAAGAATTGAGAAAGACCAAGAAACCAGTTCGTGAACGCCTCGTGACAGAATCGGATGCATGATCAGCATCTACCTTGGCTCGGATCACGAAACCGACTCCACGCGCCTCAGGCATGTTCGGAGGCACTTCCTCCTTTCCTTGTACATGCCCAAATTCACTGGACGCCCAATCAAGTTCACGAAACTTCACTTCCTCAATCAATGGTACGGTGGGATCGAACACTAACTCAGCGTTGTGATACTTGCGCAGATAGGCAAAATGTGCAACAACTGATCCAAATGTCCTTGTCTCGGCATCGCCATGTGCGATGACATCATTGACACTTCCAGACAAATGTCAACACGGCCCAACTCGACAATCCACCGCAGAACTCCAACCAATGACATGTAGTACGATGCCTCGGACGAATTCAACTCTGGGGACACATCAAGTTCTGGGCGATAGGAGGTTTGGAGCGGAGTCTCGGCTCTCTTTGGCAAACTCAAGTGCTTTTGTGTATCAACATACTTCTCCACATTTTGAACGGCGGCACGAACATACTGAGATGATGAGAAGGCCCACGCTTTGGCTCCATTCTCAAGCTCAACTTTTCTCACATGCCCGCCAAGGTAAATCTTCGGCGGCCCAATAGATTCCTCCTTTAATTCAAAATACTTTCCTATCTCCTTTCGTAGAACACTTTCGGGGTTTTCGCTCACACAAAGAACATCGTCGGTGTACAGCAAGACATATTCGTAGTAGCTCGATCCATCGGCCTTCCTAGCCGGACGCATCCAAACGTCTGGATCAGCGAGACAGGACGTGAAATTCAAATCCCGCATGCCTGCCCGAAGGTGGTTCCGGAAATCTTTCCCGGCCGATTTGCCACCATACAGAGCCCTATGAATCAGTGCCACTCTGCCAACGTTTTCAAGTCCAAACTCTTCGCCACAAATAACAAAGTGCTTTTGAGACGACGGAGCCTGAAGGTAGGCATTGCGAATGTCCCCTGCCCACACATCGAGTCCATTCAGAGCAGCATAAGTGAACGCTATCCTTACGCTTTCTCTGGACACAACTCCTGCGTATGTAGAGCCAATTGGATCGTCCGTCTTGTGTCCGTCTAACACCCAACGAGCCTTTCTCGTGAAATCCATCTTGACATCAAACACAAGATGTCCAGAGCACGCGGACCATCCCGGAGGAGCTTTCTTTCCTTCACCAAGGATCTCGAATGCAATGCCAATGTTGAACATTTCTTTTGCAATTGCATCTCTCCAAAATGTGTTATGGTTCGCTGCATCAATACGGTAAGCATCCTGAATCGTTCTTGGAATTTCAATTCCGTACTTGTGCGTAGTACGACGTATTCGGGATTTCAAGGCCGACAGTATTGCGTCACGTCGCCGGATGGTATGAGGAACCCACCACGCAAAGGCAGGCTCGTCTGCTATACCTCGAGCTTTTGCAAACTCCGCGACTTCAACAGGATGCGATTCTTTCATGTCTTTCAGAGACACCCAAGATTCCTTTTCGTCTCGCCAACGAATCAACAACTTCCATCCTTGCGTCGTCTTACGCAAGCGCGGCTGCCCTCTCTTTGTAATCACGTAAGCATTATCCTTATCATAGGCCGACTCCTCTTTCTTATAGTCGACAATGCTGTCCATGAGTGCTCGAGAGAAACCGTCTTCATCAGCTTGGGTGATCATGCTTTCGGCAATAATATTTGCAGAATACTCGCGGACAACTCCATCAGAAAACTCGACGTCGTACTGCATCGTATTCAGAATGGGATTGTCATCGTATGTACCAACGGTTCGTCCATCGGCGCCGACACTTCTGCCAATAACTTTTGCTGTCTCAACTCGATCACCTTTCTGAAGTTGTACCTCCGCATTGATCAGCCTGTCATACTCTGGTTGAGAATTGATGACTCTCCCAGTCGAATCGACAGCATCTTCGATCTCTGCTAGCTCTCAGGGCTCTTCGTCCATGTCTGAATACGCTTCCCAAATGTCTCCACTCGAAGGGTTTGACGACTTCATTGCCGCCTGTCCCCATCTCCTCTCAATGAGGGCGTCGAAGACCTCACGCTTCTTAATTTCGACTGGACTGTGAATTTCGGCCGGTTTCAGCGGGCGAAGCGTACGTCGAGGACAACTTGACCATTTGCTTTCAACACCCATTGCGCCATCTCATTACCAACGCCTTTCGCCGGCCCAAGGACACGCCCAAGTACCTCTCTGTCAAACGGAAATTTTGCTCCTTTATCCATAAAGTAGCACCATTCGTACCACCCGAACTGACACAAGTTGGAAATATCACCAGTATTCCCGGTCGTCAGCGTGTAGGGGTTCTGTCCGTGTAGATTGAATCTGTCCTTTGCGACGAGGTTGTTGATTCTTGCTCGCCGTTCAATACAGTAATCCCAAAAGGTAGTGGCGTACCCATTTCCTTCATATCCTTTCGAACGGCTTCTTTGATGATGCCGATGTACAATTCCGCCTTATTGGCCCACGGTGTATTCTCCTCTAGAATCCGTAGCGTCGTCCCAATATCACGACAAAACTGTTTTACTTCATGCTTCGTTTGTTCTTTCGAAGCATCGACGATAATCGCATCAGGAGCCCCAATCTCCTTCGCAAATTCTTTCAACGCCTGCAGGATTTCGCCCTTCGATCGCATGGGAACCACGTGTACAAAGCCCTTGTCGGTGACGAACAGCTGGCAACATGTATGCCCGCGTTCTGATTTGCCAGCCTGACCTGTGGCGAAAACGTGTCCATGTAAAATACTCCTTTATATGCTTGTACCGAAGCATACGATCGTTTGTCCCAAAGTTGCGCGCAAGACTCGGCTCATCCTTTCTCACCACGCGTTGACTCGTGATGTCAATCGTCCGTTCAGATTCAGGGCGCGTGATTCTCCAGATCTTCGATAAATGGTCCGGATCAACGCCTTGATGCCGCTCCGCATGAGCTGCCGATACCATTAGAGAGTCCAAGTCGACATCGCCTCGAAGTGACTGCTCATAAAGGTCTTCAGATAACATGTTGTTGTCAATGTCATCTTCGATTGGGTCCATGGGGACATCAGTCTCATCTTCCGAACAAAGATGCCTCTGTTTTGTAGCATTGGTCGCCCCAACCGACATGGAGTACCATCCTTGATCTGCACGCGCCTCCATTCGAGCCACAAGCGATGAGCAATCAAGGTTTGGGCTGAACGGAAGACGCACGAGTTCATCAAAGATTTCCTCCGAAAAGTGAAACGTCGCTTCAACCGCCTCTTTCTCAACACTTCCAATTTGAAGCTCCGTCCGCATGCGAGAGCTTTCTTCGACGTTCGACATAATAAAGCGCTTCCGCTGCCGCTGTTGTACCATTTCACCGTGGCTGTCCAACATGCTGTCTTCTTGTTGAGCGTATCCTGCATCGTGCGGGTCCCACGTCAACGGAGTGAGAAGATAGATATTGTCGGAACTCTGCACGGTAGACAAACGTGGCTTGAACGTCGGAAAGTAAGAGAAAACACCATGCAATGAAAGAGGGATCCGAAAGTCAGTCTCCGGAAAATGGATAGAGTGGTCTTGCACGCCAGGATTATTCACTTGAATCTTGGGCACTTCATTCACAACCACACCAGCCTCTCTCATCACAAAAGGGGTATCAAGTTGTTGTGCATCGCAGGCACATGTATCGCGTTTCGAATCAATAGTATCGCCTCTATGCCACTGTACGGACAGTCATACTGTACAGCTGCATCGACAATTTCGCACTTCATTGAACTGTAGTCGGGGTAAATGGAGAGACATTCGCAGTCTCGCCCGTTCTGGAAATCACAAATGCATGTCGCCCAACAACAGGCATGTTTGCATGGGAATCCAGCTCCGTCCTTGAGCTCATCGACGCCGACTTATCGTCATCGACATCCATCGCACCGTCTTCGTTCCCATTCAAAACAGAAGCAATCATGCTTACAAGATAAGCATTTGGCACGGAATTCGCCCTGCCTCGATCCCACACAACGTTTGGCTCCGGCTTTGGCTCTAATCGATTGTCTCCTCTGAAAGCGCAAGCAGAGGAAATGTGAGCCGCCGGGCCCCGTCACGCGTGGTTGGCCGAGCGCTTGAGTAGACCATTGAAAGTCACACGTTTCACAGAAGTCAACTCAGTACCACTGGGAGGAGTAGCATCATGCACGGTTTCTTCCGAAGTTGGTACCATGGCTACATGCGTTGCCGAAATGTTTCCGCTGTTCTTCCCCTTCACAATAGCATTCAGCAAGTTACGGGCTTGAGTCTCCGCCGATGCCTCGCCCTCTTTGCTCGACATGGATGCAATCTGCGTCTCTAGCAGTTTGACGGCTGCCTTTTCGACAGCAGCAGCTTGCGCCTTTACGCGCTTCTGCTTCTTCTTCGTCGCTCGGTTACTGTTGCCACCCTTGTTGCCATTGTTGCTACCAGCACCTTTGCCGCCCGAACCGGTCTTGTTCTTACGACGCCATTGCCGCAACTCTTCTTGCTGTGCGGGAGAGATCGTTATACTCATCGCTGGTGTGGTAACGGAAATGAACACCGCTCTTGCCAATTCCAACCTTGGCATCTGAACCAGAAGTATCCGCAGTAACATCTGAGATAGACACATGTGCGCGTTTGTTGCTTCCAGACATCGCGCTGTCCATGCGGCGACGCACGGGGTCGGCCGCTAGAATATAAGCAACTGTCTTCTCGAAGTCATTGCGTTTACCATCGGGCCCTTTGTCGTCCTCCACATTTGCAATCGCAGCCTGCAGCCTTGAGTCATCGCACTCAATCTTTTGCAACAAGTTGGTCACTCGTGTGTGACCTGTTGGCAACTGATAGTTGACATGCTGAGCAGCAGCCACAAGGGAAATGTAAGCCGACCGATGAAGCTGACAAAACTTCTCCAATGGAAAGTTCGACGAACCCTTCCACACTCGTGTGTGAATGATCTCTGTCTGCTTATTAATCTCGGCTTGCCATTTATCCTCTCCCGCATACTGTCCCGTCAATGCCAACAATGCACCACGACCATCCTTGGTCTTCTGAAATGGCAAAATCGAATCAGAATATACAGTATTCCTCGTCGCCTCTTCCAGCTTGTAGTACACCGTCGCGTTGTCTGACTTGTACAGACCATGCAAATGCGAAGCACGATTAATCATATCGTCCTCGATCGAACCGAATTGTGCACTGTACGGCTGACCTGGTTCCAGCCCCGGGCATTCGACAGGTACTTCCATAACCGCTCGAGTCACATATGCCAATGGAATCATTCGCATGCCAACACACTGGCAAAGATGATCATCGAAAGACTCTACCCACTTAATCATTGGAATGCCTTTCGAGAGTTTTGGCACCTCAGGTTCGTCTGCCTTCTTGCGAGTCTCAAGTGCTTCCCACAGCTCCTTGAAGTTACTGATGATCGGATCGTACATCACATTGCCTGCTGTGATATCGCGCCCAATAATTTTGTAAAATTTCACAAGCTTTGCGGCTGCATCGAGACGAATCTGACTTTTCAATCCAAACGGGTAATGAGGTGCAGGGACCGGAGCAGCCGCTGCCGCTCCACCACGTCGACCCGTCTCTACAGCAGGGGTGACGACGCGTGTCCACTTGTACGACGGAGGTTTTCGGCAATACGCTTCACGCTATCAGCTTCAAAATCACCGAGGTCATCCACCGTCGTAATTCCTTCCAATTGTAACTGCGCGTAAGTCACCGCCGCGATACCCATCTGGTTTTCCGCGGTGAAGAATGCGTGGGTCTCCTCTTGCGTTAACACCATCGTTACCGTCGGCTTTTGTTTTCAAAGTTGCTCTTCGCTGTTTCGAACGTATGGGTCTGATAAACTGTTAAAACGTGTCGAATCAAGAATATTCAAGAATGTGCGCTATAAATTACAGCTATTTCAAATGATGCGCCAAAAGAGAAAGAACAAAGTCGTCAACCAAAACAAACTTCGTCGATTCAAAGCGAAAGCCGATCACGTAATTCGGCAGACAATTCCTGTTGTGTTGTGCGAGACGTGCAATCCACTACAACCCGACCAGTAATCGTCTCGCCTAATCCTTGCCTAACCAGTCCGTGAAATATGTCTCACCGCCGAAAGCCCGGAGCCCCGTACTGGGCCTACGCGAAGCTCTGACGACCTGTCATGACTAGTCATGACTAGTCCTCCTTGGCCAAAATCAACGGTTCCATGACTCACCATGTTGGCAATGAGTCATGAGTGCTGTGTTGTCTGCAGCCAGCTACTTGCTATTCGGACACACCACATTCAAACAAACTAAAGCATTAAAAGTGGACCTTCAGTAAACCTAAGTACCATTAACTAGAGCAGATAAGACTTCAGTAATTGTGAGCCCAGATATCTCCTTTCAGCCCTTTATCCTTTAACCCACAGGCGACCTTTCTCTTACTACCCTGGATCGACATCGTGAGCAACATAACAGCAGCCAACATCTTAGCTCCCGTAATTGTCACGAACGAGGCGCTAGAAGCCACCGTCGGAGATTTGGGTGGCTCGGTCGCGGACGGCTCTTTGTCGACACTATCAGTGTTATTGGAAAAGATATCGTGGTCACTTCCTACACCATCTAGCCAGTTCACGTAAAGGTGGCCCCTGTTGGCATGATACGCGGCGAAGTAATCCTCGCCGTTGGCGGACCAAATGAAATGATCAACACCACTTACGTTGAACGGTTTACCATGGAAACCAGTCGCTTCAAAGGTGATCGCAGTGAAGCAATCGTCGTAGTCCATGCCGTACGCTTTCTCCACACTCCTAGCAGCTGACGACGATGTACTAACATTCGTATCCATAGTGGAAACCGGTGTATCCCAGAAGCGGAATGCGGACTTCTCCTGATCAATCACGTATTCACTGATACTGGGTGAAATGGTGAGATCGAAGCCCACAGCGGCATCATAATTTCCACCAGGTACAGCCATTATGATTTCGGCTCCATGCATACCATTCTTTCCGCCTCCGACCGAGGGATATCCAAGAGCCAAATAGCCAAACAATCCGTTGTATGCCAGCCGTCCACGAACAACATTATTTTCCAGAACGGTCCATTCGAAAACGGCTACATCATCAAGCTCTACTGAATGCTCGTAAGCCAATTCTTGGTTGTCTTGGAGAAATTGCTGAAACGAATCCATCGTGCATGCCGTTTCTTCGTCACGGGGATAGTTAGGAAGTCGAGGGAACTCCGTGGCATTCTCGGCGTTTGCGGCATCAATACAGCCAGGAAAGAAATCGCCGTGTGTGTTATCCCAGAGCTGACCGCGCGGATTGATGCACCAAAGGTCCAATCCCTGCGCGTCACAAATTTCCTCGCTGACCCCTGCTCTTCGATACTCATGCATTCGTGCCAACAGAGCAGAGTGCCCTCTTCGCAAACGGTAGTTTGTAGCTCACGGGTCGTTGCCAAAGAGGAACACCCTACAGCAATGGCCTGGTCTTCCGGTGTGTCGTCGTCTACCACCATATCGCGCAATCGTCCGAACGTCTCGCCGTGTACGGGATGAATCGCCATCGCTGGAGGGAGGACCATGCGACCGTACCAGACACGAGACTCGTCGAATTGATGCGAGTCCATGGAGAGTGCATGAGGAGTCGCACGTAGTACAGGAGCATCTTGACTCTGATAGTGAGGATTGATGTACTGGTTGAACCCATCCCCAAAAGGATGACCAGATCATCTTCGCTTGAGAACTCCACTTCGACCGCTCTCCCATTCTTGAGACGAACGTAGAAACCATCCGTCAAGCCCTGAATAGTACTTTCCAGAGAGGAAGATGGATCTTCGCGAACGAGCGTACCGGGTGTGAAAGCAAGGAAGAGACCTTGATCGACGTGCCATTCAATTGTTTCATCTGAGCTCTTGACACTATCCGAAGAAGATGACGAAATGGGTGTATGGTACGAGTGAAAGTGTTCGAGGTGCTCGCCATTCTGAACCACATCCAACAGATCATGATAGGCATCTCCGTCTCGCGTGGCGAGGAGAGGTGAATCTTCGGTCTTGGTAGCTTGTCCGCCTGCGCCTTCACTAAGTACCGAGGCAAGCCTGGCAGCGAATGCGTTTGTTGCTACACCTGCTGCAGCGCGGAATGACTCAGAGGCTTCGACAAAGTCTTGACAGAGAACTTTATCTTCTTCAGGGACGCTTGGCTTCCTGATCCCTTCGGCGTTGTTATCGCTAGGCGATGTGTGCGTGGCCAGGGTTCGGCGATGAGTTCCATCTCGGAGAGTACTCTCTGAGTTGCCGAGGACAAGTTAATGCAAGGATGCATGGCTTCGAGAAAATCTTGCTTGTGAAGGTCAGGGATACCACGAATCGTTAGCATTCCAACTTGCGTGAGGGCATGAAGGAAATCTTTGCGAGTGAGTTCGAACTCCTTGGGGTTCACCAATTGCTCCAATGACAAATGGAAAGGACGAAAGGGTTCGCCTTGGGTCGGGCGGCGTCGGTAGGACGGCGCAATACGCAGCCGCAGTGATGGTAAGAAAAGAGTGAGAAAAGCACCTTCATGGTCGTAATAAAGAATGAAAGAGCACAACTACAACAACGTGAGCGGTCGCACAATGAGAGTTCTGTTGCGTTGCCGATCGGCCGAAATCTTCGGCCTGTGCAGTTTTCGTTTTGCAACAGCAAAACACGTGATTCAAACGTTTTGTCTAGAATAAAAAGTACAGATCACTGGGACATGGGACAATTGAAAATCACGAAAGTGATCGCGCGTACCGACAGACGATACGTACGCTTGCCAATAGAAAACTTCGACACCGCACCAAGAGGCCTAATTCTGGATGCGTGTGAAAGGGAAAACCTCTAGAAGTCAGGCTAACAAATAGAAATTATGAGCTTGTTATTCTGCTTTTGAATGAAATGTAAAAATGCAATGTCTGGAATCTAGTCGTTGTTCCTGAATCAATCGCACTTGAAGTCAACTGCTTTTTTCATAGAATGAGTAGGCGTATCTTCAATGAAAAGTGACGGAAGTTCATGATTCGGGAACAAGTGCTCTAAAACCATAGTGGTGCGTAAAACGCAAGTGTGGAAGATGAATCATTCCAAGATGGAAGTGTGGAAGGAATGGACACGCGATGGCTTTTGTGTCGGGTCATGTTGGTGTGAAGGTTAAGGATAGGGTGGATGTGAGTCGAGTCACGGATGTACCACAGTGTATCGATGTTGACTCTCCCTCTTGACGATCGAATGAGATTCCAACCATCATGAAGAAGAGTCACAACACACCGTCACATCCACTTCATCAACTTGGACCGAAGGTACTCGAAGATCTCCAAATTCATCATCTTGGTAAAAATATCTGCAAGATTCTCCTTCGATTCGATGTGCTTGACTTGACAAGTGCCATCGGCAATGTGATCACGGAACCAGTGATACTTGACGGCGTAGAACTTCGACTGAGGCGTATCTTTCGGAGCGCTTGCGAGGCCCAATGCACCCAAATTGTCTTCAAAGATTACCGAATGCATGCGGGAGTTTGTCATCTCTTCCAGCCCAAGTCCCTGCAAAGGTCGGCACAAATACTTCGGATCGGAATCAGATGACGCATGCAGATCGAAAGTGCAATGTACTCAGCCATCATCGTCGACAAGCAGATGGTGTCCATCAGCTTCGAATACCAAGTGAGAGGGCAACCGCCGAAGGTGATGACGAAGCCAGCGCGCGAGCGAACAGACTCTCTCGAAGTCGACGGAGCGCTTCCCCAAGTTCCAGCAAAGTCAGCATCAACGTACGCATCAATCAATCCCAGATTGTCATTCGGTTTCAACAAGATCCCTTTGTCCTTCGTATCTTGAAGGTACCTGGCGATTCGAATCAATGCGCGAGCATGCGACTTCTTCGGATTGGAAGTAAAGCGAGCGACTTGGCTGACCGCGAATGCGATATCAGGTCTCGTGTTGTTCGAAATGTAGAGAAGGATGCCAACAGCTTGGTGATAGTCCCAAGCTTCTTCCATTCGATCTTCATCTTCACAAGAACCCAAAGTCTCCAATGAGCGCAGGAGTCTTTTTCGCAGAGCGTGCCTTATCATTGGAAAGGCCCAACACATCAATCAACCGTTCAATCAACTTCGTTTGTGTCAACTCAAAGCTTCCATCTTTCTCATGTGGCGTGACGACGATGCCAAGATACTGGGAAATTTCGCCTTCGTCTGTGACCGGTAGGCCTTCTTTTCAAAGCGGCAATGAACTTGTCGATCTTGTCGTCTGAGGTGCCAATGATAAACTGGTCATCGACATAGCAACTCACTGAAATTCCATCTCCAAGATAAAGGCACGGATCTTTCTCGCATTTCGTCATTTCCGATTCTTTCGAAGATCTTGTCGCAATGTTCATAAAAGAGCTTGGGAGCATCAGCAGCGCCATAAAGAGAGCGGTGCAACTTCACGCAATAGTCCTTGATATCGGCTCCTTCCGGCAACATTGCAAGAAGGAAGGCATGTTCTCGTAACCAATCGGAATCTCCATGTACTTCGCTTGTTTCAATCGAGCTTGAACGAAGGCATTTGCGATGTCAATACAGCGAGTGCGCAGTCCGAAGCGAGCAGCCAGAATCAACATCATTCGAATCGTTGCCCAATTGCCGACGGGAGAGTATTTCTGCGTCACTTCTTCTTCCAAATCACCTCGAAGACAGAGTCTTGCCTTGTATCGCTTGATGTCGCCAGTGAAAGGATTGCGTTTGCGCTTGAAAGTCCAAGTGCTCGGAACGATTTGAGCATTGGCTTGACGAGCTTCAGACTTCAAGGTGAGCGAAACAGCTCCATGACTGGAAAGTTCGCTCCATTCTTCGTCCTGTCCTTTCTGAAACATCTCACGATCGACTGCTTTCAACATTTGCCAATAATTCAGGACGTCCGGGGAAGTCGACTTTGCTTTCCGTTTGCGGACGTTGACCTTGAGGACATTGATCTTGTCGTCATACTCGAGGATATTCAACAGCGCCGCAACCGCGAATTCTTTATCGTCACCGATCAACCCGAGATCGTAGGCTTCGAGGAGTGCAATGGAGGTCGCTCGCATGGCGTAGTGCGACTGCATCACAAACTCGTCAATGTAACGAGGGGAGGGCGGCCTTTCGACGTGCGATTCGAACGACGAGGCGTCGGAGGTGCTGTCGACGGAGCAGAAGGAGGCGGAGGCGCTGAAGGAGGAGAAGATGCAGCAGCAGGAGAAGAAATGGCGAGAATCCAACGAGACAGAGGTAGAATCAGACGGATCGCTATCGGAGGACAAAGGGCCGGCGAATCGATGACAGGAGAGCTCAAGGAAACAGATCTTTGACAGGAAGCTCGAGATCAGGTGCGGGAGGAGGAGCTGAGGCCGGAGGCTCATCAACGGGCGTGTCGAACCACAAGAAGGGTCGAAATCGGCCATGATATCACGCGGCGGACTCTCCCTCTGAGGCGGAGGACTCAGAGACTCCTCTGGAACGGAACAGTCTCGGGAAACTCGGTCTGAGCAATAGCGTCGTCGAAGGTGCGATCTGCATTGCGAGTCTGCCAAGTTTCAGTCCAGTCGAGATCCAATTCGAGAGGCATGTCGATATCGATGCGCTCTTGCCAGTTAAATCTAAGACGAAACATCTCATCCCACGGTTCTTCGTCAAATCAACAACGGAATCTTGATCCTGGCTGACAACTGTAGCAAAATGGTCGTCAAAGACACAGTGAAATTGAGGTTTCACAAAGCCAGAGAAAGGATTGAGCACCAAAGGAGCCGAGACAGCGTAGCGATCGGAGACACCCATGTAGAGACCGCGACGAGCGAGATTTCCAGCGAGGAATGCGGTTACCAGCAGCAAGTTTCGGATCCAAAACGTAGACAGGTGATCCCCAGGTGTGCAGCTCCATGTATTCTTCGCTGCTCAAAGTTTCTTTCGTAAGGAGTTCCAAAGGAGCGCGACCGCCGGAGTTGGAGTTCGGAAGACGATTCAACAAATAGCTCGCATGTTTGACAGCAAAAGGCCACAGATGAGAATCGGCCATGTCGGCCCAATGGGTGGCGGCATGAATCATCATCGTTCTTGCCATATTCATGCAAGTGCCGATAGCTCGTTCCGCAGGACCATTGTGGTGATGTGCTCCAGGCGGAGCAACGCGTTGCATCTGACGCTTTTCTGCCAAGTGACGTTCAAACTCATGCGAAAGGAAAGTCGAGTGGCCGTCACAAACATACTCGTGAACAAAGGGACACCATGCTCGCTCATGAACTTCTCAAATTGATGCTTGCCGAGCAAAGTTTCGTGAGTGTTGAAGGATTCTTGCAAATGAGTGTAGATAATACCCGTAGCAGCGTCAACCCAAATAGAACCACCTTTGTAGGAGCGACTGTTATTGCCAGTTCCAGTGTAGTAGGCGTCCACCTTCCTTCGCAGTGAAATGATCAACAAATACACGTTCCCAGGCAACAACTTCTCTTCTTGGTAGCCATTTCAACATCAGGGTCGGCATGCACTATTTGCCGGGCTTGTGGCGTTGAGTTTGTTTTCCAAAGAGACAAGAAGCGCACTTGCAGGGATCGGCGCGAGAAGCGGCACGAGTTTCTTGATAACACTTGGACTTGACGGAAGAAGACGTTTCAACAAGAGGCGAACGGTATCCAAATGAACGTGTCCGAAGCGATAGTGAAATTCCAATAACACCTTCTGAGCGAGGGACAGATTGATGTTTTGTTCATCTAATTCACTCAGATTGATTGAAGGAGAGTCCGGAACATCGGCAATCGAGAAGCTTCGAGGGTAGACAGTGCCAATAAACAAATTCGTTTGCGAATCAACTGGAATCGAGATCGAGGGCTGATACGGATGCAAGTTCTCGAGCAACATGGCGACGCCTGTAACAATCGACACTGGCATCATAGATGACTCAATCAGCTTCGCGTACCAAGGAGTGTCGCGATAACACGTATTTGCATCGAACAGAAGTGTCTGGACAGACAACAGATTGCGAGAACACTGTGGGGCATACCAAGCGTATCCTCGGAACACCGACCACTTGCCATCAACACCAATCATCTTGCAGGAGAACATTCCGCGACCTTCGACAGGGATACTTCCACTGATGCCGGACAAAACGGGGCTATTGTCTTCAGGAGAAGAGAAATTCATCGAAGAGACTCGCATCGTTAAGGACGTGATGCGCAGCTCCAGTATCAAAACAGACTTCAATTCCGGGAGATCTGAGACGTAAGAAAGGCAAACTCTTCGAAGTTGTGTTTTGTTTTGCGCTCGACTTGAGCTTGTAGGAGAGAAACTGTTCGCAGCAAGGTTGGATCGTATGTCTTCTGAGGATCGGGCACACCATAGCGGAACGTGAATCCAAAACGGTTTGACGGAGGACAGGCACTTGGGACATTGGTTTCGACATCGTCGGCAGTATTCAAGGGCTCCCTCTGTTTTGAAGCATCGTCTTGGAGTTTGGGAATTGCTTCTCGATCAGGGAAGAAGCGAATGTTTCGAAGACGAATCGGAAATGAAGGATGTACGGCGCGATGATAAGAACGGAGCTTGCAATGCGGAAGGAGACGGCGGCGGAGTATCTTTCGCCAAGTCTTGGATCTTCGGATTCGGACATGAGGTTCGGGAGGCTTAGGGGAGTCTCGAAGAGGATCGGAGCTCGAGACGAGAGAACAATCCAACGGTAGACGTATTCCACAACTTGAATTCCAAAGGAGAAGAATCGAAAGAGCCAATTCAACCCAACAATTTGCGAGAACACAACAACCAACCAACACTTCCACAAAGCCACGAACCTCTCCATTGAGAAGTCGGGGTCCCCGACCCTCAAGTCAGAGAGATCCTTCGTCGGACATCACTGGAAGACAGAAATTGAACTCGGCCGGAACTGTCTTTGACGCTTGAAAGTCCTTGCGCAACTTGATCAACTCCTGAATCGTCAACTTCTTGTTCTTGTCTCCATGATCCTTCAGTTTGTGATGCGCTTGCCAGCGTCCCTTTCCATCGTTGCACTTGGGACAGAAGATATAGAGACGATTCTCGTGGATCTTGAAAGTCGACTCATTTCCTTTCGGCGCAGGCCACTTGTCTTGGGGACGATCTTGGTTCTTGTTAGTTCCACCTTGTTTTCTGCTCCATCTTCCTTCTTTCCTTTGCAATCGGGGCAATCGGGACGCTTCACTCCAATCTTTCCGCATCCGTGACACTTGATTTCTTTCTGCGTCTGCGCAAGAAGAGCTTGGAATTGCTTGATCAAATCAGGCTGACCTTTCAGTGCTTGCTCGACCTTGTTGAAACTCGATGGAGGTGCCTTCGAATCGGTCGAAGCCTTGTGGGGCCACTGTCCATACGAAACCAAGTTGCGATACAACTCCAAAGCGCGGGTCAGGATGTCTTCCCAATGCAACGTCTGATCACGCAAAGCACTCATCATGTCGGCGTGCGTGACATCTCCTTGAAGTTCGTAACAACGGATCACTTGATCGAAGAACTGTTCGCGAATACGGTTCGAGAAACCGTCAATCTCCAACACGATGTATGAATTGATGAGCCAAGTCATCACTTCTTCAGTAAGTTGACGACTCTGTTCCAACTTCACAAGAGTGGGCATCACGACTTCGTTGAACATCTGAATGTTCACACCGGTGAAAGACTTGGGAGTTTTCTTCATCAAATCAGCTCGCATCGAAGGGTACGTGAGGCGAGTCACGTGCTCAACTTGAGAGGTGATCAGGCACAACAGCACGCTTGCAGGCAGCTCTTTCTTACTCGTTGCAAGGTAGGGATTAATCGTGCGACGCATGTCCTTGTCACAGACCTTGAGTAAGAGTTCGTACGCCGCCGCGTCGTTGTCGAGATCGTATTGATCCCAACATTCATGTTCCCAGACTTCCACACCTTCCGAATCTTGTTCCAATCAAGACGGGTGTAATTGGTAGGGACAAACGCAACATCATCGGCACGATCCGGATCAGGGACGTACATGACCGAATCAAGGCCATGCATCTTCAAGTGACGAATGAGAATGGTCATCAAGTCGGAAAGATCACACTTTTCTTGAAGCGAAAGTCGTCCGGAAGCGTAGTACGGAGAGCGTAGTTCTTTTGCTCGTTCGAGTCCGAAGCGTAGCGGTGACACATGGGGTACCGCGAGATGGCGCTGCCAATCCGCTCCAATCAACCTTGGGTTTGCCACCGAGCTTCACGCGCTTGTGATCGACAGCAGTTCCCATCTTGGGAGGAGTCATGACAACGAAAGGATAAGCTTCCTGAGGCTGAAGAGTCCCAGGAGTTCCAGTAGGATAGAACATCGGCGAAGTAGGGCCAGGAATGCTCTGAGCAGGAACAAGTGAACGTCGGGAGTGGAGTGGAGGGCCAGACACGTTCGCAGTAGGAGGTGGAGGTTTGAGCGACAAAGCAGGAGGCTTGCGTTCGGCTTCGGCACCCGAAGCGGAGAGACCGATTCAAAAGAACGGACGCCAGAAGATCCAATGAGAGATGCCTCCTCTCCAACAACATCGGGAGGATTCGTCATAGGATCCGTTGAGGTGGGATCTTCCTTGCTCATGATGATGAAGGAAAGAGAAACAATGCAGTGCTACCAATTGAAAATCACGAAAGTGATCGCGTACCGACAGACGATACATTACGCTTGCCAATAGAAAACTTCGACACCGCACCAAGAGGCCTAATTCTGGATGCGTGTGAAAGGGAAAACCTCTAGAAGTCAGGCTAACAAATAGAAATTATGAGCTTGTTATTCTGCTTTTGAATGAAATGTAAAAATGCAATGTCTGGAATCTAGTCGTTGTTCCTGAATCAATCGCACTTGAAGTCAACTGCTTTTTCATAGAATGAGTAGGCGTATCTTCAATGAAAAGTGACGGAAGTTCATGATTCGGGAACAAGTGCTCTAAAAACCATAGTGGTGCGTAAAACGCAAGTGTGGAAGATGAATCATTCCAAGATGGAAGTGTGGAAGGAATGGACACGCGATGGCTTTTGTGTCGGGTCATGTTGGTGTGAAGGTTAAGGATAGGGTGGATGTGAGTCGAGTCACGGATGTACCACAACCCAGTGTATCACTGGGACATGGGACTGAACGAGGGAGGAGTAAGACACAATGTGTCAACAAAATCACGTAGAAGATGTACCAAGTTTTACCGATTTCTGATCGATCCACGAAAATGCAAGATGCTACCTGGCTCCTGGCTACCTGGTACTGTAACAAGTACTGCACATGTAAAACCATGACAACTAACAACAGCTGGGAACTGACTGTACATAGTACATTATAACGCTACAGTGCCATTCCTTCAAAGGTGTGACGTATGACGTTCGTCGTTCGTCAAGCGTCATGGAAGGTTGACAGTTGACAGCCACAAAAAAAAGGCTCTAGTTTTTTATATAGTAAAAGCTAGGTATAGGATTATTTTATTTTCCCCTTTTTTCAACCTCTCTAGTAGTCGACCAGCGACCAAGGAAATCGAAGACTTTTATAATGTGAGCTTCAATTCAGAAATGTACATGTCTATCGTTTTATTTAATAACTAGAATCCCATTGCACATCCATCAGCGCGACCATCCGAACCAGCCCAACGTACGCCAGAGCGGTTCTGAATAATCTGGGCTCGACCAGACACGCTACGATCATGTCCCGCGACGTTCTCTTTCATCTCATGACCTTTCGCCTTCAGTTCCTCCAACACCTCGGTATCAATAATACCCGTTTCCATTTGAACTATGCCGCTTTGAGTTTTGTCTCCCTCTCAGACGCCCTGGATCACGCGTTGTCACTCGAACGAGCAGCTCACATTGCTCAAAGTCTCAACATGGAACTGCAGCAGTCTCAAGATGACATTACAGACATTTCAGATGAAACGGATACAACAATATCAATGCATCTCTACCTCCGGACACTGAGAGGGCGCAATTCTTCTACAGCTTGCACCACGGATCCGTCGTCTCGAAACTGATATTTCGCAATATCTTGCGTCGGAACTGGAAAAGCTTCTGCTGCAATGGACTCAGCAAATCTCAAAGATCGCGAGAAGGAAGTGCGATTCTGCTCCGATTTGGCCACACCGTTCGCGGCCTATCTCTCGTAGGGCGTGCTTCTGAAGCTGAATCTGTCTTTGCACGTACCAGCGTCATGCCACTGATCCGACAGCACATTTCGATGGGCCGTTTGGATCAAGGCGGAGCTCGTGGAGTGCAGGAGAGCAGGATTACCTTCTTTACTTGTCGACCTCTCAGAACTTTTGGCTCAGAATTTTGGCGACTTTCTGCAATTGGATTATTTATTACCGGCTGGTGTTGATTTACTTACGCGCGGTGTGTGGGTTGTGGGTACCTTTAGCGACGACTCTTATGACTGAGACGTGCGTTCGCGCATTTCAGTGTCTCGAGTAGGTGTTGCAGAATTCTTCGAAGCGTTTGGCGAGTGAAGATTCCTTCCTCAAGGACCTTGCGTCCAATTCGTACGCAAATCAAAGCTGAAGTTGTCGTGCCTCCCATCCACAATTTATCAGCATCCCATTTTTTTTGATTGTTTGTTTTTTGCTCCGATCTCCGAACCTGTCACAATTCTCGATGATACCTATCCATCGTCTCTCTAGTTTCTAGATTTTGCCATTGTAAACGAAAGCGGCAACAGGATCCTTGGTATTACCATCAGCAGAAGGGAAGTACTATTATCACACACAAAATGACAGAAACTTTTGAGGCCGCAAGGCGAAATGAGTGTGCGAGCGACTTTTCTTTGCCGTGAAGAATAACCAGCGCGATATTGTCCAAGTGCTCATCGAATCGGGTGTCAATGTAAATGAAACCAATGAGCATGGCTTCACTCCATTACACGAGTCACGAGATGAGCAGATTGTTCGAATGTTAGTCCGAGCAGGAGCTCAAATTAACGTGAGAAACAAGATTGGCTGGTCTCCTCTTCACTACATTCTACAACACGGACATGTGGAAATTGCTTGTTATCTTATTTCAAAAGGAGGCGATCCTTTCGTGTTGAATAATGCCGGCAAGACACCTATCGATTTGGCTAGTCCAAAAGTCACGAAAAGTATGCTGATTGCTGTGTTGAAAGGAAAGAATACAGAGCACCAGCAGCAAGAGCCGAGGTTCGTGGAAGAGAGATCGAATCGGAACAAAAGACAGTCTCGGACACTCTGCAACGAGTTTCAGGGCTTTTGGAGCAACAAGCTTCCAGCATGCAGCAACAGAACCTTCTGCTAAGCATAGTCATGAAAGCATTGTTGAATCAGTGTCCGGTACCTCCTCAACAAGATTCAGTCCTTGGCGACAATTTTCAATCTTCGAAAAGGATTCGTTTAATTGAATTCATTTTCTGTTCTCTTGAACAAAGTTTTTGACACTGCGCCAACTAACGCAAATAACATGCATGCAACATACATAACATTTTACATATCACTCAACACAAACCGTACAAAATGTAAACGTAATTCATATAAGGTACAGTTTATCCCTTGAACGACAAGACAGTTCCAATCGCACCCATCACAAGCCCCAACACTCCAATGAGCGCAGCTGGAATAGTTTCCGCTGTTTTCTTTTCTTGTGTCTTCAAGAACATGATGGTCGGGTAAACAAACACCAAAGCCGTACCAAAGGTGGCACCACCAAGAGAAGCCACCAAGCCCAGATCACGCAATTGTGAGGCCAACAAAGTAACAACAGCCAGCGTAGCTACTGTAATTTTATCAATGAGATTGTTGCTTCGATTCTTGACTTTAAACAAATCCAAAATGCCATCGCGGCAGCCGACAAAGATAAGCGGATAACTGCACGTAACACTGATAGCGACGGCAATGCGAGCCAGCGAGGCCAAAGCATCTGCATTGCTATAATTGTTGAGAATGAGACCATTGGAGGCAGCTCCAAAGGTCAAGAACCCAAAGCTCGTAACAGCAGCGTAGAGAGCAATACTGATACCAAAGGACCAGCCAATGACTTGATGGAAACGCGACATGGTATTGTTCTTCAGTTCCGTCAAGAACTTGGGAGCATTGAAATGAGCAATGTAAGCATTCGACAACATGCAGGCTAGAATGAGACTGCGTGGCGAAAGGGCCGCCGCGGCACCCGCCGATCCAAACACAGGCTTGGCCAATTGGCTCGCAAAGAATGCACCTCCCACCTTGTACGATCCACCGAAATAACGAAGTCCCATGGCAGCCGTTGTGTACAACATACCCACGATACCGACCTAAATAGAGAAGTATGGAAAGGAAATAAATGGTATGTGAGCCATGCGTAGTGATATAACTAAAACAGTTCATAATATGGTACGTACCAGTGAAAAGGGGCCAAGCTACTCAAGTTTTGAGCATACAGAGCGGAAACAGAACCACAGAAGTCACACCCAAAAGAGCTTGCGTACGAGTCAAGGCATACCCAGCCGACGCGGCCAGATTAGCAACCGTGTCGGCCAAAATCATGCTGTAACTGAGATTCCCCATGAAGCAATCAAAAAAGCACGAAAAGGCAATGAGAGCCGAAGTCGATTTTCCTACAGCGACATCCCACGCATCGGCGTAACTACTCGTCTTTGTCTTTTGACAAATGCGGCCGATCAAACCAAAGGTATAAGCGGAAATGAGGCCAGTGACAGCAATCAAGCCGATGCCCGGCGCGAGAGCTGACGGCGCATTCCCAAACGCGGCGACACCGTACGGAAGACTCAAGACACCGGCTCCCACAATACTCTTGACGAGATTAAAGACTTCATTGGGGATCGTCGCCGTTCCTTCGCCGGATTCACTGGCAGCGGCCGAGTTGGGACGCGCTACCTTCGAAGCTCCTCCTCCTCGTACCTCTGCCCCAAAAGGACGGGGCACCACAAGCGCTTGATTCGTCACGGCGGACGAAAGAAACAAAACGAGTAGAATTTGTTTGCGAAACATTATTATTTCTTTCGAACTTTAGATAATAAGCAACGAGATAGATGTTGTTGTTGGCGGACGAGCTCCGATCCATCAATAATTGGTTCGGGTGTCCAAGGGGATATATAGTACCCATATCCATTATCCATATCCCTTGGGGTGTCACTCCATTTTCAACGAGGTCGTCCCACGATCTTCTCGTTTTCCGAACTCTCCCACCGACGCGTGAATGAAATTTCACGTCATGAGTCACGATTGACTGACTGACTTTTCTTTCGGATGGACGGCAAGACCTTGAAACCGGTCGGACTAACGTCGGGGACGCGGATGACCGCTCGATCGTCCGCCCGGATGTGTCAGTATAGCTTTTGATGTACAAAGCACAACGGTACTGTTTGCCAGATGGATCATTGACACCTGCGACAAACATAATTCTCGGTACTGTGAAGCGTGAAGTTCACCTTGTCTTCTTCTTTCACGTTCCACGCGATGATGAAGAATGAAGAAAACAAGGTCGTCCTTTTGTCCATTGGCCGTCATATTCATATCCCAAAGGAGCTTTCGGTGACAATATTGTCGCAATTGTTGAAGAAGGAGCTAGCTACCGGTAGACTACGGTATGCAACAATAACAATAACAATCGATTCAAACACAAAATACAGACAGAGCAAAGTAATTTGCCATTTACTTATTTCTTCATAATCATTCAGCCCCGCCTATTCCGACCGCTTCACCATGAAATGGCCATCCTCGTCACCACAACAAGACGAACGACCGTCACCTCCGATCATGATCACTCCGGAATCCGTCTATCTCTACTACAAGGAACACGTCGTCCCCGCTTTAATGGCGACCGTTCCTCATTTGCTCATTCGCTGGAGACGAGACACATGGGAGTTAATTTCGCGCCTTGGTCAGAAATTACTTCCGCAATTTTCGGCACACGATGCCATGACGCCCCTCGAAACGTGGCTTTCCAATTTGGAAACGCGCATGAGCGAAAGCGACTTGCTCAATCTGACGGCGATTTTACGTCGTCATGAACAGTCGTGGTGGGCGTGGTTCTCGCAGTCGTGGCCTTTGATGGATTTTAAAGTCGGAGTGTTTCTGTGGAGTTCGTGCGGAGGTATTTTGCTCTTGTTGACGTTCTTTTCCATTATTCCGGGTCGTTTGCATGGGTTGTCCGCCAAAATTCTTCGTTGGCCTGTTCTGGGGTTGGTGTATTTATTGATATGGACCGAGTTGTGTGTCTATGTAGTGATCCGTTTGGCAATTCGTATTGCGGAAGCACTTGTGGCGAGACCGAAACACCGAAAGTGGCGACGAAGCATGCAAAATGCATCCAGCTACACAGAGTGGTATCAATCCGCACAGGCTCTGGATCAATCGCAAAGGCGTCACTTGTGGTTGAAGCAACAAGATTATGATCGCAGGTACAATTGGGGATTTGTGCTTGAGCTCATGCAAGACATGAAGGCGGCTATGGAGAGCGGCGATGCTGTTCAAGCGCTTGCTGTGTTACAACAGTGCACGAGGAAAAATGTCGGCGGGATCATGAGTGAAGACTTGTTTTCCTACAGCAATACAGGAGAGCCAAAGTATATTGTCACAGAGTTTGTGAATCAAGTGGAGACCACGATACGGTGGGTGACGGAGCAAACCTTGCTCAAGCAAGACAATGTGGCATCGTCGGACGAATTGCGAGAGCAAGTGAGAGAAGAGAAAAAACAAGTTAATGAAAAATTTGGTCGACATTACGCTTCATTGGCTGGATCGTGGCAGTCACCAACCCACTCCGCAAGTCTCCGAGCATACTTCGTTGGCCAAGGAGGATCTCTTGAAGTTTTTCAAGAGGGCCCGTGCTGCATACGGGCGCACTGCGTTGTGTTTATCGGGTGGAGCCATGATGGGATGCTACCATTTCGGCCATATTGTAGGGTTATTGGAAACAGGGATGTTACCTCATATCATCTCTGGAACATCTGCGGAAGTGTGATTGGGGCGATCGTGTGCACTCGCACAGACGCAGAGCTTCGTCACGCCCTGCGACCTGATGTGATTGTGGAAAAGCTCACATGCTTTGCCAGACCTTGGAGGATCGACTCAAGGGAATATGGAACAATGGTAACATGTTTGATTTCGACGAATGGATGAAACTTATTTCATGGTTTACCTGTGGCGATTTGACGTTCGAAGAAGCTTATCAAAAGACGGGTCGTGTTTTCTGCATCACCTTATCCTCGACGACGAAGAAGGCTCCGCCCGTTTTACTCAACCATTTGACAGCTCCCAATGTCACCATAGCGTCTGCAGTCGTGGCAAGTGCTGCCGTTCCAGGTTTTATCCCGCCAGTGCGTCTCCAGCACAAAATCAAAGGCAAAATCTCCACTAAGATAAGCGATTCAGATGAGACGTACTTCGATGGTTCCATCAGGCAAGACATACCAGTGAACGGCCTTGCAGAAATGTTAAACTGCCAGTTCTTCGTTGTTTGTCAGTGCAATGTAAGTGAAAGTGTGGACTGCTACGTGGTTTCGAGCGTGACTAATGTTGCAATATTGTCGTTGTAGCCGCACATTGTCCCGTTCTTTTTTGGGCCAAAGGGTACGGTGGGACGCCCCAGTCGTTGGTCAAGTGGCACACAGGAATCTAGTTGGCGTGGGGTTTCTTACTTGCCGCTTTGGAGATGTATTTAAAGACCGATATGAAAGCCAAACTTCGATTTTGGATGATGTTGAAGCCGCAGTGGGATTCACATCTACATTGCTGACGCAGGAATTCGTGGGATCGACCACTATTGTACCGCAAGTATCGTTTCAAGACTATTTCAAAGTAAGTCGAACATTGTTAAAAGGGAATGGTAATGATGTCTGCATTATCCTCACATTCGAAACCCAGTTGTTTGAAGACCCGTCGCTGGATGACCTATACCGCTATTATCAAGCGGGTGCAGTCGCAGCATACGAACATGTCGCCATGATTAAGCTTCATTATAGCATCGCAGATGCTTTCGATGAATGCATCGCTTCGTTGGAAGGAAAGAGGTACCTCGTTTCAGGAAGAGGCTTCAGTTTGTGGTCGAAAGACGGAAGCCATTGCTAGTTGAACCTAATGAGGATGGAGACCCGCCACCAAGCATCTTGAACCTAGTAATGCGGCGCAACAGTTTCGAGCAACATTCAGAAGATAGCCCGATTTCTGATCACGATGAATATTCCCGTGATTGGGTGGATCTATACTGAGCTAGCAGCAAATAGTTCATAAATTTCATTAAATTTTAGAAGGACACGTAGTGTTATGTTACCGCGTAACGAAATTTGTTCCGCGGTGTTTGCCGTAACCTTAGTTTTCGAATTTTACCGCCTAACGAAAATGATTACGCGCGGTCTCCAACGATGCAACAATGGGCGCGATGATTCAGAGAAAAGGATTGGCTCGGCTCATTTTTTTATTTGCGAGATTATGTTTTACGTTGTTCGACCATGTGTATCAATCCTCTCGCATTATTCTTGTTACTCAGTGTAGCACATCATGCTTGCCATGCTTATCTACCAACACATAATAATATGGTAACACAGACGAGAAGCAAAGCTCACAGCCGAGGAGTCTCCTACAAAGCACACAAAGCGACGACGACGATGACTTTTCGGTGGAGGCCTTTCAAAAGATCAAAGAAACTTTGCAAGAACAAACTACTTTCGATGGATACGCGATGAGGGATGTTATTTACCAGAAATGGGGAGCGTGTTTCGACGTGGATTTCAACCGTGTGGACGCAATGGGGTTTAAGAACGTTTATCTGAATGTGCTTCCTTTCCGCCTTGGAAAGCGACCCTTTCGTCACGCTTCCGAGTACGATTACCTATGTCACCTACAAGCAGTCGTTGAGATTTTGATAGACTACGAGCAACTAGACTACGTGCTGTATCAAATATCCGAAACAAAGAAGAAGCCAAGACCCGGCACGAGCCCTTTGGTAGCTGTCCCCATACGCTTGGATCTGACACCCGAACAAGTTAAATCGATTCTTGGATGAACCAATTCAGTAGCAGTTGGCTATGAAAGATTATTGCTCCTTAGCTTTATTGTAGATCTACCATAAAACAAGGGCCTAGGGAACTCATCGAGTGGGCTTCGATGCATACTTTCTCTTCGACTTTTCGTTACTTTCTTCCTTTTGATTGCAGTCGTAGACTTTCGAGGACGGTCACTACGACCCGCTTTTGTTTTCACAACGGGACACATCTCAAGAGCTTGGAGACTACAAATCGGCATTGGCGGAAAGCGGACGCGGTGACTGCACGTGCTCATCAGACTGGATGCCCGCGATCGCCAGGAACCGACACTAGCATCATCCCCGCCTCTGGGTAGTTGCAAGTACGTCTCATCGAAGCCAGTCCGCTTCAGGCGAGGTACGAAAATGGAAGAAGCTTTTGGCGCCTGTAAGTAGCGATCAGTTTCTCCGTCGTATGGACTGCCATAAACCTCGGTTGCCTGAGGCAAATCTGAATGCTCACTATTTTCAGCGCCCTCGTCCTCAACATTTTCGTGGTCCCTATCGTCAAGTTTTTCCGAATGATTCGTGCGAAATTCTTCGCCTGAACTGTGGTCGTCGTCGTCGTCGTCGTCGTCGGGAGCCGGGAAATTATAGTCTTGGGATTGATGAGAGCCTGGCGACTCAAAACCAGCCAATGGCGGCGAAAGGCCACGATTCTCATTCATGATTCCAGTTTCGTTTCTTGTAGACTTTTACTGTCGGCCGATTCATCGTCGAAGCCATCAGCCTTGTCGCATTCTGAGTTTTTCAGCTGCGACATGAAATCGTGCGTCTTTCCCAAGTTCACAACCCCACTATTCTCATCTTTCAAGTCGGCGTCGGGTAAACATGTTCGACTTCTGCGGAACTCCTCACTATCAAAGCCAACTCCCGGAAGTCATCGGCGTAGAGGTGATGCTTCCATGGAGGAGAAGTGCGTTCGTCATTTGAGTTATCCGTGGATCCCTGATTTCCCGGGCCGAGATTTATGGAGCGCGCAGGAGTATCCAGAATGCCATTAACGCGTTTCTCGGGTGAAGTTGCGGGTTCACTCAGAGTCAACGAGCTTTGGCTGGTAGAGCTTGGTCTTGCCGAAATCTCTGGACTTGGGTGGTTGAATTGCAGGAGACCTACTTTAATTTCTGAGCTCTTACTCGCGAATTTGGATAGTATTTCAATGTGTTCCACGACATCTCCTCGACCAGAATCAATCTCAGATTCCGCATCACAGCGACCAGAAGGCACGACTTCACCCGACTCTGACACTGGGGTTTCCTGACCTGGCTCATAAAGTATCTTCTTTCCCGTTGATTTAGCCGTCTCGTTATCGTTCTCTTGAATGGAATCCGGAGACTCATTTGACCGGGCAACGCTAGAGGATGGAACTAGCGCTTGACTATCTTGCACATACAGACCAGATTTCTCGGTTGCACCGGTATGGTCTGAAAAGGCCACATTCCGACTAGCCGTCGGCAATAGCGGCGTCTCGCGATGAAGAACGCTTCGGAAGAGATCGGAATATGCGCCCTCTTGTTCGCTTGCAGGAGGATGTAGCGATTCTGAGGTATATTTTCCGCCGGATGACGCGACATGCGTATTCCTTTTCGCAAACTGGCTCACGAATCCACTCCAAGGAATCATGTTCTCGTTGGGATGTTTCGAAACAAGCATTCGTCGACCACCGACGCCTCCGTCCGCCATAGGCAGCACCACAGGTGGATACCACGTAAACCCAAAGTCGGGGTGGTGATAGTAAGGCAGGCCGCGCGACTGTGAAACAGAGATAGTCCACCCCGGAGGCAAGGGAGGATGCCGATAAAACTTGCCATCGACAAGCTGAAAAACAGGCTCGATTATGAAGTGGCCTGCTCTCTGCGCAGTCCAAAGATAAGGGGAGTTGATGAACGTGTTTGTCGCACCAGAGGATTGTGTCGCCCCACTTTTCCAGTGACAAAGGGTGGGGAATCCCATATACGGTTTGGTAGGGGCGTTAATCCCAATGTTCGTTTCATCTCCGCAGTTACTGGCATTGCTTCTACAGGTGGACTGAAATTTTCGCGGGGATATTCTGTCGTGGAGAACCCAGAGATGGCATTCTTCTTTGGCTCGTTGTCTTGCATCGCGTTCTCTTCTGACCTTCTATTTGAATCTGGAACTTCTTCTGCTTGCGGAGAACTATAATCATGGTTGAACTGCTCTTCTTCCATGACAGAGTCGTTCGATGTCTTAGTCCGCTTCCTTGCTTTCGACAGTTCCTGAGCCCTTTTACGCTTTTGGGCGGGAATCTTCCATCTATGTCACATGTAACCTCGCTGGTTTCATCGCATGATCCTTCTATCCCCGCATGGTCAATTTCGACCACGTATCCTTGATCAAGAAGAGCATCATCAGGCTTAGAACCTTCTTCCTTGCAGCTCGCTAACATAGCCCGCACAGCCGCTACATTTTCAGGAGGAGTTGTAATCAATGCTCGTAAAATTTCATCGACTGTCATATCTGGTGAGCACTCCGCCTTGTGAGGAATTTGCTTGCGAACTCGCCCCTCCTGCTCATACACGTTTCCTCTCTGAACGGGATCATTACGGACAATAGCGCCTCTTCCAGCATCGCGGGGCGTTTCAGCGTTGTAGTAACTCTGTTTTCCATCTTCAGTAGACTGGGGTTGCTGGCGAGTCACGCTTTTCGGAAGTACCGGTGTTCTAGAAAGAGAAGTGCTGTTTGGCATACGGGGGATGTTCGAAACGTTTGCTGAGCGTTGATCTCGCCTCATCACGGGACGCTGATCCAGACCCTAGCAATTTTCGTGAAGCCGACGGGGTCAATGAAAACGTAGGGCTGCGATATCGTTCGAAAGCCTTCTCTGAATTAATCATTTCGGACTTCTCAAGCTCAGGAGCTTGAGACGTCGAATTAGGCGTTCTATTAATACCACGAGCAATATCTTCACAAGATTCGCCCAGTGAAGAGGACGATGAGCTCCTCAGCGATTCCTCGTCAGTCGCAACCAGTTCCATATCATCATGACACTCATCTCTTATTTCTAGATCTTTCCTGCTCGCACTGATAGTTCAGGGATCTCCGTTTCGATTTTTTGAGAGAAGACGTTTTGACTTCCGACACGGGAGTATTCGACGTTTTCTTTGGTGACGAACGTTAGCGACATCAGCCTTGCAATCATCGACTATAGTAGTTTCTGCCGAACTTTTGCGATGCTGATCTTTCTTTTCGCGGTCGTGGGCAAGCTCATCTGTTCGACGTGTATCTCCATGCAGCTGATCAGACAGTTGCATTGGATCCTCTTCCTCAATCGTTGCGAGTTTTGGCTTCTTCAGATGCACGTTTGCTTTGATTTTACTGTGATATGCTTCCAACTGAGTAGCCCGAGATTGCCCGTCATTGCTATTTTTCGGGCCCTCCGCATTCGACGGTTTCGTCCCCGCAATATTGCTTTCATTGCCAGTGCAGTTGCTGATCTTGGGCGTCTTCGTTTGACTACCAAATCGAGAAATATTAGTTGCTACAGTCTTGTCGATCTTATTCGCTTGTTCTTTGATTGTGCGTTCTCGTGCTTTAGCGATTTCGGCGCGTGCCTTCTTTTGACGCTCTTCGTGCTTTCGGGCAAAATTGAGCTCCAGTGACGACGACAAGAAGTCAAATGCTTCATCGTTGACTAAATGACGCGTTTTAGCAACAATACTGGCCGTTGGCGAGTAAGTAACGCTCTTTGCATCGTCGATAGGGTCATTGGGCTGAGTCTCTTGCTTGCCGTCACGACGATTCCCATCGACGCGCTTGAAAGGTTTTCGTCGCCGCATTTTCGTTTTTGAAGCTACAATGCTGCTACACGATCCTGAAGATGAGCTGACGAGATGTTATTCGTCCAAATGCTGCGATTTTTCGCGTCTATCGTTGGAGGTGATAGATGCAACACGATAATCCCGGTCGAAAAGAAGCGCAAAAACAAAAGCAAGCGAGGAGTGGGAGTTTTTTGTTTCGAAAATTCGGAGCAAAGACGAGGCACGGTGCGACTTCAGTCGAACTGCACACTATTATGTACGAAATTGACATCTCTAAAAAACGCCGTGAAAGGCCACAATGGCAAAACTCTGTTGGAGGTGAAACGCATTACAAGTTTTCACATCATTCGTCAACGTTTCCTCTCCGTTGAATATTGTATCATTTTTATTTTCTTATCGAAACATGCCTCGAAATGCAGGCGCTGTTGATCCTCACCGACAACTCATGATCAAGACGAAAACATGCCAACGGTGAGTGATTTTCTAGAGTGCCGCTGACGTGAACATGGCGACGACAGCCGCACAGTTGCGTCGCACTGTCACTATCTAACGCTGCTGAATTTTTCATTTCTAAGTCTCGAAAAGAACACGCCTACTATCTAAAGGAAGTCAAGGAAAACGAAGACAAATTGAATGACATCAAATCGGATCCGAACAAAGATGAATATGATGTCAAGCGTTTCCAGCAGGTGTTAGATGAGAGCTATATGATGGTGCCTGATTCCAAGAGACGACTAGAAGAGTCTGTACAAGATCTAGAGCAATTTCTAGAAGCAAACAGCGGTGACCTAGAATCAAGCGAATGGTATTCACAAGCTGAAGATATAATCAATCACAGTTCAACCCAGGAGGAAGCTACGGCAAGAGAAACCAACGTCGATGAGCTTGCCGACGGTGAAGCTTTCTAAATGAATGCTCCGTATTTACAATAGTTCCTAGTCATACAAACGCGATCTCTATGAATTGCTCTTTCATTATCACACTGAATCATTCAGCTTGAATAGTCCAACAATTGTCTCGTCGTTGTTGAAATCGGAAACCCATTCCTTTCCATCAATATTGATTTCGTCCATTTTGAAAATTTTAGGATCGGGCATATTCATAGGCGTCATGAGTGACTGCGTTTCGGAATTACAAGCATCATACTCACAGCTTAGATCTTGGCATCTATATTTAGAAGGCCAGATAGGAAGACTTGGTTTATGGCCCTGGTAACATTCGACCCTATCCCCGACGACGAAATCAATGTGTGGAATGCCGTCGGGAGGCTGATGAAGAATGGCTCTATGGCCGCATTTGCCTTCCAAACGGTGAATGTGTCGCTGCTCGTGATCATGGTCATGACCATGATCGTCATTACTAGATTCCAGTTTTTGGTGAATTCCTTCGAACTCAACTTTGGTGTTCGTCTCGTCCAATAGTAGTTGCTGCAAACGCTTTCCTTCATCTTGCCAGGCTTCCCAGGCGAACTGCAGGTAGCTCGGAGATTGCTCCTTCGTATCTTCAATGGGAAACCAGCTTGTAACATCGACGCCTCATAAAGGGGTCGACACTTGCTCCGGAACACAGCAACGGCTAGCTCTTTGATACTAGTCAGCTGCCAAGCGGGAGTAGAGGACTGAGCTCTCGCAGGACTAGAAGAAGGAGCAGCCGTGGCCGAATTGGAATCCGTCGCTGATTGGACAAGTTGACCCAAAATATGGGGATTCTGTAGAACCAAGGCAAGCTGCTCCAAAGTCATGCCTATACTAGAAGCAGTTCTTGTCAAAGAAGCGATAGCAACGCCTGACGCTCCACCCGCACCGAAAGAAAACATCGGAGCAGAAGTAAATGGAGTCGACTGAGGTGCCGCATTGAAAAGGAGGAGGCTGTCGTTCCTCCGCTTGCTCGGAGATGAGGCTGTAGGATAAGCGGGTGATAGTCTGGGTGAAACTTTGCACGGATAGAGCGAGCATGTTGTTCATGTATGTCATCTACGTTCTTCATTTCTTCGTCAAGCAAGGCCTGCTGACTCAAATAGTCAGATTCGTCCGCATAGCTCTTTCTCGCTTTCTTTCTTCCTGAAGCACTACCAGATGTTTCTATTTCATGTTTTCGAGCCAGCCTGACCCGTCGACTGAGCTGATTCTTTCGCTGACCGAGTTTGATATTGTCACCGTCGAGGCACGATCCATCTTCATCATTAGGGTAGTTGAAACCTCCTTCTTTGAGCGCTTGAAACAAAGTCATGTCTGGGTTGGCAAGACGCGCTGCAACCGCCCGGTGCATCCGCGGGTCGCCTTTACGACCCATTTTTCCGAAAGCGTTATCTGCCATCTTTGTTCCTATGTCATCGTATTCAAAAGAATGAATATTGAGAAAGTGAGTGTGTGTTTTGACATCTAGCATCATCATTCAGCGTACGTTGTATATTTATGTTGCTGCTGTAGCAATCGCAGCGCTGAGAGGATCGCGCCAACAACAAGCTTGTAACAGACGCTTTCATTCGGACGCTTGTGAACTCACCTTTGTCAGCGATCCTTTGTCCGGGATAAGGGTGTTCCTCGATTTGAAATGATTGCACGTTTCGTTGATCCGCAGTCCACAGTCAATAGTGGGGAACTAAAAGCCTTGTAACAGACTTTTCGCGGCCTCTTTGTGCATCAAATATCGGCCTTCGCCAACCGTGTGCTCGCTTGAACGTAGCGAAATACGTGAGATTAATACCAATGTCCATCGTACGGTGGGCAATAGAGCTGAGCAAGAGGCCTGTGACAACCTTGTATCGCTGTTTGTGTAGTCAACGCATTTTGAGTAGGTTTTCTACCCAGATATTGTTTAATGTTCGCTCTACAGGGTTAAAGTTAGACAGACACCTTTTGGGAAAATCAAACCCTGCAGTGAAGAGATGAACCTAACCTTAATGCTGTCAATCAACTATAGAAAACCTAGAGACTAAGGTATACGAAGTATGTCTGACAGTAAGATAATAACAAGAACGCTTTCCGAGCTAAAGATCCGGAGACTACTAATAAAATCTGTTTGAAAAGATCGGCTTTCTGAAAATGGACGAACGAAAATTCAGCATACAAGCCGCATTTGTACATGCCCCGTTTCGACGATAACGCAGGCATAGACGGCGCTATCATTGATTGCCCGATGATGGTAAAGAGAAAAGCATGCCATGGCAACCTCATTTTCTACACACTCATGTACTAATAGGGACTTCTGACCATCAGCAGATAAGCCAATTGCCAACAAATCACAGATCTAACATCCGCACTCTCATCAACTTGAATTATTATGGTGATTTTGTCATTGACACATGGTGATTATTATTTGAAAGGTGTAAAAGGTACCGGTCAAATTAATCATTAAACAAAGATAACTACCATGACGGACAAAGAGACCCCTACATGTGTTGCGCGTTACGCTCCATTCGAGAATAGGACCTTCTTTGTAACGCGTTCACAACAGCTTCTGGACAAGTTACATTGTGGACAGCCAAGTCCAAGGGCGTCTTCCCGTGAAAATTCCGTGCGGTTAAAGCTGCCGGGTGTGCCTCATAGATAGCTGTAACAGTCTGCTCGGTTGGCATTGTTTGCAGGATACGATGTAGCGGATAGTTCCCAAGTCGATCAGCAACGGATGCAGTCGTGGGATTCGCTGCCAGTAACACTTGAACAACGGGCCACGACGCACTGTGACAAGCAATAGCAATAGCTAAGCTCCCAGCACCATCAGGTCCGTCGTTAAACGCCAATACATCGGACCCAGCGTTGGCCAACACTCGAATAATGTCGAGTGATGCTTGAAAATACAACGCAATATTAAGAGGATAGCAGTATTTTCCTTCTTTTCCGGATCGCCTCCACAGTGAGTTCGACGGTCGGCTACAGAATGTAGGAATCGAGCGTCTCACTGACGAGGGTCCAGTCCCAAGGCGCTTTCGACGACCGCCAGATTGTCATGGTAGAGTTTGCACGAGCTATGAAGCAAAGCGGCATCCATAGGTTCTTCTATTTGTTCCTCTCTGCGATCCGAAGCTTCTTTGTTGTCGCGCTCGAAAACAAATGAGCTTTTCATATTGCCCGTTTGAAGTCGACCCATCTGTTGCATAAATTGGTTGGATGATTTAGACGATGACAGTGCTTGGCTGTTGCTTTGACTTAATGTTTTCATGAAAGGATTGCTGGACGAGCGAGGCGACGACATGTCAAAATCAAAGTTCGAGTTTCCTCCGCCACTCATCTCGGTCGGCCCCATCCTAGCCTTCTTTAGGTTGTGAGTGGAAAGGATCGCATTGAGAGTATGCGACGTCTGTTCCGATTGCTGAAATGCTTGATTGGTTGGTTTCATAAGCGACGTCGAAACAGACCGCCCCATTGTTGGTCCGCTTTGCTTGGCCTTTAAAACGAAGCAATCGAGCTCCTCGACATCAACGGCTCGTGGTCGTCGAAGGTAGCATTCGGCTTGTGTTCATCAATCGTACCGAAGTTCCTCTTTCGTACCGAGTTCGTCGAATACGACTTTGACATCAGAGAATGCCCCCTTGTTCTTTGAGCTGGTTCTGCCGTTGCAAGAAGGACGCAACAGGGTTGCTTGCTTTCGAAGGTAGCATTCGACGACGACAAAGCAAAACCATTTCCGTCAAAGGCACGGTGGTTGCGAACAGAAGAAGTAGACATTGATCGCTGTGAAAACGACTGATGTTCCGGTTTGCGCGGCCGAGGAAACGAACCGGTCCCATTCGTTGGCAGTCGTGACGGCTCGCTATTGAAGTGAAAAGTAGCGTTCGCCAGCGACGGCTTGCTTTTGAAATCGAAAGTTGCATTTGCCGACGACTGAGGATTCCTGTTTCCCATGGTAAAGCCAGAAGATCCGAACGACGGGGTAGAGACGGAGCTGGGAGCAAGTTTTGGAACGGGGTCGGTGAACAAGTCATCATTGAGAAAATCAAGATCTTCAATGGGGTCGAAATTCAAATTTCCTTCGCTGCCAATATCCTCCTCGAGGATCAGCTTTATGTCGTCGAGACTGTCAAACATTGCAGGTAATTAATCAATAATAATGAGATAGAAAAGATAATATTCGATAAGAAGCAACACGTCGAGAATCTTGAGCAGTGATGACAGCCGCAGTGTTATTGTTTGCAAGTTCTTGCTGCGGCGCTGAACGAGCTGGTGCTGGCGGCAGCCTGAAAAAAAAAGGAGGAACACGGAACAAGTCCCAAACGTTTCAAAATGTCCCATTTGTTTCCTTCTTTCGTGTTCACCGTTAATCGTGCAACCGCAAAACACGGTCACAGCGGCTTGTGCTATTTTTCTCATACTACTTCCAATCATAAAACTGTGTACCCGATGAACTCCGATACGAAACAGTACGGTAACTGATAATGCGTAATTCTATATATATCAAACAGTACCGTAACGCCGACGAACTGTGGCATTTGGAATTTTTCACAACAAATCGTCGTCATCGGTGTCACTAAGGTCATCGTCGCCATCATTCGTTTGATCCATGTAGGTGAAAAAGAGACTCCAAAAGCGAGGATCTATCACAATCTCATGATGATGAAAATATGGTTGATCGGACTGTTGTTCGTTCGGAGAAAGGTATCGCTGTAACGCAACCATATACGTGGGTGTCTGCCGAGTTGGTTTGATGGTTTCCAAAGCACGCCATACATGTCCTGTTGTCATGATATTAGTATTATCATTGAAGTCTTGACCCCCACATTCTGCGACAGCTGCTTGCAACAGTCGTCGCAAATCACTCGCCGTGAATCCTTCCGTGAGTTGCGCTACCTGATGGAGGTCAACCTCGTGCGGTAAACCCTCGAGCAAATTCTGTAGCATTTCTTTTCGCGCCGCAACATCAGGGTAACCAATGTAAAATTGGTGAGGCAAACGGCGCAACACTGCCGAATCGACATCGAAGGGACGGTTTGTGGCTGCCATGATCCATATTTTCTTGCCCGACAACATGCCGTCCCACCACTGCAAAACTCGGTTTTCAAGTCGCGGCTCACTTCGAGTTCTTCGGAATTACGCTCCTGAATATCCCATCCACTTCATCCAGACACAACAGTACCGGGGATATCTTTTCAGTGCATTGAAAAGAGTACGAACCCGTGCATTCGTCTCGCCAAAATATTTTCGCATCAAGACACTGGGTGTGAGAAGAACAGTGGGTATTTGAGACGCCATTTGTTGGATGAGAAGCGACTTTCCCATACCGGGAGGACCATACAGTAACACGTGATGACTCTTATCGTCGTCGAATAGACTAGCGTATTGATAAGAGTTTGCTGATGTATCTTGCTGCAGAAATCGATTCAGCATTGACTGAAGCTTTTCTTGAACTTCGGCTAAACCGGCAATTTTGGGGTGCGATTTCGGCACATATAAACACTGGTCCAACAGAGTAGCCTCGTTCTTGGTCAGTGACTCGAGAACTGACTCTACCGAGCGTCCGTCTCAGACTCGAGCGGCATGCCGCTTGATTTCAACTTCAAGGCCACCCGATGTATCAATGAATTTTCTTTGATGCGTTCATTTTGATCGGACCCTTGACTAACGGAAAATCTGCTTCAGAATCATCCATCGAGGACAATTCTTCAATTACTTCTTTGATAGCTTTCCAAAGCGACCTGGCTAAAAGATAATTAAACCCCATTCAATTGCAATTTTCGCTACCTTCTTTGCGTCGTAACGCGTTCTCCTTGATAAATTAAAGACGTGTTTTCTTCAAGAGACGGCTGATTTTGAAAAATTAGATCCTCTTGATGATTGTTACGATGCATGCGTTTATTGTGTGTTGAAAGGGCGTGTCGTCTTATCCACTTCCAAGGTAAACTAGCGTGCGAACGGACGAGCTGACAGAGCAGCCATACTAACGCTACTTTGTTCATTAACAACGTATCGGTGAGTGCAGGTACCGCGCGAAATTATAAGTTGTTTAATTTATTAGCAATGAAGAGCGCATGAAAAGGAAAGGCGCAAACACAGTTGGACGGTAATGAGTAAGGAATGTAATGAAGGTTCTCCATTCGCTTTTTTCGTGAATGATGAGTTGACGAAAGTCGTCTTCGTCTCCTGGTCCAGTCGTGTTCGCGTCGTGTTTGCGTCAAGAAGGCATCATCCTCATGACATGACTCAAAGAGGTTAGTCACCCGTTGGCGTATCGCGTTGCGACAGACAGGCACGGCAAACAGCAAACCGTAAACGAGAATGACCAGGCAAGGCGGTCATAAGTCATAAGTATCAAGGCCGATGACCCGATGACCTTTTTTCGTTTTCTGAAACTGGTGTACAATAAGTGCCTCACTCTGACGTGTCATTGCGGTCGATGAGAACAACAGAACAACGAAGATCATGCACGCGCGGCAAATGGCGCACGACAGAGAATGCCAAACGCCAAAAAATACCGAGCATCAGTCGAGAGCGAGAAGACGTTGTTGCAAGCGTTGTTGCAGTTGCAAAGCCCATTGCACATGAAATAAGCGGCGATCCGATCCATTGGCAACTTCATTCGTAAATACTATTTACTCTTCCGACCGCGCTCTATTATTTCCACAGTCGTCTTTACTCGCAAATAATGAAGAACGGCCAATTGCAACTGCTCGTTTGCACTGCTAACCTCGGAAATGCGCAGCCCGACGAAGAAAGCATGGCTCTTTGGTTGCCTCCGGACGGTCAATGCAACGAAGTGCTGCAATACCCAGCAAAATATCCGATTCGCGATCAATTCAATACATTCGATGATTATTTAGATGAGGACAAATTCGATTTAATTGTCGTCGGGATGCAAGAAGCCACCTTTGATCCTCCCGACGACGATGACGTGAACGACCGAGACGCGGCGTCTACGGAGAGTGGTTCTCAATCCAAACGAAAACCAAGAAAAGGGAAAAAGGAATTGCCAAGGCTGTTGGTGAATTGTCGACGTACACGGCAAGTCGAGATCATATCAAATCGTCCATGGTGCGAAGAAGCGTCATTGAACGATCCGGCTCCTCCGGCGAGGAAGATCGCCCGACTTTGACAGAAATGAAAGGAAAGGAATCGGTCGAATCGGCAATGATTGCTGCAATGGTGGACTCCAACTGGGATTTTGGAACTTTTGTATTGCATGACATGATGGCGAAACGACTGCCATCCTACGAGCGCATCGTATCGTTTCAACGAGGACAAATGCGATTGGAGATTTTCGCATTACAACAGCAGAATGAAATAGAAGTCGATGTCGTCTACACCAGAGCTCAAAACACCGGGAGAGCTGGTTTGGCCAACAAGGGAGGAATTATAGCTGAATTGATTGTAAATAAAAGGACTCGTCTCAGCTTTCTGACGGCCCACTTGGAAGCTCACGAAGGAGCTTCGAAATATCAAATGCGTTGCTCGTCACTCAGTGATATATTAGGTGGTGCAAAACCCAGCTCTACCCTTCATGATGCAAGTTTGACGTCTCATCATTGCTTTGTCATGGGTGATTTGAATTTCCGGACGGAATTGCCGGCATACGTCCAGGGCACTGACGAAGTGGAGCACCGACAAAAATTCGAGATTTAGTAGACAGTAAAGAGTGGGAAACGCTCAACCAAGCGGATGAGCTCCGTCGAGCTTTGCGGGCCAAGGATTGTTTGGTTGGCTTTCAAACGCTATTCTGCAATTTCCCCTACATTTAAAGTCGAGCGGTCACCGGGATACAGCTATATCGAAAAGCGGCGACCGTCGTATACAGACCGAATTCTGTGGAAGTCAAACCATCTTTTGGAAAATAGTGTCCGTCCTTTCTCTATGAACCCGTCGATGATTTCAAGTCATCCGATCACAAACCAGTACGCGCTGCGTTTGCCATCAAACTGAACGAAGCGGCAGCGATCGCACGACCGTCAATGGCCAGAAGGCGATCAGCCATGCAAATGGCGGGAGACTTTCTGCAAATGGGCCCCAATCCCCTCGCACATTCATCTATTCACCGGGAGCGACTATATCTTTTGTCTCTGATATTACTGTACACATGGGCTCGGTGGGAAATTCATTGCCCAATCCTTACATTTCATTGGTGTCCAATCCAGAAGAAGCTGTTAAAACGACAATGAGCCGAATGGAGCGAATCAAAAGGAGAATTTTTCCGTGCTGTTCGAGTAACAACTCAATCGTTAGTGACGAGTGGGGTGGTCCTGTCGAAAGAACGCCTCAGGGCTGGCCTCACTCGACGGTTCAGAAGAATACAGCACAGCCTTTATGGGAAGGTGAAGCTTTTCACACCGAAGTCAAAACGTTTTACAATGATGGACGCCCCTTGATATGACTGGGGCAATCGCTCTCTTCACTGTTATGGATTGCAAAAACTCCTCTCTTGTTCCCAGTGCGTCGGATAGCGTGTTAGGCACGTTTTCTTACAATTTGGGAATGCTTTTGAAAAATTTCCGACCACCTGGGGAGGCTCGAAAGAGTCAAGCAAGCGTTGCTGATAGGAGGACATCGCGTCGGGGAAGCATCATGAATCTCTTTCGCCGTGATGACTCGAGTCAAATGTTCCCAGCAGATTCACAAAAAACTGAGGACGAACAAGAACCTGTCAAGACAATTACTGTAGATGCACCTACTTTTAAAAACGGGCTGGAGACGGGGCGAATTCGATTTACACTAGATGCATGGTGGTTGACTGAAAGTACCGCTAAAGCAATCCTCGGCACGATCGGCTCTGGCTCAATGACGCAACACCTTACGAATTCTAGAACTTCCGAATCCGTCCGGATGCCATCCAGGCCTCAAAGCAAGAAAAGAATGGGAGGTTTGGAATCCAGCATTGGAACTTCCAACACTTTTCGACATGGCGAGATCCGAACATGACGAAGTCGGTCAAATTTGCCAAAAGTGAAAGTAAGCGATAGTAATCTAAGGAAAGGAGCAGCTTAGGAATAAAGTGCGGTGATCGTAAGTCAATCGCTTCTACATGCTTAACAAACAGCTTCTAGGGCCTAGCTCGCAATGTACTCCAACGGGCGCCGGTCCCAAATCGCATTCCACACAATTTCAGAATACGACAGTTTGGCATTTTGTTCCATTACGGAAACTAGGTCGACTGTTGGATCTACTATACGACTGTATGGCCCACTCTGATTGAGCCTTCCGAAATAGGTGGCGTGCATTCCCATCCGAAGTTGCGACTCGTCCATGCCATAATGTGCAAGCTTTCCCGCGCATGCATTCGGACCGACCGACTGATCAATAACTCTCGCAACACCTGCTCCTACTGGCGCGATCAGATGGGATGGGAACACGCCAAGCATCGCTGACTCGCGCGCATTCAAAATTATGTGCATCGGAACACTTCTTGCGTCTTGCATGAGGTTTTCTGAACTAGGACCATAGTATAGACTTCGAGGCATGAACACGTCGTTGCGATCCGGCGTAAAACACGTCGGAACAAAATAGCTCAACAAAAGCACGCTAGGTGGTTGACCGACGTCCTGCCGTATGATTCCGTAGTTTAAATTGTGCAGCATCATCGTCCAGCTGTAACGGTATCCCAGGCGGTTATAAGGGTAGTTTCCATGTGATACCACCAACATACGCAAAGGCATGAAAAACTGCCACGAGCAATACAAAAGAAAAAGACCAAAAGCGAACGCGGCCGATGCCTGGTCGTTGTACTGAGTAGTTCTCGACCATAGAGCTTCAACCATTGCCCCAGAGCAGCATCGTCGTGCTCTGAAAAATCGGGCTTGTCGTTCTTTGATTCTGTAAGCGGCAAAAGAGGATCAACCCTGAGATGCAAGTCAAGGAAACGAATATCCAATGACATTCGCCATGGCAATCGTAGTGAAGAGATGGAACGCCAATGTGAAAGCCAGAAACCAATTTCGCGTGGCGCGGCTGGGTCTTGTGAACGCCAGCACAACAAACATACTAAAATCCAGTAGTAATCCAGAGGCTGCCACTACAATAAACAGGTTGGGATATACCTCCGACCATTGCTTCCAGGGGATACCCCGCGCACTGCCTTGCTCATCAAAGGACACGAAAATCTCTTTTACAATTCGTCCTGCCCACCAATCGCTGTGTACCATTTTCCATAAACTCGCGTATCCATAAACGAGGGCGAATTGGACGCGGAGTGCTATAATGGTGACTTGACAGGCAGCGTCCTCGCGGAGTGTCTTTCCTTGGCGGTGTACATGTCCTGATAGATTTCCGCCTCCCGATAGTAATGTCCAAAACATGAGCAAAGGGAACAAATAGTTGTGATTGGTGAAGTTTGTGGCCTTTGCCCAGAATCGCACACAATAGAGGACCAGAAACGAGAAAGTGGACCCTGTCCAGAGTGCATTTGAAACAAGAGGCAGATCTTTACCGAATGCTGCAACGAAACAGCAAATCTGTCCAATCATCATGAGATGGGGTCCGACGGGCGTCGAGGATAGATACACATGAAGACTTTGCACCCAGGCAAACTGCTCGTACCGAAACCAGGCGTCATGCCCCGATCGATTGGCTCCAACGTCTGTTGTGATATCCAAAGCGCCGAACGGTGTCAATACACTTTCGCTATTCCATTCCATCCACATGATGAGAAAGAGCGCAATTCTCCACCAGGCCACGTGACGCACTGCAGAGAAGAAATAGAAAGAATTGTCGGTGTTGCTTTCTTTTCTGTCCTTCTCGGACAACAAACGTTCATCCTGCCGATGATCCTTGTTGCTTGAATCAGAACAACTGGATGCTGCGGTACGACGCTTCCGTAGGGATGTAGGAGCCATGGTGGTCTTTTGTCCCCTTTGCGTTGTAGTTGCAGGTGTCTAATATCAATTTCCGATGAGCAAACAAAAATAAATAGTCACCGACATCTTTTTGGCCCCCGACGAAAAACATCCGCATCTCGTATCTTCTTTCTGATTCACGAGTGAACACATCGTCATCCATTCCCGTGTCCGTCAGGTGTTGCAGGTGCAAAAGATCTTGTGCGAAAATACAGAGAGAGGAAGGAATGAAAATGCGAGACGGACACCAGACCGACCACACGTAAATTCCGACTTCCGACCAGCCGACAAGAACAAAAGCAAAACGATCGTTGAAATTGAAAATATTTGAACTTTGAACGGAAACTCGAACTCGGAAGCTGCGGCTTTTCGGTCAAAGAAATCGTCATCGGCACTCGTTATCGTTGTACGAAACAACATGGGACTGGCATTCTTACGCGCATTTGTACCATGTGACACCTGGGTTCTGGGTACAATTGTCGATACGCTCACATAATCAACCAATTTCTTCGTCGACCGCCGCATCGATCGATCGGTCGTCGACGCACTCGTGTCCCGTTTCAGTCCTGGTTCGGTACCTGAAATGCACTCTAATACGCATAGTCATATTTTTCATCTCTAATTGAGAACACTCGTAAATTGTCATAACGGTAAATGTGTGACGTAACGAGTACTCGACGGACATTGAGTGACTGATATTTTATTTTTTGCTTGCATTGGCTCAAAACAAAGTTCCGACTTTTGAAAGGAAAAGCTCTCAGCCAGTTATCAGAAACGCCGATCTGCAAACAAGAACCTTTTGAAATCGTATCCATTCGACTGCCCATTTTCTTTCCGCCGTATCTTTTGAATGAAATTATTTGGATTGCTCTGCTAAAAGATCTGTCAGAATGTGTCGACCCACCAACAAGAACGAACAAGTTGAGCATACAGTCGTGCAGCATGACTATCACGACCATGCCAACGACGCGCCATCTGATGAATCTAAATCGTTTAACAAGTTTCCGATGAGACTATTTACTCTTCTCGATCAAGCTGAACATGATCAAATTGCTCATATTATCTCATGGCAGCCTCACGGGCGTTGCTTTGCGATTCACAAGCCAAAGGAGCTACAAGCAATCCTGCCAAGCTACTTTCGCGTCACAAAAGTGAAATCGTTTCTCCGTCAGCTGAATATGTACGGGTTCCTACGGCTTACTCAAGGGCCTGATAAAGGAGGATACTATCATGAGCTGTTTCTAAGGGGTAAACAATATCTGGTCAAGGAGATCAGTCGTATTCAAATCAAAGGAACAGGGTTCGCAGTAAGTCAAATCCTGATCAAGAGCCTGACTTTTACACCATGCCATGGGTTTCACCAGAGTCCTCTACCTACGTGCCTACCAAAGAAACGAAAAAACACAAAAAATCAAACCAGGGCACAAAGACTGTAGCTCAAGAACCATCTCATGTTGTAACAGAGACGGAAACATCATTTCTTGTCACCCCGCCGACCAGTTCGAGAGTGGTTGTCGGCATATCCAAGAGCGTAATGTCGGAAGCTTTCCATTATGACCTCATGCAGTCCATCGACATCATCAAGAAGATTAGCAATAAGACCGAGCTGTCCCTGTTACCCGACCTCGGCTCCCTCGAGCTTCCCATGGTCGGCGGACCTGATGGCCAGTTGCTGTCTACTGGAAAAGTCGAGTACATGAAGCATATAATTGCTGATTTTCTTCGCGAAGAGAGTCCAGGATTAAGCTTTGATGAATTCCTGATGGAGGAAGGGTGGTGAAAATAACTGAACTAAGTTTCCTCGTGTATCTATATTATATATTCCATAATATTTTAAACAACTTTGTTTACATTTTGAAGCAGTAAAGAAACGTACCCGCAAAACAATCTACACGTTGGAGACCAAATGCTGGGGCTAGAGAGTTCTCTAGACCTAGACTTCGATCTACGATAACGAAATGGTTGGCCTTCGTAGTTTTCGGAATTGATGGAGGTTCGATGACGAAACCAATCGACGAAAGACGCACATTAAAGATTTATTAAAGAGCCGCACAAAAACGCTGCACCGCATCACTTTGCATCATACCTACGTCAGGTTTCTTACGATCTACTACAACAATGTCGTCAGGCCGCCGCCCGATGTCCAACAAGAACGAGTGACGTGTTGAGGGAAATCCTTGCAGTTGTCGCATGGGTTAACGGTCGGTCAGGCCCATCTACGAAACAATCGTGAAACGGCAACACGCAATTCTTTTGCGCGGTCAGCAGCTTCGCCCCCTTCATTACCATATCATTCTTACAACTTACAGTTGAATTGTGATAGACAACTAAACTCACGAAAAGTATCCTGTTTGATCATGCGAGAAACTCGACGTTCCTTGTGCGTGCTGGCTTTAGTGATCCTTGTCAGCGTCGATTCATTTGCTCCTTTATCTGTATACACTCGCAGGGTGCACCTTTCTCTCGCTGCCGTCTCTCCAAGAGAACCCAATAAAAATGCTTACAACAACCCAGAGCCTCCATCCGATGGCGAGCAAGAGGAAAAGCCTATTCTTCAGGCATTAGCCCGAAGCCTAGCTCAGCTGAGCCTCAAAGATTATCAGTGGCGATCGGATATTTTCAAATCGAAAGAAGCTGACCGTATGCTCGAGCAGAGTCTCGCTCGTATGCGAGGTGAGGATCCCATGTACATTCGCCCCATGGATGCTAGCGAAAGATCATTGGGACCACTGGGTCGTTGGGAGAAATCTGCGGTGGAGTGGTTGTCGCAAGTCGTAGAAGAAGAAGGACGGCGAGCAGAACGTATAGTAAACGGAGGAGGGAATTGGTAAGACCGAAAGACGCAGGAGCTGAACTAGGTCCGCTGGGATTTCTAGAAGCTGCGGCGAGCGAGTTTCTCGATAAAATTAGGTCATCCGAAAGCGAACGTGTTCGAACCAAAACGATACGACCCAAGGACTTGGATGTATCCAAACGAGGCCCTCTCGGTGAGGCTGAGTACAGAGCAGTTCGCATCTTTGAAGAAATTCGCGATGCCGAGCTGTTACGAATGAATCAAAGCCGACTACGGGGTGGTGAAGTTGTTCGTCCCATTGATGTTCCGGGTCCGCTGGGTGAATTAGAAGTCAAAGTGCTAGAGCTTTTCGACGCCGAGCAAAAGCGGGTCGCCGAAAAGCGGTCGGCATCGCCAGGAGCATTTATTCGGCCCAAGGACGCGAGATTCAAAGGACCACTAGGTGAAGCGGAGCAAAAGCGTATGAAACGTTAGCACAGCTGAATGAAGCCGAACGACTGCGACTGAAAAGTATTCAGAGGATTTTGGAAGAGAAACGACCGATGGACATTGACAAAACTCAGCACTCGGCATCCTGGAGACATTTATAGTTGGTTTGGTTCGAGCTCCAATTCTTCTAGTCAGTGTCTTGCGTAGAGTGATTGAACTGTTGAAGAGTGAGCCTTTGGATGCCGCTGACGAAGTATTAGTGCGGAAAACGAAGACAAAGGGTTAAGGTGACGGGAATGAATTGGAGTTCCTATAGGAGCATGACCCCTTATTGCTGCATGAATTTTACAAAATCGATAGACATTGGTACGTTCGTTTATAGAAACAATTATTACATAGTCTTCCATCGACTCCTTATTCTGCTACGACTAACTGGTCCGATTCAATAACTCGTCAAAGGGGTCCGACGACATGCTAAGCCTGGACGAGACAGGAGATGGAGCGCCGTCTGGTCCCTGTTGTTGCTGGCTCCATAGACCGGATGTAGAGGTATTTTGTGCAACGCTTGTATTCATTCCGCTACCTGAAGCCAACTGATTCGGATTCGGATACACCTGGCTCTCTACATACAACTCAAAATTTTGCTGCGGTACAAGGAGAACGGGCTGCTGCGATTCTTGAAAGTTGCTTGGCTCAAGTACATGCTGCTGCATTTCCTGCGCACTCGACGACAGCGCTGGTATCTGGGATTGATCAAAAGGTTGTATCCTTGGCTGATTTTTCATAGTCATGTGATCCAACGACTCAAAGGACGATCCAGGTGGAATATGAATAGGGGCTGCCACTGTCATATTGTTTTGATTCATGACGAATAATGATGCCGGTTGCATGGCATGAATGGCGGAGCTTTGAGTATATTGTAATCCCGTACCTCTGTGCTGGTTCGGCGGAGTAGCTGACGAAAAGGGTCAAAGCTATTTTCGGGCTTGTCGGTCGGAGCTACAGTTTCTTGCTCCGGAGTAGCAGCATTTTTGGAGCAAGAGGATCAAAGTCCGTTGAAGTAAAACGTTGAGCACCAGGTTGCGCGCTTCCCGCCACGTGCGGGGCATGTCCTGAGTACAGCGTTTGGATTTGATTTGAAAAACCATTGTTGAGGAGCCCTGTGTGAGATGGGATGTGCGGCGTGGAATGGACCCTACTATGGCTGGGACTGGGTTTTGGGACTGGAACATTCGACGAAGAAGAGCCCTTTCGCCGCGAAACAGGTGGCGTTGGAGGAAGCGCCTTGGCGGACGCACTTTGCGTTATGATATTTTCTGGAGATGTAGACTTTACATTCTTGTTTGTATCTGGTGTGGCTGGTAAGATATGCGACTCTTTCTTAGTTGGATCATGTACAGGGATTTCGTTCTTTGTACGTCAATAGAGCTTCGTTCAGTTGCTACGGGAGATGTCCTGCTTTGGCCGGGTTCTATGTCTTCTGGTCGTTTTGCACTTGTTAAAATATTTTCGTCTTCCCTCTGGGCGTCAGATCCTTCCCTCATAGAACGAACTTTTTTCCGAAGGGCTTTCAGCTTTCCTTCGGCTGCCTCTCTGAGAGCCTTTTCTTCTCGATATCTCCTTTCAGCATCGATCACCTTTGCTTCGAGTTCCTTGTTTTCTCTTTCTGTAAACAGGATAATAAAGTTTAGCCACCGAAAGTTTCATAAAGCGAATATTTAGGTGTAGGTCGCAACTTACCAACAGGCGTGTATCACCTTGAAGCGTCTTGATCATCTTGTCTGCCTGCGCTACTTCAGTTCGCATCTGATCAAGAAAATGGAAAACCTTTCCAAGCCCGGAGGGAGCAACGTGTTCATCGCGTGCGCTTTTGGAACAGACGGATACCTGTGAGCAAGGAGCTTGTAACTCTGTGGTGTTTCAGAATGGTCTCTGCGATGATCGGCTCCACTATCAGGCCTTTCTGGTGCCCGTACCTTGGGTTCGGCGGGCTCAGCTCTAGACTGAAGGTTTGTTCCTCTGCACCTGTAGGTAAGTTCACGCTTGGCTGCGAAAAGGCTGACTGTTGTGGCTCAACGGCATATTGCGTATTTGGGTTTGCGAAATATGGTGCTTGAACATAGACTGCAGGATGATCCTGTTGCACCACCGAGTACTGTATTTGCTGCTGTTGCAACATAGGAACCGAGGATGAAGTGACCGAGCCGTTGTTAAGTAGAAGTGCAGCAGAGTGATACGAATCCGATGGACCAGGTGCAACAACGACAGTCGGCGGATTGGTTTGGACATAGGTTGATGTTACCTGATACGATTCGACTGTCGCTTGATTGCCAGCTATTGCTGAACCAGGAACGCCATTGGCTGCTTGTGGGTTGATGTTGACGGAAATGAGACCAGGGTCTTTCAGATTCGTAACAAAGAAGCGCCCTTTTCTTTTCACTACAGGGCACCAGTCCTTCAAACGTTTGAAGCTCTTCCTGATTACTTAACGGAAGAGGAGGCTGGTGAATATGCTTAGCCGCCAAGGGACCACCATCGATTGCCTCCTGTCCGCCAGTGACTGGCTGGTTGGGAGCATTAACTGCAGGACTTTCTATGGCAACACTTGGCGAGCCAGCAGTTGAATCGACAGGTGCGACATCTATTACGGGTTGAAACACCTTAAATCGGCCTCTCTTTTCGTCACAACTCTTTTCGAGGTTTCAGGAAGCCTTACAATTGGTGTTGTTCCTACCATCCCCACGACTGTCGCCCCTTCTGGTGCAACAATTGTGTGCACGAGACTCACTTGCGACTGAGTTACGTTTTCAATAGTCGCTGGAGGAATCCCCAAAACCGTTGTATCTCCTGCTGGTACTCCCATAACTCTGAGAACTGGTGTACCCTCAACAATAGGTGTGTGAAGAATTGTAGAGTTTCCTTGTTCAATTATCCCTGTGGAGTTGGATACATTCAATTGCTGTAAAGGAGCGCTGATAGCTTGCACGCCTTGCTCTTCGAGCTCAGTACCGATTTTATTGTCAGTATGATTTGTTTGCATTTGCGTATTCAACGGCGTCGTTCTCGTGTCATCGTGTGACAGAGGCCCACCTTGCGCATCATTACTTTCTGGACCAGCCGCGGAGACGCTCGCGGGCTTGTTTCCCTCTACACCGCGGTCCTCCTCCGATTGGGTCGCAGCTACTCGATCGATAGACTGATCTCGCAATTGCTGAGTAAATTTCGGAGGACACGTAGCGAGCTTCGCATTTGCCTGCGACGTATCCTCGGTTTGCGAAACTAAGGAAATGGTCTGCATGTCGCTTTGTAATGAAGTAGACTCATCCTTGGACGAACCATTTTCTTTCACGGTGTTGACTACGCTCGTCGAATCAGACGACGACGTCTCTTGCTTTCTGACAGCTTCAGACGAGTGGCTGACACCATTCTCATTTGGTTGAGCGGTAGCAGAACTTTCAGAAGCAGAATTTGCTGATGCGTGATTTGGAGAGCTCATCTCGGCTACCTTGAACGCATTTCCGCAAGATATAAAATGAGCAGTCTAGCGTCGGTTGTTGTCTTTTAGTATTACTTATCACCTATTTCAATTAATTACCATGAGAAGAGAGGTCTCACAAAGAGAAGTGCGATGAAAATAAATTTGAATGAATACGATCACGAACTCCTCGAAAAATCCTGTCCCTACAGTACTCCCTACCGGCTACAACACCTAGTACTGTTTCGCTGCGGAGAAAAATCAGAGACCGGCAACCGGCACCCGGCACACAATTCACAATTTGCCAATTGCCAATAGCGAAAAGCGAAACTATTTCGCTACTGAGACGAGATCGTGGACCGGCACTCAATTTGCCAATAGCGAAACTTTTCGCTACTGACTAAAATTTGGAGAGCGGCACCCAATTTGCCAATAGCAAAACTATTTCGCTACGGAGAAGAGATCTTAGACCGGCACTCAAATTGCCTATAGCGAAACTATTTCGCTACTGAGTAGATCGTGGACCGGCACTCAATTTGCCTAAAGTGGTACGCCTAATTTTTTACCTGGTCACCGTCGTCTCTCTAGCTAGGCTGTCTACTCTAACGCTGCAGAATGTTGAATTACTATTCGTTTCCTGGCTGACTTGTTCGACAGCTAGCTAGGCACTGTCCGATCCACTCCTTTGCTTCTTTCGCTTTTTCTTCTTTTGTTTCTTTTCATCTCCGCTACTCTGATCTTCGGGATAGTCGATTTCCGCAAAAGCTGGCGAAAAACCTTCCAGGCGTTGGCTCTGTGGTTTTACTGGAAATACAACCACAGCTTCTACTTCTTTTCTCTCTTCTTGTTCGAATAAGATAATCTTTTCACCTTGCCGCGTCGGTTGACACTCCTCGTGTTCTGCATCGTGCTGTTCATCGTATTGTCCCAAATCGCCAAAGATATCATCGTCGTCGTCTTCGTCGCTGCTTTGCTTCTTCACTGGCCCTTCACTCGAAGCCGCAACGACCTTCGGTGCTTCACGACGCCCTTTCGCTTTGTTACAAGCTTGATTGATTCGTTCCAGCAAATCGTCAGGAAGAAGTGGTCGCGAGCCTTTATTGGCTGTCAACGGATAGGACTTTTCGGAAGGCATAATTTGCAGAGGAGGATGTGTTGCCGTTGACATAGTATAGACCGAAGAGGAGACTTTGAGAGGAGCCTTTGGGTTCACTTTTGCCATCGAGTCTTCCAGAAGCGTGCTATGGACCGTCCCAGTATCGTGGAAGACGAAGGGTTGCTCTGCAAAAACTCTTGCGCTTGTTCCTGGATTCAAAGCGACTGCCTATGCTTTCGATCGGTTCTTCCTTTTCCTTTTCAGTTGCAGCGATCGGTTCTTCTTTTCTGTCCTTGTTCCATTCAAAGACGCCCTCTTCGTTATCCTTTGTGACGATTCCCTCCCTACGCTCTTGTGCCCTGTCACGATATTTCGAGTCAGCGACGGATGTCTTGCTTTCTTTCGTTTGAACTTGAGAGGGCGTAATCAAAGGGCGTTTTCTTCGAGTGCTTGCCGCATCATCTTCATCCGATGAATAGTCTGCGTTTTTGTTCTTTCTTTTGCTTCGTCGGAATTCCTTTTCCACAATCTGGCGAGCTATTTCTTTGCTGTCCATGTTGGAGGCTGTCTGATTCTTCTATTGTTTTGTCAAGGGTAGACAATGAATGAACATGCGTGTTACGGAGCAAGTATTCAAAAAAGTTGTGTTGTTGATGCAAAGTTGCAAGAAATGCTGGGTGGATTTTGAGTCAGTCGCGAGCGCTGTATCGAATCCCGTCCGGCTTATTTCAGCAGACAAGGTTAAGGTTCACCGTTTCTACAGCCTGTCCCTCCGTCCGTCACCGCAGATGTCAGAGGAAGGTCAACGATTTGAGCCGATCTTCGATGCTCTTCAAAGGAAAAACATTTTACAACCATGGCGATTGCGTTGCGTCTCACGTCGCATTGAATTACATTTTATTCTCTACAAAAAATTTAACAAAATGTCGGTGGTAGCTAACAATATTTCCGCTCCCGCTCCCTCGGCTACTGGCTGGATGGCACTTTTGCAAGAAGATGACCTTGCGTTGCAGACCGCTGCCGTCACGCAGTTATTAACTCATGTGAATACGCTATGGCATCAGATCGCGGAATGTTTGCCGGATTTAGAGAGCATGGCCGAAAATGCAGAACTTCCCAAGGAGCTTCGACAAGCCGCTGCTGCAGTCGCTTCGCGTGTCTTTTCCATTTGCAAGAACCGCAACAAGCCTTGCGCCTTGCATTAGAGGCGGGTCCTCAGCATTTTGATCCCCTCGAACAGCACAGTCCTTACGTACAGCGTCTTGTAGCTGCCGCTTTAGATTCGTATTTGAAAGCAAAGCAAGACGATAGTGTTGCCGTTTCGAAGGATCAATTGCAAAGCATGGTGTACCGTCTTATGGATGCATCGTGTCAGGCTGGTCATTACCAACATGCGCTAGGGATTGCTTTGGAGGCACAGGAAGTCGGAAAACTCAAGGAAATTGTAGCGTCACAAGGTACGGAATTTCTGGAGTACGCCTGGAAAACATGCGTCGTGAACGTTGCTGCAAAGTCGTTTCGTCAAGAAGCTTTGCAGGTAGTAGCTGATTGCTTGAAAGGGAAACCGCGAACCGAAGCTGCGTACGACTTGGTGGTGGTATATCAATTGTTGAATCAACCAAAGTCGGTAGCACAAACGCTTATGGAACTTCTTGGTTCAGATGACAAATTACTAGGGTTACAGCTGTGCTTCGATTTGATGGATACGGGAGATCAAGCGTTTATTCAAGCTGTTGCCGCGGAAATCCCCGAAGAGGGATTCGATCAAGCGCGCAAAATTCTAGTGGACGGCTTTCCCGGTGAAATGGCTCTATCGTTCCTTCATAAACACAGTCATGCGGATCCTTTAATTATGGAAAATCTCAAAAGTCGTTGGACGAGATCCAGCGGCAGCCGAAGCTCCGTTTTGCACCACGCCGCCGTCATGACACACAGTTACTTGCACACTGGAACGACGAATGATTCATTTCTGCGACAGCATCTGGACTGGATGAAGAAAGCGAGCAATTGGTAAGTGCGCAAAGAAAGTTCGTGCTTGGGTAATCGCATTGAAATGACTCATATCCGTGTGTTTCAGGGCGAAATTTTCGGCAACAGCGTCTCTGGGAGTTGTGCATGCTGGCCATATCACTGAAGCCATGCATTTGTTACAGCCTTATTTACCTGAAGAGGGACAAGGAGAAGTAAGCCCTGCTGGGGTTTGCTGAAGGTGGGAGTCTGTACGCGCTCGGTCTCATTCATGCCCAGCCAGGAACATCTGCCGCCAAGCGTCACGAATCTCTACAATTCATCAGAAACCATCTCAGAGTTTCTCACGCGAACGAAGTTCAGAGTCATGGAGCTGCGTTGGGTGTCGGGTTGACTGCCATGGGGTCTGCTGACCTTGTCATCTGCAAAGAACTCAAGGAGCTGCTCGACACAGACTCTGCCGTCTCGGGTGAAGCGGCTGGGATAGCGTTGGGGCTCGTACTAGTGGGTACCGGAGCTGGAAATGCTAGCAGTAGTCTTCCGGAAGAATTCTCTGAGCTCGTCGCCGAACTGAAAAACTATGCACGCGAAACACAGCACGAAAAGATCATCCGCGGTATTGCCATGGGTCTGGCGCTCATTAACTACGGCCAGGAAGAAAACGCGGATGCATGTATCGAAGAGATGCGCAGTGACCGCGACCCCATTATGAGATACGGAGCGCAATACGCTTTGGCGATGGCGTATTGTGGTACTGGAAGCAACAAGGCCATCCGGATCCTATTGCACACTGCCGTAAGCGATGTCAGTGACGATGTTCGCATGGCTGCGGTGCTCGGCCTTGCCTTTGTTTTATACAAGACTCCAGCCCGCGTACCAGAGCTTGTCAAGTTGCTCCTCGAATCATTCAATCCCCATGTACGCTACGCTAGTTGCATGGCCGTCGGTATCGCCATGGCTGGTACCGGACATCCAGAGAGCATCGCACTGCTCGAGCCCATGTTAGATGACATGACTGACTACGTACGACAGGGGCGCTGATGGGCACTGCGATGATATATATGCAATGCAGCGACTCCAAGAAAACGCGAGCTTTCCGAGAGAAGCTCTTTTCCATTGTATCAGAAAAGCACCAAAGCACAATGACCAAAATGGGTGCAATCATGTCGATTGGAATCATTGATACCGGCGGGCGAAACTGCGCATTGAAACTCGGCTCTCGCTTGGGATTCAACAAGATGACAAGTGCTGTGGGCTTATGCTTGTGGCTGCAACACTGGCACTGGTTCCCTATGATGCACTTTTGGGGTTTGGCGCTGACTCCGACCTACACTATCGGTTTGAATGCTAATTTCCAGTATCCCAAGAAATTCAGCATTGTGTGCAAATCGAAACCCAGTGCGTTCGCCTACCCAAAGAAGATGGAAGAGAAGAAAGAGGAGAAGAAGAAGAGAGTGGAGACCGTTACTTTATCAACCACTGCGAAAGAAAAGGCTCGTTTAGCTAGGAAGAGAGTAAAACTAGGTATCGATGGCGAAGAAATGGACGTTGATCCTCCAAAGGAAGAAGAAATCAAAGACGAGGAAGCTAAAGAGGAGGCTGCCGAAATCAAGGTCGAAGCTGAGCGCAAGGTGCCCCAGCCATCCGAATTCCGAGTCACCAACCCATCGCGCATCACAGCTTCTCAATCTCTTGTCTGCGAGTATGATCTACAGCAACGTTACCGCCCGGTCCGTCCGACTGCAACACCTATGGGTGTTATTATTCTACAAGACACGTCAACGCAAGAAGATGATGAACTTGAAACGTTGAGAAGCCCAGCCGATGAGCCCGAAGGCGAGACGGTTCCTCCAGAGCCGTTTGTTTGGACGCCTGCTCCTCGGGAATAAGCGAACGTAGGAAACGAATTGAGTTTGGCTAATGATAATAAAGACGACCCGGTCTCAGAACTCAGAAACTGCTTTTCTCGTAGGTAGCTCGCTATTCATCCTGCAATAATCGGCGGTAATATTGGTCGTTTACGTACTATCTGATTGGATGATACGAAGGTACGAGATCCTACTCTCTAGCTCGCATCATGGTGAGAGGTGACGAACTATTTATTTCGGCAGACCTACCAGGTACCGGTACCGTAGCTCTCACCTAGAGCACGATCTGCCCGATACCAATGACAATGACGTAGCGGTACTTCCTAATTAAGGCGAGCTTTCAACGGCTCCTTTACTATACCTATAGTCGTAACCGTCAACGGGTAAAAGAATTAGCCGCAGTTTGAACAACACGAACCAACAGCAAAAAGACGAAAGACGAGCACTTTTCATGTCGTTGTCGACGTTCGAAACCTCTTTTCATTACAACACATCATTATCCTGCTCATATCTACCATCATGGCTCCTGGTTCTACTTCCAAACAAAGAGATTATGATTATCTCTTTAAGCTTGTCTTAATCGGCGACAGCGGTGTTGGAAAGTCGTGCTTGCTGCTTCGTTTCGCGGTGAGTCGTCAATCAAACAAACAGCAATATACAATGACGTCCTTGCTGCGCATTACGTTGTGGTCCGTTCGTACCTGTTCTCACCATATACGTTCCTTACCCTCAGGATGATGCTTTCACGGAATCGTACATCAGCACAATTGGTGTCGATTTCCGCTTTCGCACTGTTAAACTCGATAAAAGACGGTCAAGCTTCAGATTTGGGACACGGCTGGTCAAGAGCGCTTTCGCACCATTACCTCTGCTTATTATCGGGGAGCGGACGGTATTATTATGGTATTTGATGTCACCAGCACTGAATCGTTTGACCATGTCAATGACTGGCTGAAGGAAGTCAATCGTTATGCCGCGGAAGGACAGTGAAGTTACTCGTCGGAAATAAATCAGATCGAACAGCGGACCGTGTGGTTACTACAGAGCAAGCTCAGGAATTCGCCGCAGAACTTGGAATTCCTTACATAGAAACATCAGCGAAGTCTGCGAAAATGTTGAAGAAGCGTTCTTGACCATGGCCGGAGAGTTGATTCGACAACGAGTGGCGAGCGGCAGTGACAATGACGAAAAGAAGGGATTGATCTAACTACGGGTGCTGGTCTTCCAAACGCACCCAATTGCTGTTGAATGGAATAAATTATGTTACATGGTAGAATTGAGCTTTGGCCTGCACATTATTTGTTGTTGTCGTAAGCTGCAGATAGTTAATAATAGAGGCTCCGTCGTGGTTCTTCCGAAGCTATTGAATACGAACTCCTGAGTTCCTGTCTCAAAAAGAATAGAAAGTGGCATTACCCCACTTGGCTATTCTAAAACACGAAGTAGCATATAAGACGTAGCAATCCAAAACGAGGATATTGAACCCTTCCCATCTCCAAAGTAGCCTCCAAAGATACACCAGCGCAGGCGGGTCGTCGTAGTTGATGTGTAAACACGATATTTTAATATCTTTCCAAAGGGCATGAGAGGTTCACATTCAAATACTTGTAAAGCAAAAACTACGGGTGCTGGTCTTCCAAACGCACCCAATTGCTGTTGAATGGAATAAATTATGTTACATGGTAGAATTGAGCTTTGGCCTGCACATTATTTGTTGTTGTCGTAAGCTGCAGATAGTTAATAATAGAGGCTCCGTCGTGGTTCTTCCGAAGCTATTGAATACGAACTCCTGAGTTCCTGTCTCAAAAGAATAGAAAGTGGCATTACCCCACTTGGCTATTCTAAAACACGAAGTAGCATATAAGACGTAGCAATCCAAAACGAGGATATTGAACCCTTCCCATCTCCAAAGTAGCCTCCAAAGATACACCAGCGCAGGCGGGTCGTCGTAGTTGATCTGTAAACACGATATTTTAATATCTTTCCAAAGGGCATGAGAGGTTCACATTCAAATACTTGTAAAGCAGTTTTGACATCTTTCTATCGCAACTCTTTGGGTCGACAAATTCGATGGCCGCTGGTGTCATGAAGCGACTTGAAGTGACATTGATCACCATAATCACCGCAGAGAGAGGCAAGGAGACGACTGGAAGTCCTCTAGTTGCATACAGAAAGAGAGGAATCGTCCAGAGATGATGCGTGCACGTGATTCGAGTCGTCCAGGAAGTGTTTTCCCAAAAGATATAAGCTGCCACCCCAATCGGAAACTTCCCGGATAAAACGTAACCCAGCAGATCCACGTACCAAAGCAACTGGTCAATACCAACAGTAATACAGCAGGCAGCCGCAATGATCGGTTTTGTAGAGCGAGAGATGTAGCACCCAAAGTGAGCGTTACATTGCAGAGCCAACAGTATTCGTAGAGAATGGAGGAACGAAATACAATCGGCTCGCAAAAGAACAGTCTCCATGTCAGCAGCCAGACCGAATAAAGATAAACAAATCCTACGACGCTCCATGGTATGGAATCTGTTGCACCGTAATCACCAGCGTAGTAAAGACCGTTCGGATTTACGAGAAGATCATGGGCTGTGAAAGTGACGGAAAATACAAAAGCATAATGCACAACAAAACGGCCAGCGGATGCTTCCAGTTCGAGTGCTTGGGATGACTCGACTCCGCATGAGCCATCCATGTAAGTAGACGCATCGATTCTGAAATGAAAGGCGATCTCTTTGGCATTCGTCCATTTTGCAATGCATGCCGATGATGATTGTTATCGTTGCAGTTGTTGTTGGTGCGCCTTCCGAAAAGCCGAGGAGGAACGAGAACCGGTAAGTCTTGAACACGGTTTGGTGGCCTCAAACTCAAACAGCATTCGCACTCGTCCAAAATTGTGGTTGTTCAACACCGACCACTTGTTTCGAGTTTGAAAACAACAACTTGATTGTTTCCGTTGTTCGTCTTATAACTATATTGGTATTTCTTAATCAGAACTCACGATAATTCTCTCATGGAAGAACGGAAAGCGCGACTTGCTGCGCTTGCAGCAAAGGCAGGAAGAACGACTCAACCGGCAACAGGCGGCGATGAAGGCAAGCAAGAAACAAAGGTGTTTCAATTCCGCAACTACACGCCATCGGACCCGGCTTTAGATACTAGCGCAACATCGGAAGAACCTTCTTCCAAAAGGGTCAAGCAAGAAAAAAGTGCCCTGGACCAGGCGTTGGAGCTCGCCAAAACGGAACTACCGGACATTCGAGGCGAAGAAGACTTGATTGCCGCAGCGCCGCGAAAGGTCAATGCGGACTTGAAGCGAGATATACAACCTAAACTAGAGAAACTGGAGCGTCGAACACACAAAGCAATTGTGGCGTTACTTCGAGAGCGGTTAGAAAGAGAAGCAGGTGCTGGACTTGACTAAGCTACGAGTTTTATTCTACGTTTCTCATTTCAGATTTTGAATTTGGGCTTTTGGTTGCTCCTGTTTTCGAAGGTTCCTTCATCGGACGAGGGCCTTTCTCGACGGCGTGATTTTCTTCGCTCTTGCTTGCGCTTGCATGCATCGGCTCCATCTCCCGTCCAGGTTCCGGAAAAGCTGGGGTTCGCGGGGTCTTGTTCACTGGCAAGTTCAGTTTGGCGCGAGTCTCGGCTGTTAAGGGCCTACCTTGGTAGTTCTTGTTACCAACAATAAGATGATCCGGTTTCTTTTCACGCTGATCTTTGTAGATATTCTTTTGCTTGCTTCGAATTTTTCGTCGCTTTCTCTTCGTCGAAGATGTCTCGCCTTTGGTTTCCTCTTCCGCACCTGCATTTCTACTTGAGTTATTGTCGTGTTCTAGACGGTCTTTTTGTGTCTGTGCGCTCTCATTTTGGTTACCCTCCTCGCTCTTCACCGACTGCTTCTTCAATGCTCGTTCTTTCTTGCCTTTTTTCGTTTATTATCAATTGCCGTTTCGACAACCAACGCCGGGGTCACAAATTTGTTGGTCGGCTCAATCGCTGTCCTTCCTAAATCTTCGTCGTCGTTTTCGTCGTGGAATTCATCATTTTCGAAAGTATCCTCTTCTACTTGCCTTTCGTTCTCGAGCTGCCTTTTCCGGCCAACTTGAAGAATTTTTGTAGATATAGGGTCAAGCTCTTTTTTGGAGGCCTTAGCTCCCACTCCAAGCCTTTGTGAATGTTCAATCACAGGGATTTGATGTTTCACCTTGGACGTTTCCTCGCCGCCAAAAGAGCGTCAACTGCGGCGAACGCGTCCTTGTTAACCTCGACGGGCATTATGTTTTCGAACAAACCTATTTGCTAAGCGACCTGGTTAATCAAAAGAGCTTTAGTTCAAACGCTTCAGCTTGATCGACAGTAAAGAAGTTGCTCGAACCGAAATCTGCTGTTCCCAGTGAATGACCAATGAATGATTACGAATGATGAAGCTATTGGAGAAAAGAAAATGTGTATGAGAAATTTTTTGAGGTGGAAGGTGGATGGCATTCACCGAGTCGCGTCAGTCCGTCATCCACTATGGGTTCAGCCTTCGTCGCCTGAACCAGTAGGGTTCGACATAATCCTCTAGGAGACCATGAAAAGTAAACGGCTGGTTTATTATCATCTGGTTGATAGATTGGGATTTTTTGCATAGGTCTACTTTTGACATTAAGAATGGAACTGTTTATAGTTTTAAAATGATTGCAAAAGCGTCAACTATGTCAAGCCAGCGATCGAAATCCAAAAACCGTTCAACAATGTATCACGCCAGGATTCCGAGTTCCTTTTAGCAGCTAGTAACTTGATCTACATTCCCTTTTTATCAATGTGGCGGTGCATCCAGTTGTCTTTTAAAATTCGGATTCTTCTGCTAGTGCCTCTACAAGTGGGACGGCGGCATCTGGAGTTGGACCTCCGACAACGTTTGATGTTACCAGTAAAGCTGCTAATCGGATTTCATCCGCTTCGTGCTCCATCGTGTACAAATACGTCCAAACTAACAAAAAACAGGGCAAGAGCATTGAAGGTGCCTGAAAAATACATTTGCGTGGCAAAATGGTCTTGCTCGACCCCGAGATAGAAACGGCAGTAGAGAAATGGAATGAAAACAATAAGGTTCACAGCTTGCACTAAAGCCGAACCTGAGCGGATCCCGTTCATACCCATATACGATCCGTAAGCGAGCCCCAAGGCACCGCGAAACCAGATCAACACGTCGGGTAATTCCGCAAACGTCTGCTCAGTGGGTTTTGAATTGACGGCCAAGGCCTTTTCGATTGTTGATTTAGCTTTCCCGGCCATGATGCAGGTCTCTGAAATTTAGTTTCTGGAAGGGCGTTGGTTTGCAACGGGGTGAATTGCGCTTTGATTTGATATAATAAACGATTCTAACGATCGGCCGAGATGCCAACAATGAGCGACTTTCAGACGATCTCTCCTCACGACTCACACCATCTCGTGACTCGCACAGTCACTGGACTGCTACGAGCTAACGTGATCCAGCGAGGTGAGCGAAGCTGGAGAGAACTGCAAAAGTAATTATGAAAATAATATGTTATGCGTCAGTTTTTTCTTAGCCTATCATTGATCCCTGGTAAGGGCTATAATTTTCGGTATTGCTGAACAAGAACAAGGCGACGATGGCGGGCGAAGCTAAGGTTGATGCTTTCGGCGTAGTAACCGCATGTCCTCCTCATAAATAATAGTGTATCCTTTAACTTCGCTAACATTAGACTAGAAAGATCAGAGATCGCATTTTATATCATTTGCAGTTGCCCTGATATTCTCTGCGAAAGTAGGCCAATCGCCTTTCATGGAAAAAGACGGCAACACAACGTATAAGGTAGTGTGTATTCCTTTTTATTGTCAAACGATATCTAGAAGGAGGTAAATCCATTATTAACACTCATATCTCGAACAAAACTAACGGTTAATGGGATTTCGTTGCTGCTCGGGAGGTACCTTTGGAACGCTTCGGGCAATGTATGGCTTTAGCTGATAACAGATAGAAAACCGATGTGAGCATGCGTCGGATCAACTCATTATGCGAGTCATATCATGCCGTTTCTTTTTCAGGACTTACCTTGAAACCGGTCAAATCAGGAATAACCAATTCTAGACGTCGTAACGGATCGACAAGAAATTTTCCTTACTCGTCAGACGACCTTCTTTAGTGGCTCCATTTCCTTTGTAAAAACCTTTGTGAGCTCGTTTGGTAGTCAGCACTAGCCGCTTCTTTGCCGCTTTGCTCAAATACTTGGACATGTTACGTTGTTGCTGAAGCCAACAGAATGATTCCGTCGCACGTTGCCGGATAGAGCTGTTGACAAGCTGGAAAAACGCATTCATTTTGTTAAGAGCGAATATTGCTGCTTTGATTCGAATAAATATATGAAAAGTGTGGTCTTGTTATTGTTTCAGAATCAATAGTTTATTGCAAGAGACGATGATTCACGATGCCTTTGTGTGTTGCGAAAGATGAAAATGGCGGAGAGGCGTACAACGACTGACGACCAGACGCTGCTAACGTCGCTCGTCGCTAAAGCGATCTTCAATGTTCATCTAATAAAACGGTCCATTTTGTAGCCGCGCAACAAAAGAGAAGTTAGTTGGTCTCTAGTCTAAATTTACAACAGTCCGTTTTTGTTTATGAATTTAGCGTTCGAAATAAATACAGAGTATAGCATAGCATGCGCTCTGCCGTCCAACTGGATTGCAGAGTCATGATGTCCTCGAACAAACCGAACACAACGCTGATTCTTGACTCTCAACTTGTAAGAAACTATTGTCGGGACCTCCAATCACGTCCACCCACACCATCACTCCCAAGTCTTCGTGGCTCAGTTGATGACAGTGTAAAACTGTTCGTCCCGAGAATGCGTCCAAACGGAATCGTACAGTACAGTGATCTGTGACATCCGCGTCAGCGCTGATCGTGTCGTACCATTCACCCTCTTCAAAATGTTACCACATCCCCGGAGTCACAACTTGCATATGATAGATGTGTAGATGAAACGGATGCCGATCGGTGTTGTAGATCCGCCACTGATGGTATTGGCCAAAATTAAACGTTTGAATAGGTCGTTCATGATCGTACTGTACGCCATTAATCCCAGTCTCCTTCGAAATGGTAATATTCCAAGTATCTTGCATGTCCAAGTTCGACACATTTTGTAAATGAGATGGTCGGGGAGATATCCAATCCTCTAGCACACCCACTTCCGAAGGTCCTTCCGATACATCCAAGACGACAATAGGTTCTAAATCGCGTGTCGAATTCACTCTGTACCAAATACCACTGCTTTCCTACAAGCAATGGCCAAATCAACGCGGGTGGAACCTGTCACTCGGTAATTCGATGCAGGAGCGGCAATACCGCGACTCCGCCAAACGCCGTCGGCAGCCACTAGACGCACGTCACATTGCTCCGGGTCAAACTGGAGACTGCGTACTTTTCCGCGAGCATCTCCGACGGCTATGCGAAGGCGGTACCATGTATTGGCCACCAGATGCATGCGAAGACTTGACATTCCATTGACAAAATCCTTGTCCTTGGACGATTTCAAAAAAAGAATTTTCTCCCGGTCTACCCAAGAAGGTCGAACTTGCGGAGACGCCGGGTCGACGAGCAACATTCCAATGGCACCTCCGCTGACTTGATGATTTGTTGTATTGTGTCGATGCGCATGATACAGAAAAGTGCCATCCATGTGCGTCTCTGAAATGGTCCAATTGTACAGCAAACACTCTCCTGGACCGGTGTACCGCGTAATGTCATCCGCATTGCCGTCTCCGGCCACGTACAATCCGTGTGGGTGCAAACTGGTTGGTTCACTCGCCTCATTGATGAGACGCAGTTGATACGCGTGTCCCGGGCGCACTCGCAACAGCGGTAACGACGAACCACAGGGAAGTGTATCGTTTTGTAAACGATAGTCATACGTTCCATTTCCGTGTTCACAAAATACCAGCGTTCCCACGTAATCATAAGGAGAGTCTTCACAGGCGTTTTCCCACGTGAAATCAACGAAACGACCTTTTCGGAAATTGCAGTGCTGTTTATTATATCATCAAGTGTTTCGATGACGGCTGGACATTCACCGCACGATACAAAGGGATCTCGTTGATGCAAACGCGGAAACGCCGTACAAAAGGAAGTCTTTTCTCGACAGAGTTTGTATTTAGGTAAAATTCCGAGAAAGGACGAGTCACAGGACTCGCGACAGGGATGTGACGTTTGTGGCAAAAGAGCTGATTCTTCGTTGGGAGGGATGAAGTGGCCAAATTGCTGCACGAGGATGAGCAAAAGGAATCCGGCACTGACAGCCGCATGCAGCCAACCAAATTCTTTCCGTAATATTTGAATGAAATGTGAGGATTTAACATGAGGATAATGTCTGTATAATAAAGAATATCTTGAAAGAGACTCACCCGAATCCATGACAGAAAAACAATCACGTTGCCGTCGTTTCTCGTCCTCGTGTCCCTATTTTCGCTCCTTGCCTTTTTCAAAATCAGTTCATTTCATTCTATGAGATGCTTCGAACTAAAAGTTGATCGCAGCAGTTGTAAAACGAGGAAGATCTATCGGCAAGGAAATGAATGATCAATCTTCATTGTGCTTTGCGATCTTGATGTGAGCCGAAAAAATCAGAACACCGCGAGAACTTACTACAAATCTTACCGGTTCTCGGCGGAATTCTCCTGTTCGGACGTTGTCGCAAGGTGATTGGCTCACATTGGCTGACGCTGACGACGCTTTCTCCATGCTACCGGTACGCTGTACGACGCGGTTTACCTACCATGTACCTACCGGGTGCCGGTAGCAGGGAGACACAAACCGGAAAGTTCTTCCTTCGGCTCTCTCAACAAGAACTCACCCAACAATAACAACAAAGCAAAACAAACAAGTCATAGTCAAACAATAAACTCGAAAGCATCGTCTAATAGTTAAGCAAGTAAAATATGCTTGTATGCAACCGACTTTGAAAGTATCTCCGCGAGATAGGATCTGTTTTTGTTTTTGTTTAATATTCAAATAATATACTACATTCAGTCAATCGCTCGACGATGAACGAGGATTCTCAGACTCAACAACAACAGTTAATGGGGTCCCGAATACGCAACTACGGGGCAACCTCCGAGACAGATGGCTACGATACGCAATCTTACGGCGATGATACCATAGATGATCAGTGGCAGGACGAGTCTGATATCGAACATGACAATCCGATTCAAACCGATCCGTCTTTCCTCCAGTGGCTCTGGGATCGCGTGAAAAGTTCACTGCGAATTATTGCAAACGTCGAAAACCTCTGGGATTCTGACATGGAGGTTTCTCCCGATCAAAGAAGGCGCAATCATCTTGTTGTCTTGTTCTGGTTTTTCATTCTGGCTCTATCGTATGCGGGGAACGTTCTACGTTCAAGCTCTTGGTGGATCGAACTGCACCCTTTCGTCTTCTAACGGTAGAAGCTGTCACTGGGGCGCATGCGCTATTGTTGGGACTCATTGTCACAGCAGGTTATTTTTTGAAAAGCCCCAGCTCCAAAATGAAGTTGGGGATTCCCTTGATCGATGTCGGTGTCATGGCACTGCTTGACACTCTGTGCATACTGTTGGTTTTGTTTCGGGGTACCGTGTACCACCTACTTTGACAGTCATTCTGGTGCAATTTACGCTGCCCTTGACCGCTTTTCTGACACAATTCGGTCATCCCGACGGAGTTTGTTCACTGACGCGCAAACAAGCCGCCGATAATAATGGAGGACAAACGGTCAGCGCCTTGTCGAGTCTACCGCGCGAAACATCTGTCACAGACTCCTCGGAACGGTATCCTAACGATAGAGCAGCTGTTTCGGGCTACGGAGGTCTCGCGAAGGAACATATTTGGGGATCTCTGATTTTGTTTCTGGCCGTTATGTTTGCTCTTCTTCCTGCGTTTGTGACGCTGTTTGACCCAAATGAATTCATGTATGCCGACTCGATTCCCACCAGGACTGCCATTAATTCACTTCTTTACGTCTCGAGTTGCATTCCTGCTGCGATTGTCACGGTACGTGCGATCCTTGCGTGTTAAGGGTTTGACGTTTGACAATCAACTTTTCTTCTCACCCGCTCCGCAGCTCTACAAGGAACATATATTCCTACAGTACAAACAGCCTGTCAACATGAACTACTTGAATTTACTGTTGGCAACATTCCAGTTCATTGTAGCATCGGTCATGTCACCGCTTTTGTTCGTGTTGCAAGGGCTGGGAGCTCACGGAGATTGGACCGAACAATACCCTTCGTCACAATTTGGTGAAAACTACTCGGATGGATTGCGGTGCTTCTTGGGCGGTCTTTCCGATCAAGACCAAGAGTCGAAATATCCCGAGAGTGCTTCTTGCGACTATTCTCTGCTTCTTGTTATCATTCACGTGTCTTCTGTCGTTTTTTGTTGGAGTGGCAGTCGACAAGATTGTCAATGCTGGCGCAACCAAGGTCATGTATCGCGGGGTGAGCGCTGGGATCATTGTTTCGGTTCTTTGCATGCATTTTACGATATGAATATACCAGATTTCAATTACGGCCCAGTGATTGACGGTCTAAATCTGTTTTGTCTCATCTTGCTAATTCTGGGATCGGAAGTGTACCACCGCGTCACTTTGCAAGACTCCACTTTTGAAACGGAGTACGCTCCTATAGAAATCATATACGAATAATTCATTTAAGCACATTTTACATTCGTTATTACTGGTTTAGATTCATCGTGTTGCAATATCATTCATAGGAGCAATCGAGAATGTGAGCGACCGCGAAACGGTCAAGGCTGCCTATACCGCCGCAACCAGCTAGGCTGACGATATCATGTGAACAAATAATACATCAACGTTACGAAAAGTTATAATGCAACTTAAGTTAGCTCATTCGTTCGTTTCCTTAATCTCAGTGTGAAGTGTTTCAACGGGAGCCAGATCGGATTCATTGCTTTCTCTTTTAGTCTCTTCGTCTGGTATATCTTGGGCCACTTCAGCTTCAAGAAGTTCTGCATGATCGCCTTTGTCAAATATGTCATCAGAAAGTGATGGGCTCTCTGTCTCTTGAGCAATAGCTGGGCTTGCCGCCACGAACTCGCCAAAGTGTTCGTCCACGTCATCGAATTTGGCAAAATCTGCAAATTCATTAACTTGGGGTTTCTCGACTACATCGTTCTGATTATAATCGAAATTTCCGGCGAAAAGATCCATTACCGGAACCTCATCAGAACCTTCCGAAGAATTCAGTACTTCGTCAGAGGATGAACCCGACGAGCTATTGTCATCTACATCACCTTTCGATGTCGGCCCATCGCTATCCCCAAATTTAGTTAGCTTTCCCAATTCGATGCCAAGTGATCCAACCTTTCCGAGAGGATCATCGAATGCGTAACCACTTCGTTCATTTGCTGTTTCTCCCGAATTGTAAGATTTGTCCGAGTCCCCGATCCCAAAGAACCAGAATCGTTCGTTCCGGCTTCCGTATCCCTACGCTGCTGAGAAAGAGAAAAGCCGGACATGATACTCGCCGCTATGTCTAAGTCGTTTTCATCCATATCAAAGCCTCCAATACCTCGTGGTGGAGCCGGCGGTCCCATATTATCATCATCGATGTCATCGTCATCTGCCAGACCAGGGCGATGAGCATGTAAGGGTCCTGTCCAGAGCCATAACCGCCAAGTGGAGTGGACTGGATTACAGTCTCTGACGCTAACGTTGTAGCTATAAACTCGCTCCATCTTTCAGACAAGGCGTGGTTCGCAACGAGCTCCGCGAGCAAGAGAGGCTCTGGGTTTTCAAGCGGAGGGCTTTCCGACTGGTCTCCATTTTGCATAAGCATCTGCTCCTCCAGTTCCACTTCATTTGCACACGCATGTACGAGTGCTTGGCAAATAATTATGACATGGCCCATGTAGCCGAAACGAAAGGACTGCGACGGAGCAGCTGCACCAATAGTTGATGTGTCGCGGCATTCCATTTGAACAGCATTTGTGGAGAGTTCTTCCACATTGGAAAATAGCATTTGCTTGGCGGAAGAGGATGATTCGTCTTCGGACTCCTGTTTCTCCATTGCAGCTTCAACGTCATCGTCTGAAACGGGCAATGGATCATTCGTACTGCTTCGGTCACTTCCCCTACCGCTCCCGACACCTTTATGTTCTCGAGATTTGTTACCACCTCCGATATCTTGTCATCGTCTTGAATTTCCATAAAAGATTCCATCAGCCTACCGAGTAGGTTGCACTTTATCAGAAAATATTCTTGCATGGCAAAACGCGCATTATGCCCTTCAAAACGTGAACCAGCAAGTTGGCAACCGATTGATGTAACATTGAGCACCACTGAAAATCCCAAAGAGATTCAAGCAGATCTCTAAGCATTCTGATTGAACCAGCATTGCATCGACATCGGCGTCTCCGAGAAGGACGAGGATTCCAAAACTCGAACGATTCGAAGGCGTGAGTTCCCCAGTAGCGGCTGCGGTTCAGACCTAGAGAACTGCATGAAAGATCTCCATTTCTTTGTCGAAGGATGCCGAAGGAGATTAGACATCTCCGCTAAAAGCAGAGGAAGATGTTTAAGGACGGATTCCAAATCAGCGATCAAATGTTGGTGATCTTCAGAGATCTCGCCTTCTATCATCTGCCCTCCTTCCTCCTCCGGAAGAAGGAACATAGTTCCCACTGCTCCATAACCCCAAGCTGCAATATAAGACTTTCTAATACATTCATCGCTGATGTCAAAAGGGATTCATGTGGACTAAAGAACGGTTCTTCGCCATCTTCAACCCGCAATGTGGTCGCAGAAAGCACGAGTCGTTTGATGGTTTCGGCTTTTGTTAGTGACAGCATGGTTTCTGAACTTAGCATGGAATTTTGGATGACCGTGATAAGCACTTCCGAGGCGTTCAAAGACATATCCAGCTTAAATTCTTCATTTTCTTCCTTGCTCAAGGGTGCCGATGGTTGCTTTGGATCTGTCAAAATATCCAGCAACATATTTAACGCATCGTTCGACTGTGACCAGTTGCAATAAACTGCCAAATCCTCTTCCAGCTGCTGTTCTTCGGCAATAATCTCTGCTCCGTTTTCCTCGGGAGGGGCTGAGGAGGTGTCGGTCGCTTTGGCAGCATGAGCCTTTGCGCGATTTGCATGACTGAGTGGGAATGAAGGTGCGAGAATACGGCTTCCATGAGTGCATATGTACCCGATGCTCCGCCCTCGTTGATGAAGTTGACAAGGTCTTCCGGTCGCTTTCGAAAAGTACAGTCAAAATCTTGTCAAAATATCCTGCCCGGTAATCATCGAGCTCGCCAGACTTTGTGTCGTAAAGTAACGAAAACAGCAGGTCCAGTATACGCATGTCCGAGGTCTCATCCTTTGATGCGCTTTTACTCTCGTCGCCATTTTCTATCAGCCTTGCTTCCTCCTTTGTTACTTTGCCGTCAACGAGGACATCTATAATGGAATCAATCTCACAACAAATAATTTCGCATGCCATGTAAGGGAAGCGCACATGTTTGATCTCCGGATCATTCTCTGGCGTTTTCGAATCTTCCTCATTTTTATGCAAATGATCTTCCAACCAATCCCAGGGTTCTTTCTGCTTTTCCATTTTCACCATTTGATTTGGACTCCTGAGACGGAAGAATCACGTATTGCACCAACTTTGTTACAGCTTCGGGTGTCGAGAAAAGTTGATCAGCTGCGGATGCAGTCCTCGAATCTCCTGAAGGAGTTCATCTTCTGCTAACAGCTGCTCCGTCGTGTATTCTCCAGAGTCGAGTATATCCTTCAAAGGCGACTCAAATGAGAAGGCGCCGGTAGACCAAATGTCTCCGGCCATTCCAGAGCTGAAGTACGACATGTTTTCAGGCTTTCAAGAAAAAGGAACTCGGAAGAATAGGAAGGTGCGGGTCTCGTCAAAAGACTTTTCACAGGGACTCGCTACTCAGGAAAATTGAAGCGAGCGTCGATCTCAGGTCCGAAGTGTGGTTGCGGCTCAAGTGTCTGTCTCCGATCGCTTTTTGGCAATATAGAACACTCCGTCTGATTGTTTCAAGCGGATCGTAAAGCGGTATAAAATTGATATTACTGTGCCAAATCAAGGTCACTGGTTTCACTCCCTTTCGGTGTTGATGCAGGTCATGTCCACAAGGATTGATTTGAACATTGAGAGTGAACTTGAGGGCAACAACGCAAAAGGCAACAAAGGTGAGAAAACCATGCTTGTGGCGGAGCAGTCGCGAATTTTCTTTACTTTGAAATGTATACTGGCTCGAGTACCGGCAGACACGGCTCTGTAATTCTGCTTCGAGGCAAAATAATTATGACTCTCTTGACGCTATAGTGTTTTAAGTGGAATAGACTGTCGCTTCGGTATCTCTGCACAACGAAAAACGAAAACGTTCAAGTTCGAAGGTTTTGTTTTGTCGTTTCGTGTTTCACGAGAGTGACGCCGCAACAAAACCCTTTCACAAAAGCCTAAAACACGAGCGCCCTTCTTATATTGATAGTCTTTCATTATTTCTTCTACAAAAGCGATAATCAGCAATCATTAAATAATTACCATGCTTTCTCTGATTCGAAACGCTCGCCACCTGACGCGAGCAAGTCCCCTTCCAGCAACGAGGTGTTTTTCGAGTTCGGCGGCCGCCGTGAACGACCCTCCGCGCCGTCGACAAATACGAGACAAAGACCCGATAATTCTGACAGACTCTGCTGCTGACCGCATTCGAGAACTTTTGAATGGTGAGAATGCAAAAGGAGCTATAGGAATTCGTCTAGGAGTCAAGAGACGCGGATGTAACGGGCTAAGCTATACGTTGAATTATGCGTTTGAAGAAAACGCCAAAGACCTCACGGTTGAATCGCACGGCCTAAAAGTATTTATTGAGCCCATGGCTCTATTCAACGTGGTTGGGACTACAATGGATTGGGAGGATACCGAAATGAGTAGCGAGTTCACTTTCAACAATCCAAATTCGAAAGGCTCTTGTGGTTGTGGTGAATCTTTTAATGTGTAGTGAACCTGAAACTGACGAAATCATCACTAGCTCTACACAAGAAACAGTGGGTTTGGAGGTCAAATTATATCACGTAAGATAACAAAACAATTTATAGCAGAGGAACGTTTACATTTCATTTGGCGGTCGATTGTTTGACAAACGTAAAGCTTTTCTCTAGAGATTGTCAATTATCTTCCAAACTTGAGCCTTTAGATTGATATAAAATAATGAAAGTGTCTTATCATAGATCTAGAATAAAGAGCAAAGGATTAGCATGTCGAAAGAGAATGGAATTGATTCGACATGATATGCCACGTCACCATGGGATCCATTTAGTATAGAAAAGAATGTACAGGTCGTCATGACGTGAAAACAGTGAAAGTGAGGTGCGATCCGGGAAGCGAAGAATAGGTTCGAGTTCGAGCGCTTTGGAGTTTGATAATAAAATTGCCGTGTTGGCGAGAAGCATCACATCGTTGCTATCTTTTATCATTTCTTCCTTTTTTTTTTTTGACTTTATTATCAATAATGTTAGCTTCATCTACTCGCTTCACAGCATCTCGTGTTACTTGTGCGACGGCTCTTCGCTCGTTCACGTCAACAAATGTGCTAGGCGAGCAGTACGATGTCGTTATTATCGGTAGGTTTTGCTTCTTGAGCATCGAGCTTGATTTTCCTGCGGCGTTATTTATTGATTTAATTTCTCAACTTATTTTTTTTCTCAAGGCGGAGGACCTGGCGGCTACGTTGCAGCCATTAAAGCAGGGCAACTTGGCTTGAAAACTGCGTGCGTGGAGATGCGCGGTCGTCTGGGAGGAACCTGCTTGAATGTAGGCTGCATTCCGAGCAAAGCCCTTCTCACGAGCAGTCATCACTTTTACGACGCCAAGGAACATTTCGCGGAACATGGAATTACCATGTCGAACCTCGCTATTGATATTAATCAAATGCAGCAATCGAAGAATAAGACTGTCGAGGGTTTGACCGGAGGAATCGAGTACTTGTTGAAGAAATACGGCGTTGATTATTACAAGGAAAAGGATCCATTTCTGGTACCAACTCGGTTGCTGTAGCTCCTATCGATGATTCGGCACCTTCGACGCTAGACACGAAGAACATTTTGGTGGCCACTGGAAGTGAAGTAACGCCGTTGCCGCCCGTTCCTGTCGACAATGCAGTGGGGAAGATCGTCGACTCGACTGGTGCTTTGGAAATCAACACAATCCCGAAAACCATGGCAGTTGTAGGTGGCGGAGTGATTGGTTTGGAAATGGGATCAGTTTGGAGTCGACTGGGTACGAATTTGCGAAAGCTGCTGACAATTGCTTGCTTGCTTGCTTGATGAATGCGATTGAATTGGAAGCTTACACATTTTATTTTGCAGGCACTGAAGTGACTGTTGTGGAGTACATGGATCGATTGTGCCCTGCTATGGATCAAGAGCTAACAAAGAAGTTTCAACAATCACTGAAGAAACAGGGTATCAAATTCCAACTAAAGACCGGTGTTACCAAAAGTGTGGTCGAAGATGATGGCGTTACTTTGACGACCGAAAAGCAGGGTGGCGGAGATCCGAAAGAAGCCAAGTATGACGTTGTCTTGGTCGCCACTGGTCGTCGTCCGTACACCGAAGGTCTCGGTTTGGAAAATTTGGGGATCCAAACAGACAGGATTGGTCGTATCCTGGTCGATGAACACTTTCGCACTGCTGTGCCGAACATTTACGCCATCGGAGATTGTATCAACGGTCCCATGTTGGCTCACAAGGCAGAAGAGGAAGGCATTGCAGCTGTAGAAATTATTGCAGGACACGCGGGTCATGTGAACTATGATGCTATTCCAGGTAAGTGAATACAACTGCAACAGTCTGCTCAGTCTGCTCAGGGTCGAGTTCACTGCGTGAACAGAAATGCTGACGACACTCCCCTTTCAATAATTGCAGGTGTCGTTTACACATTTCCTGAAGTAGCATCGGTCGGTAAGACGGAAGAGGAGTTGAAAGAAGCTGGTATCAAGTACAAGAAGGGGAACTTTCCTTTCTCCGCAAATAGCCGAGCTCGCGCCAATGCAACCACGGATGGTTTTGTGAAGGTTCTTGCCGATGCCGATACAGACCGTATCTTGGGTTGTCACATCATGGGGCCCAACGCGGGTGAAATGATTGCCGAAGCTGTTATTGCTATTGAATACGGTGCATCTTCAGAAGACTTGGCGCGAACTTGCCATGCTCATCCCACTCTGAGTGAGGCTTTCAAGGAAGCCTGCATGGACACTTATGACAAACCAATCCACTTTTAGAATTACATAGTCAATGACTGGTTTGTAGTCAGCTCGATGTAATGGAAAATTAACAAATCTATGCTATCTTCCGTTAGATGCTAGTGTTGGCCCGCTCTTTGCTTTGTCCTCGTCTAGCAAGTCTATCAACAGACTGTTTAATGTCCGAAGACCCTTTCGATAGCCTTCGTCAGATTTAGACTCGTCAGAAGCAGCGTCACCCCGACGAACGCGACCGAAGTCAATCATTTTCAGTGACGCTCGGCCAAGATCGCCCCCTTGGTTTTCGTGAGATCTCCTTCAAACACAAGCAACACGGAGCTCGCAAAGAATCGAAAAGTGGATTCATTCTCGTCGAACCAACGCCGTAGGCCGCGCAGTAGTTGCAATATATTAGCTATTGTCTTGGTGCGAATCTGACGATCTTCGACCGGAGACTCGGCTAACTCAAGAAGATTGGCAGATGAATCATTTGGATTGGGCCTTGATCTCATTCCAGCTGTGAAAAATATCCTAAAGGCTTCCAATAGTTGATCTCTTGTGGTCAGGGTTCGGCCATATTCTTTCCCCACGAGCACAAAACCAAATTCATCGGCGTCCGGGTGAGACGGTTCATGATACCTCATGCCAACAATTCGAAAGCCAAACAAAGCTTGCTGTGGGTACTTGGAATACTCTCTGGTTCTTTTTTCCACAGTCGCGTCGGGCTCATAGGACTGTGAGCCCATTTTCAGATCAATTACGCAGGGTTTCACGAAATTGCTTGTGATATCCTGCAGCAGTAGGTGCGCATCATCGTGAATACCAAACTCAAAGTTGGGATCGAACTTCTTTTGTCCGATGACGCCGTAATAGGAAGCAGTGAATTTGGATAACTTATCTAACGCATCCGCTTCTTTCTTGACTTTCTTCCATGCTTCCTTTAGTCTAGCTTCTTGGTCCATCACAACAGGGTCTTGCCACAATATACTTAACGCCACAGCAAGCGTATCGATCCACGCCATCTTGCTCGTTTCTTCCGTTTTCGGTCGCAAAAGGCAGCATAGTGCTGCGTCGTGCGAGACGCAGCCATCATGGCCTCGTAAAGGTCAGTTCGCGGAGCCCGCGGTGGTCAGTATAGAGTGGTTTGAGCACGTAATCCGGCTTTAGACTCAATATTGGCTTCTTGTTTGCACTAATTCCTCCAACTTGACCGGTCATTTGCTGCGCAGCTTCTCTCAACTGCATCCATTTCGATGCACGCTTGATAGCGGTATTTATAATCCGACTTTGCAGATTTGGATCATCCATAGGCACCTAATAGAAGCAAATATGGCGGAGCAAGAGGAAAGAGATGAATGAAGAGTGAGCCTCGGCATGCATTTTACACCTGCTTGGTTCACCTGAAACGCACCAATGGCCCTTCTCTCAACAGGCTTTTCACTCGATCTACACTTTTGCGAGTCCGCTTACGAGCACGCCATTGTAATAGCCTCCATGTGAGGTATGCCCCGATGACGCAACCACCACGATCGTTGCGGTGCGTTGAACTCGCATCCTTCAGAAAAGCGAAATAAGACTGCTTTTAATGTACTAAATTGCTTGCTGTCAAGGATGAATAATTCGCATCAAATCAACCAAAATCAGAGGAGAAGTAACTGCCAGCACCTCTCCATTATTTCCTTTTTATTTTTTTCACAAAACGCAAATTCATCGCTTTCACAATCACACAACACGAAAGGCTTCGAGCGCAAAACCATGCGCACCTCCCACGCGAAGCCGAACGGGGCAGCAACACTATGGCTTGTTTTGTAGAATTTCTGTCGTTGTACGCTACATCATCTATGTAATCAAAACCGCACTGACAAGCAAAGGTAAACGTAGGCCCCGAAGTCGGACGGAGAACGGACGACCGAGCGAGCCGAAAACCGACGGTCGAAGGTGAGCAAAAAGAACAGGCATCGTCATCGTTCGCCGCCCGCCATCGCTCATCAGAAACGTTGAAAAGAGTACCGATCAGACTTTTCGGTCATCATTACTCCTCAAGGCATCAACCTCATCCCTCATCACAACAAATACAGATAGCCACAACATCGCAAAAGCACGAGCATTCGCCATAAAAACAAGCCAACTTGAAAGTTGCATTCACTTCGTTCAAGATAGGTTTAGATTTCATTACCATTACCAATACTATTATTTACCATGACAGCGAATGACGTTCCTTCAAACTTGTCGACTGCGGCACTGCAACACAAATATCAACAATTGCGCGATCAAGCGGACCAGCATGGTCAGATTTTGACTCAAAAGCTGGCAAGTTCCCAGTCCGGACAGAATCTACTGCACATGGGAAGCAGTCTCAGCACTCTTCCTACTGATTTGCACTTCCTCTTGACACAACTGCATCCACTGTTACAGGCCGTTGAACAGACAGAGGTTACTCTGTCAAGCACGCTAAACAGTATTTGTGAACGTTCCCTGATGATCAAGAAGCAACAGAGACGTGTGCTGCATGCGAAAGAATGCGCGGATGCATATGAAGACTTGCTTGCCGCAGAAAAAATTGTGCAGCTTGATTTACAAAAAAGAAAGCGCGGAGATGCGCCATCATCAGAGGCTGCAAAGCTTGCGGATGACGAGGAGGTTCTAGGCACAAACGATGACGGCACTGAGTTTCATGGTGAGTCTCACTTTTGGGCTTGTAATTGCACGGAATTTCTTCTTGCTCACAGTGTGCATTTTGTCTCCCTCTCAGACGCCCTGGATCACGCGTTGTCACTCGAACGAGCAGCTCACATTGCTCAAAGTCTCAACATGGAACTGCAGCAGTCTCAAGATGACATTACAGACATTTCAGATGAAACGGATACTAACAATATCAATGCATCTCTACCTCCGGACACTGAGAGGGCGCAATTCTTCTTACAGCTTGCACCACGGATCCGTCGTCTCGAAACTGATATTTCGCAATATCTTGCGTCGGAACTGGAAAAGCTTCTGCTGCAATGGACTCAGCAAAATCTCAAAGATCGCGAGAAGGAAGTGCTTCTGCTCCGATTTGGCCACACCGTTCGCGGCCTATCTCTCGTAGGGCGTGCTTCTGAAGCTGAATCTGTCTTTGCACGTACCAGCGTCATGCCACTGATCCGACAGCACATTTCGATGGGCCGTTTGGATCAAGGCGGAGCTCGTGGAGAGTGTGCAGGATTACCTTCTTTACTTGTCGACCTCTCAGAACTTTTGGCTCAAAATTTTGGCGACTTTCTGCAATTGGATTATTTATTACCGGCTGGTGTTGATTTACTTACGCGCGGTGTGTGGGTACCTTTAGCGACGACTCTTATGACTGATTCTGCTGTTCGCATGTCCATCTTCTCACCAGGCATTGCAAAATTCTTCAAACAAACTATTTGGCGGTGGATTCCTTCCTCAAGGACCTTGCTTCCAATTTGTTAAGCAAATCAAAGCTTGAAGTTGTCGTGCCTGCCCAGGAACGGATTTATCAGCATCCCAAAACTGCCGAGTTTTCCAAGAAGTGGAACTTGCCAATTTACTATCAACTACGTTTCGGCGAATGCTGTAAGAGGCTTAATCTTGCCATTGAAACGACGACGCAAGAAGGTTGGGTCGCGCAGGTATACACCGGAGAAGCTGAGGCATCTGGAAACTTTGAATTATCTCTTTTCCAGGAACTCCACGATATCTTGTTGAGCCTCTGGCGGGCTGATGTCATTCTTGCACCTCTAGCGAACCGATTTCTGAGAGGAGCGCTGCAGCTGGTTGGTCGTATGGTTCAATTCATACAAGAGGGAATGGGTGGGAAAATTCGATTTGGCCAAAAGGCTTCTCAAGAGGATCAAGGGAAAGAAGTCTCGGAACCGAAACAAGAGTTAGCGAGGCACACTTACTGCTGGGCAGACAGCGATGAAAACGTGGCAGCTGTTGCGTGGGAACTGTCGATTTTGGAGAACTTTTACGCGCTGATTATGCTCCCATTGTTTGTACTTCCTTTGAGGCTTCTGTGGAACTGACCCAGCTGGTGAATGATGTATTACATGAAGCTGCTGATCAGGTTCTACCAGTCCTCGATACTGCATGGAATACAAATCATTGTTAAGATTCTGACAGAAAAGTGTTGTACTCCTCTTGCTCTCGTGAAAGGCGTTGCAGCTACATATCGAATGACGAACCGACCACCTCCTACTCAAGCGTTCCACTTTTGCGAACAAATCCTCCGCCCCCCACAAGAATTTTCGGAAGCGAACCAAACACCTTCGTCGGTTGGCGTTAAATGGAAACAGCAAATTGTGGTCCAGGTAGCGGACCATTATGCGTTGGCTGTCGAAGAACTTTTAACTACGGTAGCCCGCACTGAGGTTGCTTTGCAACGCAATCGTCGCGCTTCTCGATTAACTACTGCCGGAGGAATGAGTGACGGTGAAAAGGTCAAATTGCAACTTTACCTTGACTACCAGGCGCTCTTGAGTCAGGTCCAAACTGTCGGAATCAATCCCGAGACAGTTATTGGGCTTATCAAGTTGCATGAGCTAACGAAGGAGGGAGAAGCATTGGCAAGTCCTTCAGAGCAAGGATCGCAACTCGATAGCTAAAACCATTCCGTACCGACATCTAAGTCAAGCAGATATTGCAATCAAATCGGTCTTTGAATTCTAGAGAGATTCTTTTGATTCGTTCGTTTTGCACCTCCGGAGCGGGCAGGGCGATTTGAGTATCACTTGTAGAAAAGGCGAAGCAGAGCAGAGTGCGGAAGAGGTGCCCCAATCATACTTTGACAGTTGACGTGATTCAAGAGATATGCTCGAGAAAACGGCATCTTTCTTGGGTAACATATCTCCGCACGAAGAATGTATTCGTAAACTAAAGCATTAAAAGTGGACCTTCAGTAAACCTAAGTACCATTAACTAGAGCAGATAAGACTTCAGTAATTGTGAGCCCAGATATCTCCTTTCAGCCCTTTATCCTTTAACCCACAGGCGACCTTTCTCTTACTACCCTGGATCGACATCGTGAGCAACATAACAGCAGCCAACATCTTAGCTCCCGTAATTGTCACGAACGAGGCGCTAGAAGCCACCGTCGGAGATTTGGGTGGCTCGGTCGCGGACGGCTCTTTGTCGACACTATCAGTGTTATTGGAAAAGATATCGTGGTCACTTCCTACACCATCTAGCCAGTTCACGTAAAGGTGGCCCCTGTTGGCATGATACGCGGCGAAGTAATCCTCGCCGTTGGCGGACCAAATGAAATGATCAACACCACTTACGTTGAACGGTTTACCATGGAAACCAGTCGCTTCAAAGGTGATCGCAGTGAAGCAATCGTCGTAGTCCATGCCGTACGCTTTCTCCACACTCCTAGCAGCTGACGACGATGTACTAACATTCGTATCCATAGTGGAAACCGGTGTATCCCAGAAGCGGAATGCGGACTTCTCCTGATCAATCACGTATTCACTGATACTGGGTGAAATGGTGAGATCGAAGCCCACAGCGGCATCATAATTTCCACCAGGTACAGCCATTATGATTTCGGCTCCATGCATACCATTCTTTCCGCCTCCGACCGAGGGATATCCAAGAGCCAAATAGCCAAACAATCCGTTGTATGCCAGCCGTCCACGAACAACATTATTTTCCAGAACGGTCCATTCGAAAACGGCTACATCATCAAGCTCTACTGAATGCTCGTAAGCCAATTCTTGGTTGTCTTGGAGAAATTGCTGAAACGAATCCATCGTGCATGCCGTTTCTTCGTCACGGGGATAGTTAGGAAGTCGAGGGAACTCCGTGGCATTCTCGGCGTTTGCGGCATCAATACAGCCAGGAAAGAAATCGCCGTGTGTGTTATCCCAGAGCTGACCGCGCGGATTGATGCACCAAAGGTCCAATCCCTGCGCGTCACAAATTTCCTCGCTGACCCCTTGCTCTTCGATACTCATGCATTCGTGCCAACAGAGCAGAGTGCCCTCTTCGCAAACGGTAGTTTGTAGCTCACGGGTCGTTGCCGAAGAGGAACACCCTACAGCAATGGCCTGGTCTTCCGGTGTGTCGTCGTCTACCACCATATCGCGCAATCGTCCGAACGTCTCGCCGTGTACGGGATGAATCGCCATCGCTGGAGGGAGGACCATGCGACCGTACCAGACACGAGACTCGTCGAATTGATGCGAGTCCATGGAGAGTGCATGAGGAGTCGCACGTAGTACAGGAGCATCTTGACTCTGATAGTGAGGATTGATGTACTGGTTGAACCCATCCCCAAAAGGATGACCAGATCATCTTCGCTTGAGAACTCCACTTCGACCGCTCTCCCATTCTTGAGACGAACGTAGAAACCATCCGTCAAGCCCTGAATAGTACTTTCCAGAGAGGAAGATGGATCTTCGCGAACGAGCGTACCGGGTGTGAAAGCAAGGAAGAGACCTTGATCGACGTGCCATTCAATTGTTTCATCTGAGCTCTTGACACTATCCGAAGAAGATGACGAAATGGGTGTATGGTACGAGTGAAAGTGTTCGAGGTGCTCGCCATTCTGAACCACATCCAACAGATCATGATAGGCATCTCCGTCTCGCGTGGCGAGGAGAGGTGAATCTTCGGTCTTGGTAGCTTGTCCGCCTGCGCCTTCACTAAGTACCGAGGCAAGCCTGGCAGCGAATGCGTTTGTTGCTACACCTGCTGCAGCGCGGAATGACTCAGAGGCTTCGACAAAGTCTTGACAGAGAACTTTATCTTCTTCAGGGACGCTTGGCTTCCTGATCCCTTCGGCGTTGTTATCGCTAGGCGATGTGTGCGTGGCCAGGGTTCGGCGATGAGTTCCATCTCGGAGAGTACTCTCTTGAGTTGCCGAGGACAAGTTAATGCAAGGATGCATGGCTTCGAGAAAATCTTGCTTGTGAAGGTCAGGGATACCACGAATCGTTAGCATTCCAACTTGCGTGAGGGCATGAAGGAAATCTTTGCGAATGAGTTCGAACTCGTTGGGGTTCACCAATTGCTCCAATGACAAATGGAAAGGACGAAAGGGGTTCGCCTTGGGTCGGGCGGCGTCGGTAGCGACGGCGCAATACGCAGCCGCAGTGATGGTAAGAAAGAGTGAGAAAAGCACCTTCATGGTCGTAATAAAGAATGAAAGAGCACAACTACAACAACGTGAGCGGTCGCACAATGAGTTCTGTTGCGTTGCCGATCGGCCGAAATCTTCGGCCTGTGCAGTTTTCGTTTTGCAACAGCAAAACACGTGATTCAAAAGTTTTGTCTAGAATAAAAAGTACAGATCACTGGGACATGGGACTGAACGAGAGGAGGGAGTAAGACACAATGTGTCAACAAAATCACGTAGAAGATGTACCAAGTTTTACCGATTTCTGATCGATCCCACGAAAATGCAAGATGCTACCTGGCTCCTGGCTACCTGGTACTGTAACAAGTACTGCACATGTAAAAACTATGACAACTAACAACAGCTGGGAACTGACTGTACATAGTACATTATAACGCTACAGTGCCATTCCTTCAAAGGTGTGACGTATGACGTTCGTCGTTCGTCAAGCGTCACGGAAGGTTGACAGTTGACAGCCACAAAACAAAAGGCTCTAGGTTTTTATATAGTAAAAGCTAGGTATAGGATTATTTTATTTTCCCTTTTCAACCTCTCTAGTAGTCGACCAGCGACCAAGGAAATCGAAGACTTTTATAATGTGAGCTTCAATTCAGAAATGTACATGTCTATCGTTTTATTTAAACTAGAATCCCATTGCACATCCATCAGCGCGACCATCCGAACCAGCCCAAAGTACGCCAGAGCGGTTCTGAATAATCTGGGCTCGACCAAACACGCTACGATCATGTCCCGCGACGTTCTCTTTCATCTCATGACCTTTCGCCTTCAGTTCCTCCAACACCTCGGTATCAATACCCGTTTCCATTTGAACTATGCCGCTTTGAGTTCCGTCAGCTATGCAGAAACGCGGCATATCGATCGCAGCTTGTGGATCCAATCCACCAGCTACCATATTCAGTGTAAGCTGCAAATGTCCTTGCGGTTGCATGTAACCTCCCATGTTCGATAATGTGGCACAGCTCATTGGAATCGGCGTGTGTCAGAATTCCTGGAATGATTGTATGATATGGTCTTTTGCGAGGGCCGACGACGTTCGGGTGATTGGCGTCGAGTGAGAACCCAAAACCACGGTTTTGTAGTGTAAACCCGCACCCTTCCGGTACTATCCCAGTTCCAAAACCCATGTAATTGCTTTGTACAAACGAAATTGCGTCACCGGAGGAGTCGACCACCTGGAAGCTGACAGTACAACTACTTGCGTCCGGCAATCCAGCAATATTTGCCTTTGACGCGTCAAAGAGAAGTTGTGCTCGGTTTCCAATCCTTTCCGGGTCCAGTAGTGATGGTGCGTTATACGCTGATGGACATGCAATGTGAGCTCGGGCATCCGCAAAACCGAGGCGCATCATTTCAATAAGAGCATGATACCAGTCACTCGATCCTGGATTTGACATGGGCGCAATGTGTCCTTTCTGCTCCATGTGCTGGAGCCCTGCGAGAGAGATAAGACCAGCCACCCCTGGCCGTTGGGTGGTACTTGCCATAAACGAACATTGCGATACTCGGTGGCAATGGGTTCGGGAAAAAGCGAAGAATGATCCGCCAAATCCTCCAGTGTCATGCAGCCACCATGCCGTTGCGCCGCATTCACTATGGCAACACCTGTTGCGCCCGCATAAAAGCCTTGTTGAGAGCCCTTTTCACCGAGCTCTCGGAGAACTCGCGCCAGGTCCGGATTGCGTATGATTTCGCCTGGCTGCGGCCTCGGACGCCATCTACGGTCAAGGGCACATGATCTCCTTCTTGCACCCATTTAGCTAATTGAGGAATCCCTGATCGCCAATGATACGAGGTAATAGGACTGACCGGAAAGCCCTCTTCTGCCAATTTCGCAGCAGGCTCCAATAGCTGAGCCAAAGAGTACTTTCCCGACCCGTGCCGGTGCAACAAATCTTCCCACGCTCGAGCCGCCCCAGGAACCGTCACACTGAGCGCCGCGTCTCGAAATGATTCTTCGGTGGCATGATTGTCGAGTACGCGCTCCAAAGTCAACTTAGACGGACTACAGCCGCTTCCGTTGATTGCCGTAACTTTATTTTGCTATAATACAAGCAAAACATGTCCCCACCCAGCCCCGTCGAACAAGGTTCTGTGACAGCAAGGGCAGCCGCTACAGCTATAGCGGCTTCCGCAGCATTTGCTCCTTCGTTGAGTAGATGAAATCCGATACTACTAGCAAGAGGTTGACTGGTGGCTACACAAAACTGTCTGCAAATAACAGGAGAACGACGCGAAACAAAGGAAGATCGTCCTCGCAAGATGCCGAGGATGTTGCTGTCTTGTACCAGTCCGCCATGTCTGCTAGGATCTAACGTCAACAATAAGCTCCTCGGTTATTCAAGAGGACGCAGTGCGTTGTATCTCCGATAACTGGTAGAGATAAAGGCCATTTACCAGTATCTCAAGCAATCATGGTTCTGACAACTTTTTTTTACGTATTCTTGCCCATTTTCCCCATGGATAGTAAAGGAAAAATCCAGTGCCGTTTCGGCGGCTGATCAGACACGACAATGATTTTTACTTAATATTTGAAAACCATTCCAGTACCGTAACTCTGATGAACTCTCGGATGGTCGTTTCACACATTAAGGATAGCCGAACCAGTTAAGGCAAACCTTAATGTCAAATTGTACCATTCGAGAGTTCATCAGAGTTACGGTACTGGAATGGTTTTCAAATATTAAGTAAAAATCATTGTCATCTGATCAGCCGAAACGGCACTGAATTTTTTCCTTACTACCACCCATGGGAAAAAATGGACGGATCGGCTCAAAATGCAATTCGGACTTGTTGTGCTGCCAAAAGCAGACAAGACGTTGTTGAAAGCTATCTTCGAACTAGTAATAAGATCCGTTTACCGTCACTGGACGACTGGAAAGCCGAACGAGGCCGGCCCTCAGCAATTTCGGCAGATACTTCCATGGGGACAATAGGCAGCAAAATCAGTTCGCTTTTTTTTTGCATGCAACGAGGACTTGTTGCTGCCAAAAGCATCCTTTGATTTATGCCAAGTCAAGGGGTTGTTGTTTCAAGCCCAGCACATCATTATTCTCGATTACCGTGAGCATCTGAACAAGCGCTATACCGCCTTTTCACGATAACGTAGAAGCGATGAGGGATTTTGCGTCAATAAATCGGACGCCGAATGAATTATCAAGCCGCGGAGTTATATGATTGATGTTTTATTGAGAAACTGAAAACAATGCACAGATCAGAGAAATTCACAAGCAATCCGCGTCGAACAAACTACGGTAGATACGGCCATCGGCGCAGCGAGCAAACCACGCTGGACCAAACCTAGGCCCCGCTTACTGCGACCTTCAAAATACATGTCGAGGGCTGTATGATGAAACAACATATGGCAATGGACGAATCTTAAGATGGACAGATCTATCAATTCTCATGCACACGATATTACGGTCCAATTGGCAAGGGGTACTGTAAGTTGGTATCAGAGGTTCCGGCAGTTTCGTATGTCTTGGTCGAGTCAATACCGACGCAACAGTCAGTGGCACCATCCAAGTCACAAGAGGAAGGAGGAACCAGTGATATAGTCACTCTGTTTGAGCTTGTCTCAACTCAACTCACAAACATCGAAGACGAGGCATTGCACATTCTTAACTGGTGACTCGGGCCGACCTTGAATACATGGACAAAGTCATCCAGATCAGCTGGTCCACATTACACGCTGCTTTGTCTGGCTCGATGGAGCTTACACCCGAAGATTGGGAAGGATGCCTCTCTTATGGTTCAAAGAGCGCGACAAATACGCCCTGCAGGTGAAACGATGCCATTGGGCTCGATTCTGGAAGCAGTTGTTGTGTCTTCTCGCACCAATTTAGTCAAGAACGTTGCTCCGTTTAGCCTGGCGGTAATTCTGCATCTGGCGCTGATATCCCACACTACGGATTGCTTTTTGCAATACTCAAAGCAAGTAGTGAAATTTGTTGAGGAAATTGAATCATTGGCTGCTGCTATCCACTCCACAATTAGGGGAGAAAAGTTGAGATTGACGGAGAACAACGCCCGATCCGAGTAATCCCAGCCTCATGCTTTCCTTTTCTCAACTCAGCGTCGCTTCCGGATTTCTTTCACACCCTACTTTTGATGACCACTCTCATTATGGGATACATGGAACCGGCTCCATCAACGGTTGCTTCCGATAGTGATGGGCCGTACATGCATCTGAAGTTTCTATTCGGTGTATTCCGGCGCCTTTTAAACATCATTTGTTACAATTTCGCGATTTTCCTTCCAGAAGTACACGAACAATTGCAAACATATCCCGCGACTTTCTTGAGACTATGGTGCAGCAACTACGTCGGTGTGTTGATTTCGCAATCGACAGCCCATTCTTCCCGTTTCCCAGAGAACCACGACCGTTGATGTGGGTTCCCTCTCCTATCTGGACGAGCTAATGCATGAACACATGTCGCCGGTCATTGGTGATTTATCATGTCTCTGCGACTTCTTCGTCGAGAGGAATGACGGTCCATTTTTCCCTTTCAAGCGCACGAACTTGCGCGCGACCGTAGAGAAAACGGGTCGCGAAATCCGCAAAGTAACTGCAGTCCACAATCTGTCGTCTCCTGCATTGCTTTCTCGAAAACTGCTCAATTTGGATGATTTTTCGACCCCTATAGCACGAAGTAGGGATACGAATACAGACGACAGTGGCACAGTAGTACCTTTATCACAGACAATTAAAATGGTGATGCTTCCGTTTGCATGTCAGCAAGTGACGATAGTGATAGCTGCTTTGGTGTATCCGGGGCGTGGGGCAGTAGCGACGACGAATCATTCAAAAGCGTCGATTGCCAACCAACATCCTTAATTAAAGCATTTATAGCTACTATTTCAATTCAAAACTTTTATATCAGAAATCAAGCTGTCGCTTTCTTTCACTATCGTTGCAGTACTAGGCGCGATAGGAGCCATGGTCCTCTCTGTTATGCGCACCGTCTATAGTTGCTCACGCAAAGTATCATAAGGACGTTCGGGAAAGCCGCTCTCTGAATGTGATACGACTCGACTGAGAAAGGTATCATTGAACGCTCCTCTACATCTCCCGGTGCATTGACATGACTCCATTGAATGATATCTTCTTGCAACCAGGGCTGGATCGCTTGAATGCACGGCCCTCGAACTGCAGGGCTTCACTATACGATTTGATTGAATTCCCAAAATAAGAATAGTCTCTAAATGTCCCCAATTCGACCACAATACATTTTCGTAGAGACCACTTGGGCAGTGTGGCATAAAGAAAAGCGTATGAGCTGAAGTTCGTTCTCCTTGTCGTTGTTCGATAACACTTGTACACCCATTTGTTTGAGAAATTCAATTTCCCATTCGGTTACATGGATCATAATACAGAATTGGTGCATTTAGTGTAGTTTGAAGACTCAAGGCCAACGCGAGTTGCCACAGTGACGCCGAGAAAAAGTGTCCCGACGTTTTGGAAAAGTTCCCAACTCCATAACAAACAATCTGTTGTATTCTTATTGTTTCATCATCCCAGAGTGTCATGATTTTCTCTAGTAACACTCCCAGTGCTTCTTGACACGAGAGAATGCACGAACACAGCACGTCATAATCTTCTACGTGATGACTTGTTTGATTGATCGATTGATGCTCTTGTGCATTTGCTTTGGACGAGCGACCTCTTCGTCTCATGACGCGCTTCTTGTCGTCGCATGTGATTGTTGTCCATTCTGTGTCATCTTGTGGTGTCATTTGATTGCATTCGTCTAGAGTTTAAGCATATGAATGAACAGTTCAAGGATTGTCTTCGATAAAATGAATGAAAAGGTTGCAAGTTGCAATTTTTTCGGTCTCACAGTCTTTTATCAGAACTCATCACAACGGTACTGGTACCGGTACCGGTACTTGAATACTAACCTTACTGTAGACCGTACAGTAGTATTTAGTAGTGCCTCCACGATCCGGGTCGGATAAAAAAATGACAAGAAAAAAAGGTTTCAATTTCCAACAAATAATAAAACATTCAATACAACAATATAAATATGCAACAACATGTCCGATCAAGCACAGGCACCCACAATCGATGAATTTACGCACCACGTTGCTTCCGGGCTCGCGGCTTTGCTGCAAGAGTCACGGCAAGTGGCGTCCATGCTGTTGTTGAAGGAACAGCAAAATTCACCAACGGCACGGAAGCGATTGCTGCAATTGTGCGACCACGTTGTGTCTTTGGAGCGCACGGTCGAGACGATTCAAAAGCGATTGCAAGATGAGGCTGCTGTTTTAGAAGAAATGGAGCAATTAGAAAAACGGGCGATCGAACGACGGCATGCTTTGATTCTATTGTTGGATCAGGCAAGGCGAGGTGAAAATGTTTCGCAGGCATCTAGTTATTTACAGCAACAACAACGTTCAAGTCGTCGGCTCCGTTCGTTCGAGAATCGAATATCATCGGGCACAAGTTCGGAACACCCACAATACAGTGATACAAGACAAAGTCTGGAAGGACGACGGAAATCATTATCAACAACAACGACGACGCCCAAATCACCTCCCGTGTTAGCAGCCGCTTCAGCTTCATTTGAATCCTGGCCCATTCATTTTGAACGAATTACTAAAGACGAACTGGAACTATCGATTCCTCGTACGATGCGCAGCGGTATTTCGGTCGCTATGCTCAATGACGCCCTTTCCGATCTAGAGCAATTGTTGGAACAAACGGGCGATTCGTGGGTGACAGAACAAGAAATTCGTCAATATTGTTCGTTTTTCGGTATGGAGAAGCCACAGCAAGAGCAATGCTGTTGCTGTTGTGCAATCTACATCGAGTGACGCAGCGCCCCGAGAAAGGGGCGACTTTATCTACGAAGTTCCTATTCTGAGTCGAGATGTGCCGGAACGAGTATAATTGTAGACCAAATATTAGAGATATATATTAGGTAATTATTATGCAATGATTAACGAATTGATTGTAGCCAGTGCAATCAAGCATCGTTCGCTCGATTTGGGTCAAAGAATGCAATCGATCTCGGTTTTGATTCCTTTCGAGTTGCTCTACCTTGAATGCCGTACAAGTCATTCCATCAAATGATTCGCTCTTGTTTTCCTTCTGAACTAACTTTAATTCATCTTCACCAAAATAGTGCGTAAAGGCAGCAGCACCGTCCTGTTGCTGAAATTCGACCCGCACAGCCATGACTTGACATTTCTCCCACGTCTCTACGACGACTCCAAAACGATGTTTCAAATTCATGTCTCGATAAAGAATATCCTCTATGACTTGTACTTTGTCTCCGGCGGAAAATGCCATACTCTCGGATCGATCGCGCATGATCCATGTAGAGCCTGTTTGTATTCGTTGCGGCAACGCGACGCCTGCAAATGAGCTCTGCCAAGCATTGGTCACAAAGGAAGCTCCTGATACAGCCAGAATCATTAAATGGTAAGGACGTAGTGTGATTGGCATGTTTGTTGTTGTGCTACTTTTTTGTCGGGTTGTTGCTTCGATTTGTGTGAGAAAAATAATAAGGGAGAGCTTTGCAATGGTTGACCCCAGCTCATGTAGGGATAGAGGTAAGAAGATGATCGCGAAGATCGAGCGAGATGATCCGACCTTCGTCCGTTGGCGAGCCGCGGCGAACCGTCCACCATGATGCTACAACACGGTGCGATCCTTTTTTATTCATTTTGATCTTGTTTGAAAGGCAACAAGGATCCTTCATTGCAGTATAACAAAACATTTAGAATCTTTCATCTGAAATAATTGCAAGCAAAGAGTTATGGATCGTCCTTTATCGTCCGATCGTCACGACGACCGCAGAGACTTTTCCTCCAACCGACACAACAACAACCACCACCACTACGGACCCAGCGGCGGCGGCGGCCACCGAGGACGCGGTAGAGGACGAGGTTTCATCGTGGCCGAGGACGGGGTCCTTCGTTTCACAATAATCATCATCAACAACAGCAGCATCACCCGTATCGTCGAGGAGGATTCAATGGTGGTAGAGGCGGGCCGCGTCGGGAGGCTGGGAATCGATTTCAGGCAGATGTTCAACCGCATGACCCCAAAGTTGCCGCACTACGCCAGCTCCAATTGTTGATCAATAAAGTGGGAGAGCTGGAGCTTCCGACAGAATCGTCTGTCAACGAAGGAGAAGACAAGGACCAGCGACCTGTTGTTATTTCTCAAACCGAGAAAATCAAGGCACTGACGACCTTTCTATGCGGCCCGCAAGCCCACATGTTCCTCGAGTACGAGCAAGATGCTTCCGTTTTGCTCGCCGACAAGTTGGCAGGTCCCTTTGTTTCCAGTTTGATTCATTGCCAATCCCTTTTGCCGCTGCAAACGCCCTGTTACGCGGCGCTCACCCTGTCCGTGCAGGAGCACACGGCGGTCCGCTCTTCTCCATTTGCCGGAGTGAGTGATCGATGTGTCGAATACGCACTTCTTTTCTTTGCGCGGGATTTGGATCAAACCTTGTTGGAACCGGCGTGTTTGGTCGGCAGCAGTACAGAAGCTGTTTCTATTTTTAAAGATCGACCCCGTGCTGTCGTTCGTTTGCGATTGACGTTGCGCTATTTGGCGTTCTTGGCAAAGATTGGTATTCTGGCTGCACAAGATGCAAACGATCAGTCGGCTGTATTGGCTGCTACCAATCAGCGTCCAATCACCTTACTAGGTCTTCTGGACGCCCTGGTGCAGGCGGCTATTCAAGCAAACTCGGAACGAAACAACGCCAACAAATCAGTTGCTCACATTCTGGCTCATTTGGTCTGGGACACTATTCCGTACATTCGAGAAATGGCATCCTCTGACTGGATTCTAGAAAATCTTGTGGATCCTTTTCAAGAAATGATGGACGTCCATCAGTCCACTTTTGCTCCTGGTATCGGGAGTTCGGCCATTCTTCTTAAAGCGGAGCGTCATGAAGATGTAGGAGGAAATGACAGTGAAGAAGAGGACGAAGAAGACGATGATGATGAAGAAGAAAGGTCAGGTGCAGTCTGTGATAGCTTACAAGACCTGTTGCGAACAGTCAAGCATTCATTGAACGATGCTGCTGCTGCCCCCGTTTCGCCTTGTTCTCCGACGCTCCTTGGCAAGCCATGTCCGCCCCGACAGCCTTAGCCGAGCAGAACAATGATACTCAAGAAGGAGCAGAGCAAGCTATGACAGAAGATGCCCCTACTGGTCCTTTGGCATTTACAGGCCAATCCAAGCTTTTACGAGTCTTTCCAACTTGCCGTGTTCTCACTATGCTTCTTGGAGGGGACGTCGCCCCAGAAACGAAGCTGGCAAAATGTCTTTGGACGCTATCGTTGTTGGACGCCTCCCTATTTTCGGGCCTCCTCCAGAAGCTATGGACGAAGCTGACGAAGAGATGGAAGATGATACGCCCGTCAATGAGCGCTTACAGTGCTATCGCCGGAACTTCGGAATGGTCGATCGCTTCTTTTGGGCGAAGCTGTACGCGATTGTCTATTATGTCACGAAAGCACCGTGACGGATACTGGCGTGGAGCACGGCTCACCAAAAGTTGTTGCCGAACAGATTTGGACACTTCGCCATGCTCTTGCCGGGGAAAATGCCACTGGCATTGAATATTGCATTCTCGAAGTAATTCTTTCCCTTATCACGCAAGGTGACCGTGGGTCTCATTGTCGAGTGATGTTCTTATCTCGCGTTTTGCTGGAACTTACAAGGTTAGAGCCCACTACCTTCTCCCCGGCTATCGCCTTGGGAGTGTCAATCCTTTTCGAGGATTACATGCCTGCTCTAGTCCCCGTGGCTGGGTACAACCTGAGCAAGTGGTTTGCCTTTCATCTCACTAATACAGACTACCAGTGGCCAAGTGCATACTGGAAGCACTGGGAACCATATGTTCTCTTTGGATGGTCGAACAGCCGTGGTTCGTTTGTTAAGGGTGCATTGACACTCATGATGGAAAATGTAAGCGAGACTGAACTTATTGTGACGAACTGCCTGCCTGCAGGAAGCGCCATTGCAAGTCAGCTGGTTCCGGCGCCGCACGATGTAGGCGACGAAAGTCTATCTTCCCTAATTGATGAGATGACAGCGCGGCTTTGGGAAGGTAACATGGATTCGGATATGTTGCGGAAGCACGCGCTGTCAGAAGAGTTTTCTGAATCACTTGCGAGCGTATTGGACAGCAAATGGGCAAGGTCAAAAGTTTTGTTTGGGCACTTCTCTCGCCATCGAAGAAGGCGTGGAAAGCAACGAAAATCAAGTCGACAGGGCTATATCTCTTCATGACTCCCAGGTGGAGATGGATGAAAGCGAGGACGATATAGATCCTCTTTCGTCGATTTTGGAGAAGATGGATAAGTTGAAAACGCGATCTTGGACGTTCTAGAAAAGAGGTTGCCGAGCATTCCACTGGCAATGAAAGCGATGCTACAGAACTTCGAGACTTGTCGATCCTCGAATTGATCATGGAAGCAACTTCATTCTCAAGGAGTATGATGGAAGGATGCGTTTTGCATTGTGTTCGTCTGAAATTTGTGTCTGTGGCCAATGTGTTGAAGTGGTGCCTCGGGGTAGCTTCGGACGGTTCAACGAAACCGTTAGTACTTCGGTGGTGGCAGATGGCTGGAACGACCTTGAAGACGGGCATTTCTCTCCTCACGGCAGAGCTTTCAAGCTCGAATTCCGATACCATGAGTGATGGCGACGATGGATCAGAGGATAAAGTGCGCCAATTGGGTTCGAGCATCCTGACCTACCTTGATCCACTACTTTCGCACATGATCCAGCGAGTTTGCCAGTTGCTCCATTTGTATAAAAGCGAAAAATCATCAAGACTATCGCCAGAACAGGTCGATCTTACCGAGGGATTCAAGTGTGTCTTGGTTGATTGTCATGGGTGCTACTTCTCCCAGGTTGCCATGGTCGGTGGAACTACTGCGAAGCAATTCAGTACGACCGCGTTGCAGGATGCGTTAATGGAATCTCCTGTTTCAGGGCAGGCTTTGGCAATGTTAATGGATTCTAGTGGAAGCCTCGCTGCTGATTGTCTGCGTCAAAGTCTGGAAAGGATGTGAGCTGCGGAAAATAGGAGACGGCTCCAACTGGTGAAACAGAGTCACTCGTGCTAGGAAACCATGGACTCCCACACATCATTTTCACAATATAGACTTCAGGTTTCATTGACTATAATTTAGCATATTATATTTTTTTGTCAAAGCGATTCGTTCGGAACGGATAAGGCAAACGACTCATTTCGTCGAAGCTAAAGCACCTAGAGCTTCATCGAACCGTTCTCGTTTGGATGCATCGTCGTTTTCGTATTCAATTGTCTAATGTGGAGTCCGTCCGCCATCCGTCTTGCATCGTCATCGTGGATCCGGGCCATTTGGACTTCGGCGAGTTTATTATTCTCACACAACACACACAAATAACGATGTTTGTTATTTTTAGAAGCGCATCTTTGCTCTTTCCCTCATAAACAATATCTTTGAGGATATCATACACAAGCTTTCGTTAAAATGACCCGAATTTCTGCTTGGCCATTGTTGTTTTCATTGGCCAAAGGGCAGTGCACTCCTACAATACACGCTTGCACATTTCTCGACGCGAATGGATTCAGGCAGCAGCGTTGACGCCAATTGTCGCAACTGCTTCACTAGCTTCCGCAGCAACAGGTCCCGCGGATGGAAATCTTCCCGATTTACCCCAGAAGCAGTCCGTTCCTACTTACAGTACCGCATTCCTTTGCAGGTACGATTATTTGAATCCTCGCGCGGCATGTTTCTTTCTCAAAACTCCACTCACTTTCACTCTTTTTTTCTTGCAACGCAATTTCTTATCACTTGGTTTATAGACTTCTTCCGATTTCTACATTTTGAGCTGCGCGAGCTATTGGAGGATATCAATGCTTGGGGCGAAGTGGGAGAACTATTTCAAGCAAACAACAACCGCGGACAAGGGAATCCGTCTCGGATTGAGCGTGAGTTTACGAATGTATTTCGCATTTTAGGACTCAGTATGCCACCAGAGTATTCGGAAGAAATGAGGGACGCTCAGTTCGCTTTTGAACGCGCCATGGGGAAAATTTCAAAGGCAACAGCCGGCGTTCGGCGTGATCTCCCGTCGAATTGGACAAGAGTCTCGTTCCTACCGCCTTGGAGGGTTGGGAGGAAGGCAGAGTTGCTCTGAATTCGTTTTTGTGATTTTGAATGACGCGACGGGTATGAAGGAAATGCGTACCATCCCACCTTTTAGTCCTAATCAGAAGAAGGAATACGGTAGAAGTGAAAGGCGCTACCTTGACTTGAAGAAGAAAGTGAAACTATGTCAGAACCGTGGAGGGCCGACTCTTTCTCAGGCTTGGGGCCAACTCATGGTCAGTGGTACGTAAACAAAAGAAGGGGTGTTTGATATGGTGGCATGCTACTAGCTCGTTTTCTAACTTCTTTGTGCGCCTTCCTGTGTTCTTCCAAACCACAGGATACATGCAAGACAGTTGCGGTATACCAGACTTGGATGCTTATTTTACCAGTAGAAAGTGCAGCCAATAATAGACTTGTAATGTGAAATCACGTCTAAACTGTAAATTTGACGTTAAAAACATCACAGAGCTGTACCTTTATTTTGGATGCCGGAACGACAAGGGGATGAACCGTCGAAGTATGCGGACGTCGTTTGCGACTTGCGCTTCATTTGAAAACAACAAATGCAATGTTGTGATTTGTGAATGTTGTGCGCTCTATTTAAAAGTAATTGCTCGTCATTACACTTATTTGTTTGACTCAGCAGCTAAGTTACTAAACGCCTGAACGTACGCGCTGATTTATTCATATCTGCAAGACTCTTGAACGAATTTCACAGTCGTCGACGTTGTAGCAATGAAGCATCGCGCAAAATTGTCGATCCTTTTTTGGATAGCAATTGCTGGGTGCACCGTCCCCGCGCTGGGTAAATCAGACCGAAGCGAGGTCGTTGACGCCGTTTCTTCTTCTCCTCTAGATGAAATTCAAAATAAGACCGCAACTGAACCAGCAAAGAAGTCAAAAAGTCACCCAAGAAGGCGTCGACGAAAGCAAAATCGCCCGCTGAAACGGAGGAAAGTAAACATGTCGTTTCGAGCGCTTTGAAATCATTGAAACCACTCCAGAAGCTCAAGCTGGAAAGAGTTACCCGGTTTGTACGGGCAAATAAAGTTCAATTAACAATCATCGTCGCAGTGGCGTTATTTCGCAAAGAGATACTTCGACTGGCTTGGCGTTTCTGGTCCAAACCCGTGACGAATTCCGAAACGGGAGCGTCGAAGCGTGTCTTTTCCGTCCCTCCTACGCGCATTCTGCAATTGCTTTTCCTTCTCGCACTGGCCCGTCGCATGCATCAATCCAACGGTTCTGGTAGCTCGAACGTATCTCCTGTGGAAAATGCTCTTGTTTTGCTGCGCATTTCGAACCCAATGATTGCTGTTGTTCTATCGAAACTCTTCTCTCCCGGAAGTTCTGTCTATCTTCCTCCTACTAAGCAGCATTTTACATTTGAAAATATAAATGATCGATACAACAAAGACCTCGTTGCATACAAAAGGCCGCACGTGACCGACCGATTTCCAATGTGACTGGGATAACAGTCACTGTATCACTGGAAGATCATCAACCTGCTTTCAACGAGACAGTCGTCGTCATGGACTGGACTAGCTTGGATTCTTCTGTCAGTCGGATGGATGTCATGCGAGATGAAGTGACGTTTCTTATCAAAACGTACGAATCACAAAGCGACGCGGGTTTTACGCCACGGTTCCAGGAAGTTGTTTTACTGCTTGAATCTCAAGGTGGTAGCGCTGCCGACTATTCGCTCGCCTCACAACAGGTATTACGATTAAGAAAGAAGGGAATAAAAGTTACTGTATGCGTGGATAAGGTTGCAGCTTCTGGTGAGTAAATATTGTGTTGGGGTGTTGGCCGTAGTTGCAATCGTAAATGATTCTCACGCGTCTCACTTTATCGGCCATAGGTGGCTACATGATCGCCTGCTCATCGAGTCCGGGGTGTTTGCTGGCTGCTCCATTCGCTGTACTGGGAAGCATTGGCGTCCTTGGTCAAACAATCAACATCCAGAAGACGCTGGAAGGATGGGGAATACGTCCACTGGTTTTCAAGGGCGGAAAGGACAAAGCACCAGTTGGCTTAATCGGTGATGTCACGCGAGATGGCATGGCAAAAGTGCAAGAGATGATCGACAAAACGCATGCTGCCTTCAAACAGCATGTATCTGCCTGCAGGCCATCGATTGCAGCAGTCATCGATTCTATAGCTACAGGTGATATCTGGCTTGGATACGATGCATTAAATATGGGATTAGTTGATCGTATCACAACGAGTGATGAATACATTGGCGATAAAGTTTCGGAAGGTGCACTAGTTTTGAAACTAGTGCAACTGATCCGAGGACGCTACCCTTTCAAAAAACCCACAACAACATCGGAAATTCATCGCAACGGCCCACTAGGCCGTCTGTCGTCGCATGCAAACCGGGAATTGGACGAGATTGTTGACGACATTCGCAAAGGTCTCTCCATGTTGCAAAGAGATGACGACGCACTTGCTTGGGCAAAATATGTGGGGACTGATATTCGTATGAAAGAATCGATCGCTCATAAATATTAAATATTGTTTTGCAAGATTATTATATTTTCTCTTTCAAGCGAATTCAGAAATTTATTGGATCGGCTGCTTATAGTCTTGAATAGCCGGAAACTCGAGGAAGTGCTTTTATGAAAGCCTTAGTTCGCGAATCGAGCACGAATACCCCTAATCTTAGATGATAAACGGTCACTTTGTGGAGTGTTCAGTTTTGGACGGACACCGGACAGAGGAAATACCGTTCGGTACCTACGGTACCTTCGTCATGTCACATGTCACTCGTCACTCGTCACGGTCCACGGTCACGGTTCACGGTGCACGCCCGGACTACTCGGAGTATCACCGGCCGGGACGTAAGCCATTCTTGTGAGTGCGTCCGTTTCGGAGATTCGTTTACGAATGTCGGCCAAAGATGATATTTGGATCGTACTGTTTTGTATCCTTTAAGTACCGCTATCGGTTTTCAAACGATTAAACCCGACCGGCCGGCTCAACGTTCGTGTTTGTTACATACAGTAGAACAACGGAGTGTCCCTATGAAAGCCGGTCAGGGTACTTTTACTATCAGCACTGCCTGTGGTTTGAATTTTGGCACGACATGTGCGTTTGCTCTTCTACTGCCACCATCCGATCCACAACCCGCAGCACGAAGCACGTTGCTGAGTCGGGCTTCTTTCGCCACACCATCGCGTATTTCGTTTTCGATGAAAGGCAAGCGACGATAGAAATTAGATCTCATACAAAGTATTGCACAAAGATCACTTTCACGGAACCCAAAGTTTCCGTTTATCATTGTATTTTAAATTTCATAGCGAAGAGAACCGCAATAGCAAGATGAGAAAATCTGCGCCGCGCGTTGAGGTCTCTGCCCGAAAGCCATGGACGACAGAAGAAGCATACAAAACAGGCAACGGTGATAGCGAAATTGTGTCTCATTCAAAAGCAAGAACGGGGCAACCAATCCAGCAGCGGCTATGACTCGCGACGCCAAATACTGGACGACATGTACAAACTGGATGTTGTAACACGAGCTGCACAAGACGTTGAAAACTCTTCGCCACAGTCGGATAAAAATGTAATCAATCAAAGATCTTCCCAACAGAGACCAGACCCGTAAACATGCGAGTTTCTTCTCAAAGAGTACTCTGCTGCGAGACAGCACGTTAGAGACGTCCTCGGATGATACTTCTGCCTCGGAAGTTATCAAAGAATGCCCACCCTCCAGTTCTTCCGTTTGTCTCAAGCGCACCATTATCGTTTTCCTTGTTCTTTTGCTCATCGCGGGTGCTGGAGGCGCAGTCTTTTACTTCGTCGTCCTTTCGGGAAGCGAAGAAAACTCCGCGAGTCTGGTTGCGGCACCCACTTTAGCACCCAAGGAATCTGACAATGAATCGAAAACACCACCGGTGGTTCCGGGCACTCCTCAGACTACTGCAGCCCCTGCAGTATATCCCACATTTCTCCCATCGAAATCACCCAAGGCACCTTCCGCGACCTCAGAGGTCACGTCAAAGTCTCCTATTCAAGAATCCCTTTCTCCGTCGATACCGCCCCTCCTCTCGACGCATGCCCCCACAATTCCCACAGAATCGGCGATCGTTTACCCAAAGATTGAGGTAGGAGGCTCACAAGAACAAGTGACAACATTCTACGCAATTGGTGATGTCCCATACTCATCCGAACAAGCCAAGGAAATTGAAGTGCAAATGAATAACATTCCTTCAGATGCTGAATTCGTCATTCATGTTGGAGATATTCGCAATCATGACACAGCCAATCCTCTGTGTCTTGAAGAAGAATATATTCTTGCTGCCAACCTGTTCAAGCAATCTCGTGTTCCGGTGTTTATGATCATTGGCGACAACGAATGGATTGATTGCTCCAACAAGGAGGAAGGGTACGGTTGGTGGAAGGAGCACTTTATCAATTTCGACTCGCGATACTGGAATCATACGTTTGATGTAGTACATCAGCCCGGTCGAGCTTACAATTTTGCCTTTGCTCACAAGAAGACACTCTTTATCGGGCTCAACATTGTCGGTTTGCCTGTTCACGATGCAACAGAATGGCAGACACGCTTGACCGATGAGGTTGAGTGGACCAAAGCTCTTATCCGAGAATACATGGCAACTATTGGCGAAACGGGTCGTGTCGTTATATTTGGCCACGCCAATCCATCGTCAGCCCATTACTTCTTTTTTGGCCCCTTGATGAGTTTGCATCGCAAGAGTTGAACAACCAAGTTCCCATCCTGTACCTGAACGGAGATAAACACGAGTGGGCCTACGAGCCACAATTTCAAGGAGTGCAATCTTTGCTTCGCATCATGGTTACGGGGGTTCGTCGGAACCGCCCTTGAAAATCAAATCTGTAGCCAATGGTCAACCGACCAGTCTCGGCCAAGCTTTTCAACACAATCGTGGGCTATAAGCCTTTCACATCAACGAGCTCATAAAGTAAATTAAGTTGTTTGGTTATTCAGATGATACTTTACTTGCAAGAAGATCTGCCGCCTTTGCGTATTTCGAGCCAGCCACAATTCGGTAATTCATCTGTCTCTCCCTCAAAAGTGGCAGGTCATCTCCTTGAGGCTTGCCTTGAGCAAGGAGGTTTCCGTCATCATCGACGAGTACAAACGCATCAAAGTTTTCGTTTGGTACCCAGACTAATTTGAAGGCTATTCGTGCTTGAAACTGAATGTGCGCAACATCCTGAGGAGGCTCCTTGTTGCATCCGAGAGCACAAGTCGACCAAGAACCCCAGGACCCAATTCCGGCAGAGATGCTACGCGGATGCCATTGCCGAGTCTGTTACCCAGCGCAATTCCTTTACAGATCCGTCGTTTTCGTTATCAGAGGCCTGGTCGATCATGCAAGTCAAATCGACATGATTAAAGTCGTTGAATGAATGTCCTGTGTACCCTTGACCAGGAACGGCATCTGGCAAATCACGCAACCCTCCCGCCCAGAGAATCTTCCGACGCACATTCGGCCAGTTTCCGTTGAGATCCTCTGCTGTCAAGGATGCCACTCGCTCACGAACATTTGTTAATCTTTCTACAGCAGTGCCTGGATAGTCTGGATCGATCATATTGGACGCCGAGAGGTTGTAAATTTGCCGAGCAGCACCGTTGCTCGAAACGGTGAATGCAGAGACGTTGTAGGACCTTCCAGCAGCCGAAGAGAACGTAACAAGAAGCGGTAATACAAATCTCATCACTCGAAGTATTAGTATTACCATGCAAGGACGGTTAGAAACTCGTTTGTTTGAAACGAATGACTTCGATTCATTCGTCGTCTGTTGTGTCTGCGTTGGTATTTGGTTTTGCGAAAAGAAGAGAAAAAGTGATCCGGCCCTATTTCATTCTGACGTCAGTATCAGGTTTCTGTAGACGAATGGCCTATGGCTATGGCAGAAGGAGACGGATGACCGAATAAGTTTACATCCGGGCGTTCTGTAAAAGCAAAAAATGGAAAGCGAGGACTCTAGTATTCAGTTTATATTAGGTCCCTTTGCTTTTGTAGGGGAGATGCTGGTGCTATAGCTAGCGGCGACACCCGTCATCGAAGTTCGCCACTCGTGAGACTTTCGATTAATGAGGAAGATCAACAGTGGGATAGATCTCAATACTCGGCGGGTAGAACTTAAAGTCATCCATCAAGTCGATCCCATACTTTTTCAAGGTATACGCACAGCCTTGATCTTGGTAGATGCTGTAGTAGTCATGCATGAGAGTGGTGTTTTCCAAGTCAATACAGCCGGCAAGTTCAATAAAGGTACTGTAACCGGGGCCTCCCACGGGAACATGTTTAAGCCCATCTGGCTTTTGTCGACAGACGGCGTCCGGATCGAAAGGAGCACTACTACTTCGAACACATGCAGCCGAGGATGCTCCACCGTCGGTGAGATAGACAACTCCACCAGGGACAATCGGATTTGGTCCTCGTTCAATCGCCATTCCGGCGCTGGTTACCAGTTGCACATCGACAAGACGAGGATACTTCTCGCTTGAAATTGTATTCCAGAGTACCCCAATCCTATGGTCAAGACATATTTCCAAACCAATACGAATCCCATCCAAGTCAATAATGTTCTTATCGACAATCATCGTTCCACGAATGGCTAGTGTCTTTTCCAGTTCTTCCCATGTTTCCGAATAGCGGTTGATGTGAGCATCGCGAGGGTTTGGAAGTTTCGTTCTGGACAAGAAATCGATTCCACTAATGTATTTCTTTTGAAACAAATAGTGATGATTGTGACCCTTGCCACCTTTGGCAACGGGAGCAAAATTGTAATACAAAACTCGGTCCGCATCCGTATTGTTGGTCATCCACGGTTTGTTTGGATCCACATTGTCTTCTGGATCGCTGTCGAGAGATTGGGCAATAATCGTCGTGCCAAAGACAAAGAGAAAGTCCTTGTACGCTTCGTTCGCAATAAAGTCTCGCATCCTATCGGACGCCTGGATGAGAATACCATCTTTGGAGTCATCTGACGGATCGTCCTTCACGTCTTCCACAGAATACGCTCCATTGGGTCCACGGAAAAAGAATTCGGGTACCATGAATATTTTCAAAACTTTGGGACTCGGGTCGATTTTACTTTCTTCCGTCATGGAGTGCTCGACTAGCTTCTCTAGGGATTCCTTGATGATGTTGGAACGATGAATAACGTCTTCCGTGATATTCTTGCTTCCAAGATAGCAGAGACCTGTAAAGGGTCAACATCAAGACCTTCACATTCGCCGTCGTCTGCCGAGCCGCCGAGAGTGTTGATTGTGAAGCTTATAAACTGCGTCGCAGTGTACTGACCATCGGGTTCGTCATCGTCTTCCATTTCCAGTGTGTCACTTTCAAAGTCTCTTCTCCTTGAATTCCGCCAGACCTTTGGTAAGATCGGCCTTTGGCTTAAAAGATTCCCACTGCGATTAGGACAAGAGCAATGCCTCCAAGACGCCCGAAGGCCCTGCCGCTTGGATTCCGCTGCTCATCTCGGGACTGACTATTCTCTCGGGAGAAGATAATCGCTTTCGGAGGCCATGTTGGCTCAAATCAAAGTGGGTGTTGAGCTTTTTGTGACATTGGGCTCAACGAATCTTCGATGTTTGAGAGCAAAGAGCATCGGCACATCGTTCGAGTCGGAGTATCTCGCCTAATCTCGCCTAAATGCAATAAGGTCAAGAGTATTTTGAAAGTCAAGGGGTTTGAAATTATTTGAAAAGCCTAGACCAGAGCTGTCAAACCTTTACATTTATTCGATAGTTAGACTAGCCTAGAAGAGATGAAAGGTGTTAAACATTCGCCAGTAGCTTCGATATCTATAGCGTTTCAAGCAAGCCCTCGTCGTCATTTAATACCAGACACAACTCGGTGACTCGACAAAGATTGTGTTTGGAATGCCAACCCTTTTGCTTAGCGACGTTACCCTACTCTGCGAGTAACTTTGAACTCGTCTACGTAGAAGAGGGTGACGGATTTTAATAGATATAGACTAGCACGATAGGTTAAGCTGCTGATCTCTCTTCTGTTTTGCGTTCATATCGTGCTTGGTTTTTGAGTCTCTTCATGATTTTTCGCTTCGTTTCAAATCCCTCTCCTCTGTAAATTCATTTTTCATGAGATAGTTGTCCAATCCACCGGCTTTGTCGATCGAACGGAGCGCCGATGTCGTTAGATGGAATTGAACCATCTCATCCAACACTTCGGAATAGACGCGCTTCAAAAAACACGTTAGGTTTGAACTTTCTCTTGGTCGATTTCATACTGAATGATACGTTGTTTCCGGAACGAATATCTTTGCCGTCGTATAATCCGCGACGAGCGGTTGCTGCGGTAGCGTTGTTGAAGATCGACCGGCGCAGAGAAACTCGGCATGACGGCTCCGAACGTCTTGCTGCTTGCGTTCAACAGGGACGGCGTCGTAGCCACTTTTAGCTTTTGAACGAAAGGTCGAGCTATAGAGAACATTATTAATGATAACTGCCGCAACAAGTGAACTGTATTATAAAGTTGCTTGTCAAGGCGAATGCGCGCTGTCACACTGTCATGGTCGACGGTCGGTCGACACTGCCAACGTCTGGTCGTAACCCGTCTAGTTTAGCGATACCTCACACAAACTCAAACCTTACTGCTTTGCGTGAACCGTCAACTTTGCTAGAACAAACTAAGGTTACCAGAGACCAGCATGCTTTTCAGTCCCAACTAAAGCAGACCCTACAAAGTACGAATGATCCATTTGATTCTCGTGATCCGACACCACAAGGTTTAGATACGCATCTAAAGCTCACTTTCAAATGCTTCAATATCCATTAGATCTGCACATGGCCGTTTCGTCTACATCCGATCCGATGATAGTGCCTGCGTTTATCATACCAACACACATATCGATCAGCCATGGACTTCTGCTCATCGTATCGAAGCGCGGCGTGTATTTTGTGGCACTACTGACGAATCTTCTTGACAGTTGCGACTCCAAAGAACTGCTTAACTAGACTCATATAAAACGGTTAAGTTGCCCTTACTAGTGTATACGACGACGAGTCTTATCGCTCTCAAAATGCATCCGAGGAGAGCTTCAGTTGGACCCCTACACTTTCCATGTCTTCTTGAAAGCTCAACGCAGCCGCTTCGAAACCCGGCACTGCTGAAGCACAGTCTGTCAAAACTACAATCTTCGACATTTGATCCACAGGCCAATACAAGACAATATCCCGGACAGTATAATTGACACAATGACTCATTGCTTGACCGCAGACGATTAGCTGTTCCGATTCGAGTAGCTTTTGTGAAAGTCGTGATTAAAAGTCGTTTCCTCCGAGACGGGCACGTCGGCTTCGAGCGCGGAATACATTTCGGTCAATATGTTTTGGCCTTTAAAATCCATTCAACAGACCGCCCGGTCTGCTCCGACCAGCCGTGTAACGCTTCTGAAATTACATCGACGAGTCCGTGACCTGGAGAGCCAATCAAACAATGTTCTGGCCAAATGCAAAGCTGAAATCTCCCCTTTCTTCCAGACGCTTCGCATACTCCAAAGCATATTTTCGGGCATCAATTTCACCCTTGTCGTCTAGCACTTTACTGCAGTCTGCGAAAACAGAAGGGTCTAACAAGGATGTGGGTAACCGAAGAGATGCGCGAGGATTGTACTTGCCATCGGCAATATCTTGGGCAGAAATAATGGTAAAAGGAGCGGGGTGCTCTTCCCAGAACCATTGATGAGCTACATGGAGCTTCTGATGAGTATCCAACGTCGCCACAATTCTATCAATAGACTCGCCGTGTTCACGAATCAATCGAGCTATGCGGACGGCGTCCTGATTTGCTGTAGGAATGGCCAAGTTTCCTCCCGGATGAAAATCCTTTTGCGCGTCGATAATGAGTAACGTTGTCATATTGGTAGGACTAGAGTATAATGATTGCACGGAAAGAGAACTCAGAGAATTACTTCTTTGAAAGGGCATGTAACAAAGAAAGTCGTCCGCGAGGAGAATGAATCGTTGCCTTCTCGATTTCCGACCCCTCTCGAGTACCGGTGAGGCAGCAGACCGGACCTCACTCGAAACCGAGATCTTCCTTCTTATTTATCGCGCATAGAATTTCCGTGCGTGCGATTTTCTCGAAGTGGAATTCCACCGTTTTATTTTCCAGCGCATCGAATTTCGATGCGTGACGTTTTGTCGTGGTGGATGTCATCCGTTTTATTTCTTTCGCATCAAAATTCGTTGCATGATGCTTGGTCCAGTGGAGGACTGAGGAGGTTCTCCGTGTTATTTTCTCGCGCATCGAATGTCTAGTCTAGCCGGCGTCGTACCTGGTAGTGCATTATTTTGGAAAAGGTAGCGCGCTTCAGTTGCTCATTAGAAGATGCAATGTTACGAAGACGGCGAGATGGACTTTCGCCAGCTGCCTTACATATTCGGTTCGATGCGGAGTAATTCACGAATATTGTTATTCTTTGGGTTCGTTACGTGAGACTACGTTACATCGTGAGCACTCAAAAAACCCAAGTGATATATAGTGTCTGCTAAAACTAAATCTGTTTAAACAATCTCCAACTGTTTGTGCTTGTACTCAGGCACTCGTTCTTTGTACGTGTCGAACAAGCGCTTGACCTCGCTACAATATTTGGCATGCCACTTATCAATGTCTTCTTGGGTGGGATTCTCTATTTTCGGCATTCCCAACGGTTGACCACTGACATACAATAGCTAGAGACACAAGCATAAAGAAGTAGGAAGTTGAGCAATGCTCTTTGCATCATTCAGCAACAAGATCACCGAAAACTCACCTTGCAGTCTCGTGGAATGGGCAGACCCACTTCCCCAAATATAAGTCAACGACACCTGAAGCTTTCGAGATATCATAGCCAAAGCTCCTTCTTGAGAACGGAAAGCACCGTAGTATTCCCGAATAAATAGATAGGAATCACGTCAACTCCTTCTTGTAAAGCCAGTTTGATGAATCCCTTGCGCTTCATCAAATACAACTCTCATTATTCTCGCAACTCAAAATAGCTCCGCCATGCCTCCCACGTAGAGCACGACACACCCTTCGGGGCCCCGCTTTTCAATGCTCGTTTCATACTACTTTTCGACGCCGAAATAATTCCGAAAATGCCGAGCACGTGCTTCACAATTGGCGTCAATAAGACAGCATCGGCAACCGCTGTCGGCATCGTCCCTTGAAAGGCCGGCTCCGCCGTCACGGCAGAGACAATGCCTGTAAACGACAGAGCTCCATGAGGCTGAAAGACACACAAGTAGTTCTTCCCGTTCATCAATATTTCTTCGCGAACATTGACCGGTGACGTTTCCAAGATTTCCTCGTAATCAAAGTAGTCGAGCATCGGTCGCAGCCAACGAAGTACAAAGGGCATTGGGATGGGCTTGATCAAAGCAGAGACCAGAATGGGCATGATGTAGATCCATGTCAGTACACTTTTCGGAGCCAAAAGAATAACGGCGAAAGCTGTCAACATGTAAAACGGAGCAACAAAGTACACCATTGAAAACATGGACGCCATGAGCATACCAATGAACCATCGGGCAGAGCCAACTTGGCGGTTCTTGCTCGGCTGTTTCAGCGTAAAAGTGTTGGGTGCCATGGCTGTTGGACTAGAAAGACAATGGGTTGTCTTGTGCGCGGCTATTGTTTTGTATTGTGTTTACTTCAATGATCTCTTGCTTCGATCTTCGTCTTTTTTTGTTTCGAGACGGCCTTCCGTCTTTGCAGCAAAAGAGGTGAACTCATGCCTTTACTATCGATCAATAAGTCCTCAAGCTAGATTTCTACATAATGTATCCGGTTCTCAAAACGTATTTCTTTCATAGTCTCACAAAAACAATTCTTTCCAATTGTGAGACAACACAAATTCTGACCTTCGAAAGAGCCACCGCCTTTCCAAAATTCCGCCCAAAGGAGGGAAGCGACTTGGTCTTGAACAATGAAAAATAAAATATAATATACCATACCATCTCAGAGATCCTTTCCAACATCTGATTGGAAAATGTAAAGTAGTATTATGAGCGCAATATCCTATGATGACATGCGGATATTGGGAGAAACCGATACGCAGGATCTTCAAGCCACGTCTCACTTTCCTCCTCATCGGTGTCCTCGTCGCCGACATTTCCTGTCACCTATTTTGAAGCAAAATCCGCGATTCGCCCTACAATTCATCTTCTTTTACTCGGGATCGGTAATTTGATACCGTGGAATGCTTTTACAAATGCAAAGAATACTTTGAAACGAGAACCTGTCACAATATGGAATCGGTCCTTGTCTTTATTTATACCTTTTGCATGGTCTTTTCCATGGGATCTATTCTTGTCGGTCAGTGGATTTTCTCCGAGCGCCAAACTCATCAGAGAGAATACTTCCAGTATTTCGGTCATGTTCATTTGGGTGCCTTTTTCCGTCACCGCTCTCGTCATGGGTTTGCAATCCCTTTCCGTCTTCGTCATGGATCTTCCTGCAGTAGAACTCATTGCTTGGGCCAGTTTGGCCATTTGTGGACTCGTCAATGCACTCATGTCTGCAGGATGTGTCGCTTGTGCCGGTGGGTTCCCTTCCGATGTGGCCATGAATCCTCATTTAACGGTACGTAACGTATTTGCAGGAGTCTCTAGTGACAGCGCAAACCTGTAAACGTCTGACCTTGATGTACTTGCGCAGGGACAAGCTTTTGCAGGAGTGACAGTATCCATAGTTCACTTCCTAGCGGCTTGTTTCAATCTCCAGAACCATTTTCCGAAGCTACATGCGAGGGAAAAACGGCAAGCTCGTCTTCAGCTTCTCTGTCTCAAGAATCTAAATGTGCTGGGTATGCTCGGATTGACTGGAGTACATTCGGATTCTTCTTTCTCGGATTCTTACTCCTTTTGGCGTGTATGATTGGAATCTCGTGTATTGATCTCCTAAGAGGGGAACTGGAGAGGAAATGTCAAGAATTCGAAGAAGTCAATGTTACTGCAACAGGTGTCGAATTGCTGGAAAGTCCAATACAATCACCTTCTTTGAATGCCTCGTCGAGCAGCAAACATTCCCATTCACCAACCCAAACTACGCGACTTCTTAGCGACGGCCAATACGAGTTGTTTGATCCCGCTCTTTCTTCCATGTCTGGATCTATAGAATACAGTTCTGTGTACGAGACAAACGATTCACATTTACACGCTGATGTGATGAATGTCGCTCGGATGATACAAAGCCCGGCCGCCTGTATTTACCTCACTTTCGTGGTATCGGTCACCATGTTTCCAGTGTGGACTTCCGCATTAATTAGTGTTCAACAATGCTCAACAGCCAAGCGGTGGGCCAACGATCTCTACACACCCTTGACGTTTGTACTATTCAATGCGGGAGACTTGGCGGGACGCCTACTGGCGTCGAATCCAACCATCTACCATTGGACATCGACGCGACTATCGTGGCTCTCGCTGTGGAGATTACTGTGCATACCCTTACTCCTCAGTTGTGCAACGTCGACCGAATATCCATGGTTTCACCTGAAGAGTGATTTCGTTTCGTTTCTTGTACAGTTTTGTTTTGGTTGCTCGCATGGCCTCCTTTTGACGACTTCTTTCGTGTGCGCGCCTATATTGCTTCAAAAGGACAAGGATGATACAAAGATCAAGATCATGTCTGAAATTTTAATGTTTGCATTGGCCTTGGGGCTGCTGAGTGGCAGCGTCGGTTCCTTTCCCATTACCTGGTTGGTGGATCTGCATTAAAGACTTTACCTAAGGACGTAGATTTTGTATTTAGTTTTGAAAAAAATTAACAGAATGATTCTCTATATTTACAAGGCTGCTGCAAATGTTGAACGTAGAACGATACTAGAGAGCCTCTTAAATGCTAGGAACTATTTCAAGCTTCCCACTCGGAAACAATCCAATGTACTGCAGCGTATGATGCTGATTGGCTCGACAGTCCAAAGGAGTAGAGGGATATTTGTTCAGGTCCAGGAGTTGCCATTCTTGTGATAAAATTTTTTCACGAATAGCAATGCCGTGTCCGGCGATCCAGTTGAGAATATCCTCCAGCGTGTCGTCACCATCAAACCGCCGCAACACCGTAGTGTCCGCCATTTGCACTTGTACAAGCGCCCCACGTCCTGTCGACGGCTCGGACGGACACTTGGCCATAAAGGCTGCACGCTGAATGGCCTCGGATTCGCTCGAGTTGGCCGACAAACGAATTTGCTCGATTGTCTTGGCAAACACAAGCTTTGCCTTTTCGCATCGATACTCCTCGGTTAACTTGGTTTGCTCCAAAGCAGATGTCCCTAAGTACAAGAGCGCTGCATCGATGTTGGAGCGATCTAAAATGAGCTTTTCTCCAACAGCATAATAATTCATGGCTCGCAATAGATCCAGGGCACCGGGGCATTCTGAAGCGTTCGCTGAACGACTTGCGTATTCGTTTCTATGGTTCGAAATTTTGCATTGTTTGGGTCTTTTGCACCGCTGCAAGTGCTCTTAATAGAGTATCGACTGCACTGGGATACGATTTCAATCGATCGGCGCATCGTAGCACTTGTTCTTCTTTCGTCTTGTCCTGCAGTTTCGGGATCACTTTGACATCTGGGTGAGTTGCTGACAACCCGCCACTCGATGGAGGAGAAGGGTTTGACAAACGAGAATCCGTAGAACTGGAACGGCTTGACGCTTTTTTCTTGTAAGGTAATTTCTGTGATTCAAAACGCTCCTCTGCCGCCTTTGCCGCTGCTCTCATGGCTGCTGTCCGTGCAGGTTTTGGTTGTTGAAGACTCTCTTGCAGCGCTCGTTGTAACATGGCTTCTTCTTCGTCTTCTCCGTTTGCTTGATGTTGATTATTAGGCTGTTGAGAAGGACCTCCGGCGGCAAGAAGTAGTCCGGCCGCTTGATCGACGTTTCCGTTTGTTGCTTGCAAGGCTGCTGTTGCTTGTTGTGCGTCAAATCCTAAATTGACCAAACGCTGTACGTTGCTGTCCTCTCTGCCTAATACGGACGATGCAGCCGCGTTTATGCGATCTGAAAACTTTCGAAACATGTTTGCGTCGTATTGTTGCAATAGTTTGAAAAGAATTGGAATGAATGTTTTCGAAGATCGGCCAAGTTCTTCGACTTCGACGCAAGTGACTTTTATTCGCGGTCAACGGCTTTTTTGTTCGCCTCATCGTCGGTCGTGTGTCGTGTTCGTGCGTGACTGAATAAAACACGACTGGTTGGTTTGCGCTTCACGCGCACAAATTTTCGATGCGTGCAGTCTTGCCGCCGCACAGAGGTTTTCTGTACATGTATTGACAGGTTGTCTGTAAGCCTCATGCTATTTACACGCGCATAGAATTTCGATGCGTGCGTTCATGCCGCATACACAAGGAGGTATTATATTTCGCAGGTTGTCTGTACCCGGAGTTTACACGCGCATAGAATTTCGATGAGTGCGTTTTTTGCCTACAGGGACATCGACGTCGTCCTCCGTGCTGCGTGTGATTTTCGGGCGCATCGAATTTCCAAGTGTGGAGTTTTCCGCGATTTTATCACCTTCCAAATTCCAAGCTCCTAGATTTGGTTATTGTCGACGCCATCGTGTTGTTGGTACTGCGCCCGACTAACGTGAATGAATGACTATAGACGAGAACTTGAAGAGAACGAGAGGCATGACGGCATTCTAATGTTTTATCTACCCTAATATAAACTGGCATTGTCGAAAAGGTCAGAAACCACCTTCCTCCCATGCAATCGAGTGTTCCTCGTCTAGGGGGATCCATTGTCGATGGACTTGAGGAGTTGCTCTTGACGCGATACTTCCATTTTATATTGTTCTTGGAACGCAATTAGTCTCTCTTCGTCTGCTAGTTGCTTGAGCTCAGCAGTTTCATCGCACAGTACCAACTCTTCATCCACATACACAGCATAAACATCCTTGCGGCCCTCTTCTATTTCGGCTTCTCTCAATTCCTCCTTGGCTAGATCCTCTTCGTAGCGACCAATGTTATCGCGAAGAAATTCAAGTGTCTGGATGGCTGCCTTTTGTTTCTTCTTCTTGGGTGCTCCTTCCTTTTCTTCTTCCTCTTCTCTCTGCTTTCTGGTTCTGGACGATTCTTGCAGTAAAACCTGTAGTGGGAGACTTACTCCAACTCGACTTGCTGCCGCATCCAATAGTTTTCTCGTACGCTGCTTCTTTGTGGCAAGGAGCTGCGCCCGAATCCCACCTCCACGTTCTACGGTGAATTGAATCTCGTGACCCATTGCATTTTTCAAGAACATGAGGTCTTCGTCTCCTGATTGCTTGGATCCTCCTGAACCAACCAGATAATTCTTGGCTTGAGCCGCTGTTGCTACACCCTGCTGTTCGAGTTTCTTGGCTTTGATGCCCGCCGTTCGACCAGTTCCGGCCAAACGCTTCGAGCCTATCCCCAAGGCAAAGTTTTCCGAAGGCAGATTGCTTGTAATGGGAGATTTTCCGGAACCTCGCACTTTTGTAACAGGTCATAGATTCCGCTTCGCAGCTGAGTGTTGCCAATGAATTTGGCCGATAGCTGAACGTTCAAACGGCGTAAATTATCCACAGCTTCCTTTAAAGTCGTCCGATTATCCACCAGTTTCAAGGTGTATGTATCTATAGACGGAGCACCTGGATCGTTTTCATACAATCGGAAACATTCGTGACATAAAAATAACCCCGTTTGCGCATCCACCACCTGCTGAGCTTCCTCTTCCGTGTACTGGCCATTGCATCGCTTGATTTTGTATCCAGGACATAAATAGAAAGAGGATGATCTAGCTTTTAATTCATCTTCCTGGAGCTTCTTTCGGAGTAAATGCAGTCGCAATCGGATGGAATGAACCGCGCGGCAGTAATCGAGATAATAAAACTTGGAGGACTGACTACCTCCTTGATTCAAGTCATCGACGGTTTCATACCCAACCAGGTGCTCTTCCTCCAAAATTTGTAACGTTTTTCTCAAATCTTTGACCGGTATTTGTAAACGCGGGGCCATGTCATCGTCCCGCAAGTATTTGTCACGAATGAGCACGTCGACCAAGCAAACGACATCGTCATCGTAAAAGGCGCGGGCCACCGTGGCGATTAGCTTTTCGGCGTATACTGTCAAATCTGACATGATTTGATGTATATTCTATTTGCTCTAATAAAGGTTTAATCTGTGGAGGATTGACATGATAACATCTCGCTCATTTCGTTTTGTTTCGGTGCTGTCAATGAAAGGTCTCGGTCTCATCGTGATGATGGCGAAATAGTGCGTTGCGGCCGACATGTCGTTCCGGTACTTTGGCATCTCCGCAATGAGCCAAGGTTAGGAGCTAGGATTACAAAGGGAAAAGCGACGACCGTGCCATACATGAATAAACACCTCGTGCCGAACTGATTAACAGCGTTTATTATGATTTTCGATTCACAGTATATATAGATGCTGAGAATATACATTATTCACATGTAAGATTATACTCCCTAGTATGTTACGATACGAAACGGAGCATATAGCCTCTTGGGCAGAAACAATCGCGTGAGTCATTAGTTTATCCTCCATTCAAATTCCTGATCGACTAGAAATTCGGAGATGTTTACGCAATCGATACTATCTACAAGGGATCTGATCGGTCGTCGACGGCTTTTCCGAAAATTCAAGTAGACTTTACGATAGATACTTCTACTTGAGCAGGCAGACCATCGACGCCACCTTCTATCACGTCATCGACTTGTAAGGGTCCCACACCACTGGGGTTCCAGTAAAGATCACATCGCCAGGTTCGAGTCGAAACTGCTGGGAAAGAATCGCAACAATCTCAGGTATCGACCAGGTCATGTCTGCCAATTTTCCAAATTGTTTGCGCACTCCATTGACGTTCAGCCAAATACCCGTGTCTTTGTTTACCGTAATCCCTCGTACTAGCTCTTGCAAATCGGATGAGCACTTTTCGAGTGGCTGAATGGAACTCATCGGAGCCGACATATCAAATCCTTTGCTACAGTCCCAAGGCCGTGATTTTTCTTTTGCCAGGTTCTGTAGATCGCGCCTGGTCAAGTCGACTCCCACAGCTAATCCGTAAATACAGGAGTGTGCATCACGGGCATCGATGCATTGTGCCGCCTTTCCAATCGCCACTACAAGCTCAATCTCGTAGTGAAGATTTTGAGTCGCAAGAGGGTAAGGAATTTGAACCGGACAGTGAATAGCTGCGTCTCGTGGTTTGGTAAAGCAGAAAGGAGGCTCGCGGTCCGGATCACTTCCCATTTCGCGAGCGTGCTCCGCGTAATTGCGACCGACACAGTAAATGCGTCGAATGGGAAATTGCAAAGACGACTCGCCGACGATAGGAATGGAAGTCACGGGTGGAGCTGGCTGTGTGTAGGATGTAGTCATGATTAAGCGGTGAACTAGAGGAGAAAGTTTACGACAAGGAAAGCGTAGAAAGTGGGTGGCAGTTATGGTTCTTGTAAACATTGTCTGCAACAATAACAACGAAATTTATTTAGTTGTTGTGGACGAGAAAAGTGCTCATTCAGTGCTCAGCGCAACACGCCGTGTTGTCCTCTCAGCGGTACTCATACGGATGTCGGTCGTCCGAGTCAGTCCGAGGTCCGAGTGGCTCACTTTAAGACTACAAGAATAACAAATGAACAAGGGTTGGCAATCCTATCTCTGGGACATTGAAGGTTGGATGAAGAAACAAGGCGTCATTGAGTAATAATGCGTAAACTGGAAGTATTTTTGAACTATTTTGATTTGATTCGTTACTTCTGCACATAAGTGAATTTTTTAAAATTGCCTTCAAGAGAAAAGCACCTCTTGCAACCAGTCAGGAAATTGGTCAGGATCCTCCGGAGCCACTTGCTTCCAGTTCAGGGACTCAAAGTCAAACGATACTTTGTTCTTCGAATCACACGCAAGACAGAGGAATCTGGTTCCTGCTAGATTTGCGTCTGGTCGAAGATTTTGATGGGGTCCTCGGTATCCGCACTGATGGCAGTTGACGGGTATTTTCGCCATCATCTGCTCGATCAGACAAGAGTCAGGGAGAAGGTCCGCCATGCGAGACATGACAGCGCCAAGCATTGTTGCTTGACGTTCTTCAGGAGATATCTCGTTGTCGTAGATATCCATGGTAAGAGCTCGTCCATCTTCGTCTTCGATGATGATTCCCATGTCCAGAGATCCTTTGGCAAAGCGCCGCAGTCTCTTGCTGTCAGTGAAAACACAGTGCCAAGGAACCTTACCGAATAGCAACTCCGTTAACATGAGGAGTCCAGAGGGCCCATCGTCATCGCTTACCTTGTAGACGGGGCAGAGATGACTGTGGTGCAGTTCCCAATCACTTTCTTGGCAGGTCGGTGAACAATACCATACTTTTGACAGTCGCTGCATCGGTATATTGCTTTGGACCGACAGCTGACTGCGTTGCAAACAGCAGAGCAGTTCATGGCGTTGGCGCTTGACAGGTGGGAATTTTTTTGATAGGTGGGAAAAAGCTGGCCTGATCTTCCGAAGGCGCGGGCAAAACGCCTTGAACTCAGAACTTCAGAGGAATTCGTACATTTGCGACGTGAAACGCTTACGGCCATTTGTGGCACAAAAGCAAAGGCTTATGTCCAGAAAACGTCGGAAAATAAACCTAATGGAAAATGGAAGGTCCTTTTCTGGCGTCACTGTCTCGTCTCAATACTTATTTGTACGTGTATTGTCTTCCGTGTTCCGAGTACTGCTGAGTGCTAAATACTTAATACTTCCGACTTCCGACTACTGTATGTGAAAATAGGACGTCAGACGTCAGACGTCTGACAACAAAGACTCCATACTCTATACCAGACTGTTGGCGATTGGCGATACGTGATACAGCATTATGTCACCAACGGACATGATGCACGTGACACACGCCAGACACGAGGCACGAGTCACGAGAATTGACTATCGACCGTTTTGTAGTAAGTGTGATATGAATTATTGACACCTTGCAGATTGAAGTTTAGATCAATTTCGAATTCAAGTTGACGTCAATGTCACACAGTACACAGTACGTCATATTTTCTCACAACGCCCTTAAGGATACTTATTACTGCAGATAAAGAAGAAGCTTTTAGAACCTATCCTCCCGTCGTCTTTTCGAAACCGTAGGACGGAAACTTGTTCTCACGCCCGTCCGACATGCCCTGGTATTCGTTTGAAAATCCAGACCAGGCAGAGGAAGCGAGATGAGGAAACGACTAAGTTGAAATAATGACCATGGACCAAACATGATGGACCTGGGTGATGAATTCATTGTATCAATCCGAAAAGCAATCTGACGATTCGAAATAAGATCATGGTTTGACCCTTTATTTTTAGAGGACTTTTCCTCTTACCGCTATATGTGTCTTCGTTTCGCGCGTACGATGTAACTTTCTCAACAAAATCGGAGCTTCCAGTCACCCAGCCTGTTTCTTACGACTGCCGAATGAGCACCTTGTGGACTTCGGTGCGCCATCCAAAAGATTTCCCTTCTACCGCAACTTTCGAAGTGCCTATCATTGTTTCACATGGCACCGCATACGAAATGTTCGACCTCAATGAGTTTGCATCGACGGGCCTGAAACTCTACGCAGAAGTAAATTTCTTTAGACGTTCGCGGGAAAAGGCTATGTTGTTACTGCTGCGCATTAAACTCATCCTAACACACTTTAAATACAGACCGGAGTAACAAAAGACCTAGAATTGGACATTCTTACAGAATACGACAAAACGGATGCCGTCAAGGATGTAAAAAAGGGCGTCGATATGCCTCTAACAAAGTTGACCCATTTCCGATTGCACGGGTTAACGGTTGACAAATCGCGCCATTTCATATCCGCTGTGACTCGTCTCTCGCCAGGTCCCGACTGGTTTACTGGGATTAATTCATTCAGTACGCAGCGAAATGGATTTTGGAATAGCGAGTTCGTGATTGAGACATTCGCGTTGGATGCAGGGACCAGCACTGGATTCACATATACTGACACCCCGACTCCAGAGTCCCCACCCCAACTGATTCGGGAGATTGTGAATGGTGTATTTAATGCACTCCACGTAGCGCGTTGGCGATGCGTGTTGACGACCACACCGTTTGATCAACAAGAGATTGTTTCGACGACAGCTCCGCAGCAAAGCCCTCTGACAGCAGCTCCAATCACTGAAGTGACTTCTGGGACCGTCGCACCCTTTGTAGCACCAACTCAGATATCAGTAGAGACAAGCGCTCCCTCTGTGGCACCAACTGAAGCATCGGAATCGACTTCCGGGACAGCGACAGGTGCTCCTCTGTCGCACCGATTCACGTGTCAGAAGTGATTTCTGGGACAATGCCCAGCGCTCCCTCTGTAGCAGCAGCTCCAGCAACTCAAGTGGCTGAGGAAAATTGACCACTGCACCCTCTGTGCCGCCATCAAAGCTCCTACTACGTCGTCACTCACTAGCGTGTCTTCCGACGAACCCTCGCCTGACCTATTGGACGACTTTCCGACGATTGTAGCAGAAGAGAATGGTGCAGATTCTGATGGTCCGACTAGCGGTGCATTCAGCGCTTGGGAATTTTTCGTGATGGGTATCGTTGGAGTTGGAATGCCCTGTTGATCTCAATGGCGAGCGTGTCCCAGATCATAGATATAGACCGGATTGATCATAAAATAGATAATGTACTCACTCGTACTACCTTTGCAGTATATCTTTTTTGTCAAACGTGACTGCAAAGTCATTCCTGTATTTTTTCCCACGATAGAGCTGGGACGCTGCATTCCATTTAGAAGCTATGTCGGCGCATGGACCGCCTACTTTTTTGCATTGAAAAACGATATCTTTGGTGTTTCGTTGAAATCTGTCACTTCAAAACCACAGTCTACGAGTACTTCTTGAAACCGTTCCTTGTTCATGTACGCTGAAAGGGTAAGACATGATTTGGGGATTGTCAGGAAAAGAACACCGTCCTCTTCCAGAAAGTAGGAGAGACGCAACATCATTTTTCCTCGTTCCGAAGCCGTGGTGACACAATTCAACACCATGCTGCACACCAAAACATCATAGATGCTGTCGAGAGGAATATTAGAAAAGTCTGCTTCTTCAATAGACGGATGCATGGAATTGAGGTCAATCGCTCGAACCGAAAGTTGAGGATACTTTTGCACCGCGTCGACGACGAGATCTGTGTTGATGGCTCCAATTTCCAGCAACCGGGTAGTTCGACGTTGTTTCTTTCGTTGTGTTGTTGTGTCTTCTTCTCCTTCCACTTTAATGCCATGCAGCCACCCGTTTCGTCCCAACACTCCGAGTACCCACTTTTACTCGTCGAAAAGTAGGATGTGCTCACTTGACTCGCGCGTTGATAGGCCGGACGGCCTCCCATTCCAACTATATTAAGTTCCAGGGTTTCTGCCTTTTCTTGATCCCCGGCAGCAACAGCCGCATCCAATTGCCGTGTGTATTTGTGAAAGAGTGTGGTGATACGGCGCGCTTGCTTCCGCGAGGGATTGTTGGGTGGAACGAGAGGAACAGCTTTGCGTCGTTTCGGCATGATGCGGTGTCTACAATTGTGTTCGTCTTTAGCAGTACGAGAAAGTGTGCTGGTAAGTTAGTCTTATGCAAAAGCTGTTGCTATCTATTTTCTTGTTGCATTTCTCCGGGCAACATTTGAAGCGCATCAAAATTTTGTTGGTTGTCGTTTCCTCGTCCGCTCTCCGGAGTTTCAATTACGCTAAGCATAAGGTTCATGGTTCATGGTCTCTACTTAAACCGCACGAATCACGGTTGCATAACAAAACGAGCATGTTGAATACCGCTTGTAGCGAAATAATTCGAACTGTTTCTTTCTCCCATCCCAAAAAAGGATACGGAGTGAAAAATGACGCGTCGATCTTTTGGGGCGAGAACATTATTATTTGGCGCATTGGGCATTTGTTTTCTTTTTTATTTTTAAAATAATCATTTGTGTCGTTTTGCAACATTCTCATAACTCTTATTACCATGGCTCTCGTTGCTGCTCCCCGTTCTAATTTTCAGGCAGTTCAACATGTTCAAGATGAACAGATGAATGTTTTCTTTCGATTCGTTGACGGACAAGTAAGTGCTAGGCGAACGAGCAAGCAAATGTCGATATAATTCTCGTTCTTGCATGAATCTCATTTTCCTCTAACCTGTTTTTATGTTTTGCTAGACGCTGTGTCTCTGGTTGGACCCTGATATGGATATTGCGTCAATCAAGGAAGCTCTCGTCGCTCACAAGCAAAGACACAAGGAGATGCGAATCTCGTTTGGGCCAGCCGCGATCTCTTTTGATCTGGAACGGAAAGCCTCTTTCAGAAGAAGCGACGCTGAGAGATTACGGATATTCAAAGGAACAATCTCTGTTTCGTACAGGAACAGAGGAGGCTGCTTCATGGTGTCGTTCAGTATCCTCATGATGATTTTGGCGGCAGTGTTGACTTCCTGCTGCACCTGTGGCTTGAGCTTGTTTGCGATTCCGCTTCTCCTGCCTCTATTGTTTGTTCTGCCTTTCTTTTGCTTGTAAATCAACAAAGGATGTGAAGGCTGCATTCTCGAGATGCAACGTGCATTATTCGATTCTCATGGGTTTTGTCGACTCGAGAAGACTGATAGACAAGTAGAAACTTTATTATTTATTCAACAAGTTTTTATTCATTTAACATTTTCAAAATTCGTGTTCCCTTTCTAGTAGCTTCTAGTGTAGAACTATGGCAGTCAGACGGTTCCGGCTCATCCTCGAATGACATTTCGGTCCATTCTTGGACGGCATTGACAACGGCGGATGCTTTCAACATGAGTTCATTGTACTCGTCTGTTTGCTTGCTCAGGGCAGTAATGGCGCCGCCCGATCCAATCGTGACTTTTGACCCTTCTACTACGGCAGTGCGGATCACGATGTTCATGTCCATGCATCCATTTCGACTCAGGTAACCCAAGCATCCTGAATAGGGACCTCGCGGTCGACCTTCTTCCAACTCGTCCAGAATCTCCATTGTGCTCCGTTTCGGTGCACCTGTCATGCTTCCTCCTGGAAAACAGGCTTTCAGTATGTCCACCATGCCTCGATCACTCTGCAGTGTACCTCGAATGGTCGATACCATCTGGTGTACAGTTGCAAACGACTCAATCTCCATGAGTTTGGCAACGTGCACATCGTTACAGACCCGACTAAAGTCATTCCGCAGCAGATCGACGATCATTAGATTCTCCGCACGATCTTTGACAGAATTTTGGAGTTCATATGCCCGTGCCTGGTCAACTGCTTTCTCCTCTGTGGTAACGGCAGGCAACGCGCGGGCAATCGTTCCTTTGATCGGTTTTGTCTCAACTCGAAAGTTATCCCCGTCTCGTGTCACGGAAAGGAAGCGTTCTGGACTCGAACAGCATATCGAGAATGACTCGTCCCAGTGAAAGTATGCCCCGTACGGAGCAGGGTTACGACGGCGGAGACGTCGATAAAGCTGAAAAGGATCGAGGTCGGGAGATACTTCTGCCTCCAGTTGGTTGGTCAAACAGAGCTCGTATGAATCACCTCGGTGGATGCGATCGATGCACTGGTGGAAATTATGGTTGTACGTCGATCGTGAACGGTGTGGCTGGAATAAAGATGTGGTTGTCGACGGGAGCCTTCCTCCTCGTAGAGCAAGATCGTTCAAATCATCATCCGGGGTCCAGTTTCGAAACTGGTGGAACATATCCTTCATCCACTCAATCAGCGCAGTGCGTGACATCGAGAATCACTCGTCCCGACCAAATACCAGCACTTGGCAGAATGATCAAAGACAAATGAGCGATCGGCTACCAAAAACGCTGCTGTTGGGATATTGGAGGACTCGTCGGGCGTGATCTTTGCGGCAACGTGACGTCCGTTGTCTTGCTGTTCTAGAAATCGCGCCGAATCATGGCGAACCTCGTAACCCAAATATCCCACATGTCCTCCGCGAAATTTGAAAGAAAGATTCAAATCCGCTTCACTCTGTTTCGTCCACATCAATTCCCCATCTGAGTCCATCGAAACGACAGAGACGGAATCCGTTATTGTAGAATATTGCTGATCCATAAATGTCAAAATATCCATATCTGGAGAGTACTCCACGTCCTTGTCCCGCCAATAATACAGTCCTTGACAGTGCGAGGGCTTTTCCTTACCCCAATATTCAATCCGCTCGCCACTGCTCCCCAAGATTGATATGGACGGATCAGCGCGAATGTCGGACGAATCCAACCAGTATGAAAATTCATCATTCAATAAAACTTGCGCATCACATCTTCTGGTTCTGCAGTCGTCTTTGGTAGTTGAAATACAAAGACTTCCGTGTCGGGACTCTTTTTTCTGCCATTCATTCCATCGTTTCCTTCCTTTATCAGTGACGAATGATCAAAATGCTGATTTATTTCGAGTTCATTACAAGGCGACAGCTTGTTTTTGTGATTCGCAACCACACGACAAAAGTTCGTCAGCAATTCATTACCACAGGACGTGCCAATCGATTCGGGGTGGAATTGCACTCCATAATGAGGAAATTCTGTATGACGCAGCCCCATCACCAACTCATCCTCGTCGGACGACACGGCTGTTACTGCAAGTTCTGAAGTCAAATCAGTCACACACAGAGAGTGATAGCGCGTCACATCCACGCGCGATGGTATATTCTGCCACAAATTATCGTGCTCGACGACACGCACGGGTAACACTTGTCCGTGAATCGGCAACGGCGCATTTTGAACGGTTGCACAGTAAACATGTCCTAGTATTTGATGTCCCAAGCATACTCCCAGTATCGGTGTTTGCGGATTGTTTCGTATGATATCCATACCCAATGGTGGAACCGAAGTCGGGCTCCCGGGCCCAGGAGATAGGATGATTCCATCAATCGACGTCATATTGATTTGTCGAACCAGTTCCGTCCAGGACTCGGCACAGTCTGCCGTGAGAACCAAGGGAGGTTTCCGACACAGTTTCGCGAGCATGTGAACCAAATTGTAGGTGAAAGAATCATAATAGTCGACCAGCAACAAATTCAAATCGAAGCGCTGGTCTGCATTATTATCGGAATCGTGTAGATTCATGAGCGATGTGGCTGATCTTCCTCGTGCAGTTTCGTGATTATTTCGGTAAACGTGACGCCTCGGTTGAGAAATCGGCGGTCGCGTCCTGGTTGTGCTGAATCTGATCCACGACGACACTTCTCGCAGTGCCAAGAGAATGATCAAGCTGCGCATTCTTCTCACGTTATTTTTGTACATTTGTAAATTATACAAATAATTGGCCTGTTGCTGGTAGATTCCGCGTTTCAGATTCAGCTCATGTTCCAACTAGTGAATTTGTTAACTCGTTCGTCCAAGAGTCTGAATCCCTTTTTTTCAAAAGAATAATGAAGAAAAGGAACGTTCTGGCTCAGCCAACCACCTTTCATTATTTCGATTCGATGGCTCGGAAGTTTTCATTCGGAGAACGGGTTTCAGAGCGGGAATGAAAGCTGTGAACGTGACTCAAATAAATAAGAAGCAGGCGCGGCGTCTTGCGTCGCCCGTCGGAAAATTTTGATGGCCCTGAAAAGAAAAATGATTTGACGGTCATTTTCTTTTCCATTGTCTCTCTTGTCTTCTTGTGGAATATATTATTCATTCCTCATTCGTTATCTGTCGCCTTACCTTCCTCATCTAAAGAGTGACTCGTCAGACCCACTTGCTGAAAGGATCATGTCATACTCTACAAGTTTGACAAGAGTGACACAATTTCTTTTTTCTTTTTCTGTGTGTTCAACAGATGTTCTCACGACGCTTCTCGGTCGCCGCCTACAGCACGGCCGGAAAACGCTCTCCCCACACCCGCAGTACTTTATGAAAGCAACCATTTATTAGTTCTCAATAAACCCGCTGGATGGCGTTCTATACCCAACGACGCACAAGACGACGGCAAATGTTTGCTGCAATACTGTTTGCAGCAACACACCTTTTGCGGCCACTGCACCGTCTCGATCAACCGTGTACAGGAGTCCTACTTTATGGGAAGTCCAGTAAGAGTGCGAGTCGCATACAGTCACAGTGGCAACAGGTGCACAAATCCTATTTTGTCGTTGTTGCACGGGAGGATTGGCAAAGGAATTTGGGGTCGTCGTCGCAACAAAATGGACGGAACTGCGGGGTTCAGAACAACGAAAAGTAGTATAACACGAAAAGAAACGTCTCGCAGTGGTCCCACAAAGGGTTCATCGGTGGTCATGAAGCCTATCCTCTCGAACAAAGCTACTCTTCACGACACGCGGCAAAGATATCGGCGCTCCGCTATCGGACACTTTTTCTTGCCAAACAGTCACCGGTAGTGGTTCTGGAAGTTGAAACCAATAATGGCTCCAAGCATGTCATTCGATCACTTCTAGCGTGTCATGGATGCCCGCTGGTTGGAGATTTGCGCTACGGAGCGCCTCGTGCTCTTCCCGATGCGTCGGTCGCTTTGCATGCTCGGCGGTTGTACTTGCCCGAAGACAAGATTGTTTTGAACCTGTCGCAACGCACGTTCACGGCGCCTATTCCATCTAGTTGGCAAACTTGGTTTGGATGTCGGGAAGCGGATTTGGCGAAACGAGAATCGCCTGGACAGGAGGAACCGCGTGTAAATACGGAACAGACCGAGTTGTAATCAAAGGGATCGGTAAGCTCAGGGACAACGATGACACTACACTGGTAGTACAAGGATTGAGATTATTTGCGGCCGCTCTGTCCCACAACACCCTGTCGCGTCCGAATGTTCAACTTCGTTTCGAAGGAGAGAAGTCTATCAGCTTTGGCACCATGTCTTGGACGAATTTCAAGAGGTCATTTTCTTTTCCTCGTAAGTTGTCCAGAACACTAAAACACGCGGCTAGCAATTGATTGTAAAGATGAATTAAGAATAATGTTATGTGCATATCGACTCTATTGCTGGCTCTGTCTCCGATAATATTCGTACGCTGACTCGTCTGTAGTGTTGATGAGCAATGGATCGTAATCCAGAATACTATCTGGGAAAAATTCTATAGCGACTTCCATACCTTTCCCACGTTGTGACGGATCTTCCACCAGACAATCATATGCCCTGGCGAAACCACGTCGGATCCCTTCAAAGATAGCTAAACGCCCGGTTTCGAGCCGCGAAACTTCGGGTGATCCTGGAGGTGCCGCAATCGTCAAGATATGGGGTTTCGAAGTGTCTAAGTAATGTGGTTGACTATGCGCATGATCATTCAATTCAAGAACGTCTCTCGCGTAGACCCTTTTATGTTCTTGTTTTCGAAACAAATCAAATATGTGAGGTAAACGATTCTTCCGCAGAAAGAATCTGCGATAAATCAAACCTTCGAAAAAACTAGCTTTGCCCGTGACATCGACTCCATCTGGTCTCGATCGCACTAGGATGACATGTGTGGCGCCTTCCTCAATAGCCGAGCGGTACGGCAGTGCCTCGTAAACAAGTGCATCTGCCATAGGATGAATATTTTCAGCATTCATATTATTTCCGAGAATGAACTTATCCCCTTCTTGCGTCCTCAATGACATCCATATCCATGTTCATCAGAGGCCCGGCGATCCCTGGTAGTAAACACGATGCATGCATACATTGTGATAGTTCGGACAAAGACTCAAAATATCCCCTTTCATGTCCAGAGCCCGTGATCGTTCCGATTTCAAATCCGAAACAACTACCTTGAGCGGTATAGAACTTTGCTTAGTTACAAATTTTTCCCAGTTCAAGGGTTTTGTTTCTTGCATTGTCTTTTCAAAAGGAACGACAAGTTCAACACTGGTTTACCGAATGCTCGGCGCGTGAGTACATCTTTGAGAAGTCGAGGATCCAACAAGCCGAATCCCAAAGCTCGGAGTAACCGTCTTGTATCAATAAACTGCCGACCCGCGGTCGTCAACTTGTCGTAATAGAGTTCAGGTCCGAACCAAGGTAGCTGGTCGGTGATCAGATAAGAACCAATCAAAGAACCTGCCGAGGAACCATAAACGACATCAATACAATCGGTCAAATTGAGATGATGAATAGCACACATGGCTCCCGCAGACACGCATCCGCGCATTCCTCCTCCTTCAATGGCCAGAGCCACTTTTGCTTGCGCCGTGACATTCGCGGACCCTTGTTCGCGATTTCGTCTTCGCTCGTGCAATAATTGCACTACAGGGTGCGTGTAGTTGGGTGTACCAATGATTTGTGTGTCCCCGCGAACATCGAGAGCTCCCAGTAAAGCGGAATAATCAATTTCACCCTTGTCATTTCGAAATTGCATTTTTGTGTCTTGAAAATAGTCGTCGAGCGCGTCTCGGTCAGTAATGCGATGCTTGTCTTTGCTTCGCTTAGACTGATGCAATTGCCGAGCTGCTCGGCGGTCACGAGACGCTCGTCGAAAGCCTAGTTGATTCAGCCATGCCCTCTTGGTTGCGGTTTCATCATTCGCTAAACTGAGCTTGAGCGGTCTCTGACCGAACGATTTGAAAATGTAAGGCTGCGCAAAGCCCCAACAGGCAGCGACGACGATTATTTGAACTCGAATGAATGCTCTCATGCTGCTACGAGTAACTATAATGATGTTAGAATAGTCTAAATGATATATACGGAATGAAGAATGAATCTTGGCCTCCTTTTTTGTGTGATGTGCGTCGTCGTCGTAAATTTGTGTCGGTGGAGTGTTGCATTTTGTTTCTTCCAAGAGATGCGTACGTAGAATTTGTACGAGGTACTTTCTTGATCAGACAAGTTAGTGAGGATGCGACATTCCGAAACAAGGTTCCATGAGATCCTTAACCCTTATACGAAAACCCGTTGTCTCTCACCATCGATGACTTGAAAAAACAGCACCATTTCAATGTGTGACCTTTCGATCTAAGATCATCGTATAGAGCTTCCGAAATGTTGTACGCAATCTATTTTTTACTCCTATTCTCAGCCTCTACTAGAATAATAGTGATAGAGGCTCTCTCGCAACCCGAGACGCGTCGCGATTGGCTTTGGAAAGCTCCGCTCGCCGCCGGAACTACTTATTATTATGGGAAGACGTTTCAAAAAATCAATCAAATCAGCAATCTCATTTATCCAGAGGATCATGAGAGAAGAGTTATATCGACTCTGACAACCGTATTGAAAGACTGTATCAAAGATCCATCGCGTCCTTTGAGGATTTTGGAAGTGGGGTTGGGTCGGATTGTCGCCTCATACGACGGGGTTTGTACAATCAAGCGTTACAACAATGTTCTTCGTCTTCAGATATCGAACTGGTGGGTCTAAATTCGAAACTACCAAGTAGCAAAGTGCAGGAAGATGCCAAGGCCAAATTGGCAAACTTTCCGGTTGACCTGCAACTCCTATCGGGCGACATTACCGCTTCATTGCCGTTTCCCGATGGTTACTTTGATTCGATCGTGTTCTGCACTTTGCTGTGCAGTGTCGATGATCCCGTTGCGGCCGTACAGGAGATGAAGCGTCTATTACGACCGCAAGGTGGTACGTTGGGGTATATCGAGCATGTAGCAGCAGAGCCTGTCGATGGTAAACCTTTCTTCGGCTTACAGCAGCAACTACTTGATCCCCTTCAGCAGGCTGTTGCTGACAATTGTCATTTGCATCGGTATACAGCTACAACCATACGAGAAGCCTTTCCTTTGGCTCGATCGTTGACCGAAGAACGATTCTTTGTCGACGGAATGTGGCCAGTGTCGTGTCAGTGTTGCGGGGTCCTTCAGACAAGTGTTTGACGACAAGAATGAAATTTATACTCGATGATTGAACATTCAAGAAGAGTAAGGGTACAATGGAAACATTACACGTCATATTTCGTGTTGCTCATTATCTACTGGACCGTCTCGCGGCAAAGAGCCGCTCCTGCAGCAGATCGGTTTCATTCTATGTCGCCTTCGTCATAATAGGCAACTCGATCACCCCTTTGAATGGTGCGGATCATTGTTCCAGCCTCTCCTGCAATAATTTTACTTGCATCCTGCAATGAGCCAATAGCTGCCCAACCATCTGTGTCTCGAACAAAGTCAATGGCAGCCTCTATTTTGGGTCCCATGCTGCCAGCGGGAAAATGATCCGTCAAAGTCTCCAGGTCATTGGGCGATATGGTTTTGATAAACTTTTGTTGTTCAGTTCCGTAGTGAATGGCCACTGCGGGAACATCGGTCAAGATTAAAAGGCCTTGTGCACCGAGCTCCTTACCAATCATGGTAGCTGCACGATCCTTGTCGATGACGGCTTCAATTCCTTCGAACTTGCCGTCCTTTTCCACAACAGGTATACCACCTCCTCCTCCGCAAATGACTATACAATTGGCATCGGTCAGTTGCTGAACGACTTGTTGTTGGTGGTGAACCAGTCTGATAGGCTGCGGTGAGGGCACGACACGTCGAAAATGTTTTCCGTCTGCTTTGATCGGCACCGACAACTTGTCTGCTTCGTCTTTGGTGTAGACTGGACCAACGAACTTGGTTGGATTCGACATGGATGGGTCGTCGGGAGAAACGACAACCTGACTTAAAATGGTTACCATTCCTCGGTCTGGAGCAAGATACGGCTGCAATTCCTGTTCAATCATGTATCCGATCATTCCTTCCGTCTCGGCATCCAACACATCAAGTGATATTTGCTGTAACCCTGTCTGCCGTTCATAGGAATCGCTTTCTAGCATGAGGAGGCCTACTCTTACAATGCATGCGCATGCTGTTGAGTTTGTAAGATTGAGATTCGGACGAAAGACGCATGTTCACTTACTGTGGGCCGTTTCCGTGTACAATGGTTGACTTGTGTTTGTTGACGATTTCTGCCAGGGACTTCATACCGTCTCGGATATTGTGTCGTTGGTTGGAGATTGTCATCTTTTCTCCTCTTTTCAATAGAGCGTTTCCCCTAGCGCAATTACAATGTGGTCATTCATGGTGGAGGAAATACATCTGGCTGTCACCGCTGAAATTGTTGTACAACTCAATCGTGTGACTGGGGATAGCATGGCAATGGGAAACACCAATATTTAAGATCTCATTAATAAATGCGAAAGGATAAAGAAACATCTTCGCTGGCCTATCGTCGTGCCAAAGCGAGATTCATTTCCGACGTTTTGAAGGCGCGGTTCGCTTTTCTCCTTTTGTATAGTGATTGGGTTCGCAATTGATGAGCTTCGGTTTGGGAGGAGGGCATGTGACACGGATACTATGGTTGAAATTAGTATGGGGCAATTAGAAAGGATGACAAAGAAAATGTCAAGAGGGAGACCAACACGCAAACGTCAAAACAGATTCATTCGAAGAAGAAGAATCACCCAGCGAGGAGAGTAAATTGCTTCATAATCTTTATCACGCGGGTGTCAAGAACATCAAAGATAAGGAAGGTGGGGTTCGCATAAATGAGTCGTGATAGGTTGTTTTCGAGGAAAAGGAGGAGAAGGTTTCCTCTCAAAATCGTCTCACAAAATTGAGATATCACAGCAATAACAAACGAATATAAAATGTTTTCTGGTGCAATGGAACAGGCAAAGAAGAGCTTTGCTCCTCTGGTGAACACATTCGGACATCATACGGATGCAGTGACCGAGAAGGTCATCATTCTGGGTGCAGCCGGACGAGACTTTCATGATTTCATCACCTACTGGTCGAAACAGCCGAATGTCGAGGTTGTGTGCTTCACGGCTACGCAGATTCCAGGCATTGATGATAGAACATTTCCCAAGGAAATGTGTAACAACGACTTGAACCACAATCGCTATCCGGACGGTGTCAAGATTTTCCCCGAGCACATGTTGGAAGAACTCGTCGAGCGCTTCGGTGCCAACACGGTCGCTATGGCGTACTCTGATTTGAGTTACGGTACAGTCCAGTCGCTGGCTTCGCGAGCCAATGCTGCTGGATGTAAGTTTGTCCAGCTTCCTCCCCACTTGACCATGGTGGAGTCGAACAAGCCCGTCATCTCCGTTTGCGCAAGTCGTACTGGCGTGGGCAAGTCGCAGGCGACGAGATATGTTGCAAAGGTATGTGCGAGTGCGCTTTCTTTACATTTTACATGAGATCATGCAATGTTCTAACCCGCGATGAACCATTTCTATTCGTAGTACTTTAAAGACAAAGGGTTGAAGGTTGCTGCCATTCGGCACCCTATGCCGTACGACAAAATCTGAACAACCAGCGGTGCCAAAGGTACGAGAAGATGGAAGACATGGACAAATATGACTGCACCATCGAAGAACGAGAAGAATACTTCCGTCACATTGAACAAGGTACTCTTCTTTTCGCTGGAGTGGATTACCACATGATTCTTCATGAGGCTGAAAAGGACGCTGACATTATCATCTGGGATGGAGGGAACAACGATCTGCCTTTCTATAAGCCAGACCTTCATATATGCTTGGTGGATTCCTTGCGACCGTCCGATGAAATCCGTTACTTCCTGGGAAACAAACGTCCGAATGGCAGATGCAGTGCTAATCTGCAAGGTCAATAGTGCCGCCGACAAGGACAAGGCACATAAGCAGGCAGAAAAGCTGAAGGATATTACCAAGCCAGATGCTCCTATCTTTTGGCTGGATCTGTGGTGACAGCGGAAGGCAAGGAACTTACGGCAGACGAGGCGTCGAACTTGGTCAAAGGTAAACGAGTCCTTGTGGTCGACGACGGGCCAACGTTGACGCATGGAGGAATGGCGTACGGAGCAGGTTTTGTTCTTGCGAAGGACCTCGGTGCCTCTGAAATTGTCGATCCTCGCCCTTGCGCCCAAGGCTCGTTGAAAAAAGTATTTGAGAAGTTTTCTCATCTAAAGAACGTTCTTCCTGCCATGGGGTATGGAAAGGAGCAAGTAAAGGATCTTGAAGCAACCATCCACGCGATTGACTGCGACGCCATCATCTTTGGCACACCGAGTGACATTGCTCGCCTCATGGACCTAGACAAGCCTTCTGTGGTCGCTCGTTACGAACTCAAAGTTGACCCTGACGACGTTGATGCGTTCCATGATACCCTCGACACCATTATGGACCGCTATGGATTGCGTCAGAATCATTCAAAGGCCACCTAAACGGTTTGCGTCACAATCCACGTCCACTCATACATAGAATACAGAATCACATTACAGTATAAAATATTTGGAAGTCTCTTATTTGTTCCTTTATTCAAACGTCAAAGTACGGTATACATTACCCACAAAAACATTGAGTTACTTGGACACGTCATGAATTGCATTCGCAATGTATTCAACATTGCCAGTCGTGACGCCGGCCATACTGATACGACCATCCGCTGTGCAATACAGATGGTGCTTTGCTCTCATTTCCATGACTTGCTCTTTGTTAAGACCAGAGTACGCAAACATGCCAATCTGCTTCACAATGTGCTCCCAGTTGTGAGTTGACCCGACTACTTCTAGCTCATCCCGAAGTTTGGTACGCATAGTGTTGATACGATCCGCCATCCCCTTGCACTGTTCATAAAAGTCGCTCTTCAGTTTAGGGTCATCCAAAATGGTCGATACAATACGAGCCCCATGACGAGGTGGGTTCGAGTACATGGGACGAATCACCATCTTCATCTGTGAAACAACACGCTCGGCTTCTTCCGCATTACCACCCACAACCGAAAGAGTACCAACACGGTGACCGTACAATCCAAAGTTTTTCGAGAACGATTGAATAGTACCCAAGAGATGCCCGTCGTCGACAAACATGCGCAACGACGCCGCGTCAATGTGCGCGTCACCCGAAGCAAAACCCTGGTAAGCCGCGTCAAAGAAAGGAAATAGTTGTCTTTTCTTGAACAGTTCTGACAGTTGTTTCCATTGCTCAAGTGTGGGATCCATTCCTGTAGGATTGTGGGCACAGGCATGCAACAAGACACAACTTCCGGCAGGAATTTCTTGAATGTCTTTGATCATGCCGTCAAAGTCCAAACTACTATTACTAGCATCATAGTATCGGTACTTTCGAACTTCGAGACCAGAATTTTGAAAAATGGGAATGTGATTTCCCAAGTGGGGTTCGGAACGTAAATGTGCTTGTGCCCATGACGACGAATCATTTCACCAAAGACTCGAAGACCACCGGTGCCCGAGAGGGCTTGAACACCTTTGATGCGGCCCTCTTTCAAAGCAGCTGAGTCTTCTCCGTATCCGAATTTGAGCGAAAGGTCGACGAACTTTGGGTCACCGGCCTAGTAGGAATTGTGTTTGTGAGAATGTGTCGTTTTCGCGAACAATTTTCTGCGCAGCAGTTGACTTACAATTCCGGAATATTCCATGTCAAGCTTCTGATCGACGAGTCTTTTCTCGGCTTCGCGGACACAAGGAAGCACATAAGGCTTTCCAGCGTCGTCACGATAAGCACCGACACCTACGATGACTTTCTGCGGAAAGTCGTCGCGTTGATATTCTTCGTTCAAGCCGATAATCGGATCGAGGGGCGCCATCTCGTACGCGGCAAACGGGCTGGTACTCTGCCATCTTGTAGCAGTTCTTTGCGACTGTCGTCCCAAGCGAGAAAGAAGTTGCTTGGAGATCATGGTGATATAGAAGGTCGCCTTTTGGTAGAATAGTTCTTCGTAATATTGCGAATCGGCGAGCCGTTTCTCTTTTATGTGGCTGTGACGCATGGTTGACGAAAAGGGGAGGCGAAATTTCACAAGATCGGAGAGCTCATGACCCGATGACGCACCGACCACGATTCAAAGCTTCTCTTTGGCATTGCATAATTTAGGTCGATCAACTATTACTTGAGAAACATGGAGCTACAATACGCCGTATGCAAGGTTTACAATACATGATGGTATCATCTTAGGCTTTACTCTAGGTATACTGAAAACGAGTTTAACATTTGCAAGCCAGACTTCGATTACAGTACACCATTCATAACTTTCGCCTGCGGATACCTCGTCTGCTCTTGCTGTTGATGCTGTTTCTCTTTTACACGATCTAGACACCTCCAATTCCGATAACGAATGGAATGGCAGCATCGATCAAATTTAAATTGGGATCGAGCGACCGCACCAGACCTTCCACAACCAAGCAGCTTAGAACTACGGCGGACATGTTCGGGTCGATTTCAACTCCGTAGATACGACACACGTCCAAGACTCTGTTCAAAAGCGATCCGATTCGCACAGATCCAAAGGTGAGCCCGCCGCCTTTCTCCGATTGTGAAATTCTTCCACTATGCTTTGCATTTCGGAAGAAAAGGCCTCCACGCCACCCTCCATTTCACTGCATCGTTCGTACTTGGCTCGTTCGACCATGAGTCGCCCTGCAGTCTCTCCATCGTTCAACACTACGGCGCGAAACAGGTCACGTAGATTCTTTTGATCGCTGGGATCGAGGGAAAATGCAATGCCAGCATCCAACAAGACAATCTTGTTCTGCAATCCTCGACCAAAGAACGTGGTTCGCTGTTCTTCCTTTTTCAACTTTTTTACCAGAACGTTACCTGGATGAAGATCACAATGAATAAAGTTATGCCAAAGATCATTTTGAAAAACGCTCGACAGAGTTGCTTCCCTAATTGCCTTCGCGTCTTGAGCCCTTCCACCGAGTCGTCACTCAATGACACTGCAATCGGATAAGCGTGGTGCGCGAGTTCTTCGACTAATACTTTCTCGTGAACCCATCCTTCCATCGGTCGTGGAAAAGTAATTTCCGAACGCGCTTCTTGGTCGTCATTATCGTAAAAGTTGGCTCGAAAGAGCCGTAAATTGTCCGCTTCAAGACGCAAGTCCGTCTGGCGCTGAAGGATATCTACAAACGTTTTCGTCGCGCGTGGAAGATTCAGCATGCGAATGCGCTCGAGTGGTATAGAGTGTATCAGACCAGCAATCGCTTCCATCAACCAAACGTCGCGATGGACATTCTTTTCAAGACGGGGTGAAGCACTTTACTGCCACCTGACGCTCCACTTCCTTTCCATGCCCATCTCGCTGTTTCAGTGTTCCTTGGTAAACCTGAGCTGCAGAGCCACATCCTAGAATGTCATCTTTTTCTATCAAAAGTCCATTTTCTTGATAGTCGTCACCGAATGCTTCTTTTAATGTCGCCACGGTATGCTTCCAGGAATGCGGAAAAGCTTTGTCTTGCAACACAGAGAGTCTATCACAAAATGAGAAGGGAACAAGTCTCTTCGAGTAGCCATCCACTGACAGAGTTTCACAGAAGAGGGACCTAAATGTTGAACAGCTTGAATGGTATACCACCAAGTCATCTCGGAAACGAAATTGATCCCCAACCGCGACGCCAACATGCTGGCAGGCGTCAGAATAGACAATGGACTCAGCCAGAGATATCTCGGTCACGCGAAGAGTCACAAGCACAATCTCCTGACACTTTCGTAAATGTCTTCCAGCCATTTCATGGCTCGCGATGCTAGGGACTTGTTGTCTTCGTCGCCCATTGTCAAGAATTCAGATTCTATATCATTTCGTAACAAAACTGGAGGTTCCGGAAAACAGAGTGTTTTTCTGGGACCATTTATGTACAGCTGCAAAGAATACAACGTTTCCGGCAATCCGATATGCTGCTGGTTTCCGGCACATGACCGGAATTCGCAAGAACGGCGACCCCGACCGATCGGGGAAGCAAACCGATGTGTCCGTCTTAGCAATGCAACTGATGCTGACATTTGTGAGATTTTAAGGACGGTTATTGATGAGAGATTGATAATTTGCTAAGCCAGTCCCTTTATGGCAGCCGAGATATATACACAATGCGTTCTTCTTCTCCCATTCGTCGCCCATAGATGATCGACAATTTTCGAAGCAAGGCAGAAATCGATTTTGTCGATCGGAAGAGGCGCGAACGAAGAACGAAGGACAGACGGGAGCGATTTGGATTCGTGACTGCGTTGCAGTACAGCACAGAGTCCAAAACGCGTTACCTACTGTGGCGAGTACCGTTCCGCCAGTTCATTGTTAATGCTCGCGCTCCCTTTTCTTACACTCTCCATCAACTTGTTTTTTCGCGAGTAACCAGTGTAATAAACAATAAAAGCAACCAGCAAGTGATTGATTAGGTACCAGGTACTGGTACCTGGTATTTATTATTTCTTTCGGCCTTGCGTGGACCTTTATCCGCGATCAGCGATAAAATAGCAAGCTCTGTTGAGCTCAGCCCATTCTACATTCAATTAACAATAGACAATGCATCATGTGTTCCTTGGAAATAAATGATCCGCTCAGACGGAATAGATCAATATCGGATGATGACGACGAGAACCAGCAAAAGCTTGAATCGGGGCGCATTCTAGAGTCGAAAAATTCCTCCGACTCGCTCGTGCCCTTTCTGTCTTCACCGCGCGATTCGAAACCGCGGAAACTTACAGTCGACAGTCGTGCACTGAAATCAGTGCCTATCGATGGTATAAAGCATGCTGGAGAGGAGAGTAATCCTGAACCGATCGACGATAAAACGAACATGAAGATAGCCCGGTACGAGGTCCCCAACGAACGCTATCCCGCAACAATATGTTGATCCGAAAACTCTCTCCCGGTCAGGAAGAGTCAAAGACTCGATTGTTCGTCATAATTTCCATTTGTCAAACTTTTGGCGGCAAATCCTGGTCAGGATCAATCATCAGCATCGTCGATCCGTTCGTGGGACCGATCACTTGATTTGACAGACCTCTTTCATTTTGAAGAAGACAATTCTTCCGCGCAAGTTGAGTCTCGAACGTCTGCGGCTCATTTAGATCGTAGGGTCGATCCTGTTGAAGCAACGAGCCCCGAAGAAAATAGGAAAACAAAGAACGACAATCCCGAAAGCCTCAATGAGAAAAACTTGACGTTTGGTAAGATCAGAGTACGGACGCACGATACTACTGAATCAGGACAAAACCTCGACTGGGATCATAGAGGCAGATCGGAAAGCTTTGTGGTGGACGACTATGAGAGACGACGCCTGGAAAAAAGAAAGCGCAACGAAAGGCGTCCAAGCAGAGAGTCCATTCAATTCCTGACGCAGCAAGCGACAATGTACACATCGATGCGACGAAAAGAGCAGTGACGAAACACAGGAAACAGTAGAGTCGGTAGTCTGGCTGCATTGCATCGTCACAACGAAGTTTTGGACGACGATTTCGGATCTCACATCTCGGGACGATCCGACAAGAGCTCGTCCAGTCGTGTCAGCTTTGGAGACGTTAGGGTGCGACGACACAAACTTACGCTCGGTGACCACCCTTGCGTTTCACAGGGACCGCCTGTTGCGTTGGACTGGTCGTACATGTCATCGCAACATTTTGACTTGGAGGATTACGAAACGATCACGGGAGATCGACAAAAGGCTCAGAAAATTAGCCCCGAAGAACGAGAGGAAATACTTCGAATGAAGGGAGTTTCAGATGACTCTCTTTCCAGAATTGAGTTCGAAGTGCAGGAAATCAAAGCTTCCAGAAAGGCAGTGAAAGACGACAAGAAGAAAGAGGACGATATCCTGATTTACAAGTTGCTATCATCGACAACTTTACGAGAGAATCGCCTAACAAGTCGTCGAAACGTGGCAGAAACAGAAATCGCGAATAACAAGCAGAAACTGCGAAGAAATCCGGCACTCTTGTCAAACTTTCGCCCGTCGGCCGCTGACGGTGATCTCGCCCAATCGGCTCTGAACAAGACAGACACAAAGTCATTGGAGGCAGCTCCGTCACCGAAGCTTTCTCCGCGCCACTGGCGGACGTCGCTAAGGAATTTATTTTGCAGGAAAAGACTAGGGTTCCAGCGGCTGCGAATGTTGTACCGACCAATACTCCGTGAAAGGCGCATTCTTTGATATGTTAGAATTCTTTCAATGTCTCAAAGAAGCATGAAAATTATCCGAATTGGTCAATAGAATAAAAGCAAGATGTACTATATGCTAGTATTTTGTAACCTCTATCTATTTCCAGTGAAAGACTTTACGAATCGGGCTTTTCGATCGGATCTCGGTCTTCCGGTCGCCACGACCTTTGCGTCTTCTGCTAGAACTAGCCATTAGCAGATACTCTTCCATTTCGGGCGTCTCTGATTGTGTAGGAAAGTCTATTCCGTTGTCAGCCTCGTGAAGTGAAGCTTCCCTAGACTGCTTGATTGAATCGATTTCGAGAAGTACATTTTGAAAGCTATCACGCGAGTGTCCTTTCAATTGCAAAATACGCTCGCGATCTCGCGCGTGAATTCGAATGACACGCTTTGGGACCCCGCTAGTCAGTTCTTCATAGACGTCGACGAGAAATGTTTCCGATTGACAGTGATCCCAATCGAGCTCTACCGGAAGTCCACTGGAACATGCTGGATTATCACTTAACACATTCTTGTGGCTCCGCACATTGACGTGCCAAACGTCACCCCGGACTTGTCTCGATGGACCTGCGAGTCGTCTAACGCGGTTACGCAACTAGAAGCTGCCCATTTCTGCCTTGACGACCCTGGATCTGAGCGCGCACTCAATGATTCTAATGAAGATTAGACGATTCCGATAAATCATCGGCATCGCTATCGGTTGGATCCGTCACGGGAAATTTTGAGTCGATCTCTCTGATAACTCGAAGACACGCATTGCGGCGAAGATATCTTCGCTGTGGTGGTTTCGTTGTGCTCATAATGCCTATTACTATTACCAGGTACGGCGTATAATTTTGTTAACAAGCGCACGCAAAAAAATAATGCTCGCATTTTCACTCTCGCAAGTTTTCATTCCAAATAAGCTCAAAAGTCCGCCGTTTGTAGTAAAGGACCAGAAATTATACAGTAAAGTTACTGGGTATCGGTATCGGTTCTTGTGCATGTGTACAGTATGAAGGATTTAGGCCATTTTTTGTTTAGTGGAACCAGTACCGGTACGGACCTAGGCTCAGACTATGTTTTCCTGTCGATGAAATCTATGCATCATTTTTAGTTAATGCTGAAAGTCTCACTAGTGATTATGAAAAAAACGTACATCAGTGCATCGAAACGTGCCTGCATGATAGAGACTTTCTGGTGAAGAAGACAAACTTCTACTCATTATAAAGCAATGAAAGTTACGAGAACCTTCTCAAAAGGCCGTACATTTGTTGCTCTATTCCGACGGGAGCTGAAAACACATGCTTGCCGGGAACAACGTCAGTCTCGTGGATTTTGACGGCCAGCCTCGTACCCATGTCTATAGCTCGTTTAGCGTCAAGTTCGCCCGCCGCATAAGCACCGCCAATGAGATAAGTTTTGTCAGACAGCGTCTCCGAAACCAAGTCTCGCTTTTCAACCTGCCCGGCACAAACGACGATGTTATCAACCGCCAAAACATCGACCTTTCCTTTCGAATCTTTAAGATGTAGATGACCGTTCTCGTCAATCTTCTCGTATGAAACACCGTTCACCATTTTGACACAGCCCGATTGATTCAGCGTGGCCCGATGAATCCAGCCCGTCGTTTTGCCCAATCCAGCGCCTAATTTCCCTTTTTTCCGTTGCAGCAAAGTAACTTTCCGTTTCGGTGCAGCATGCTGCGGTTGAGTAAGCCCCCACGTTCTGTCAGAGAATCGTCGATTCCCACTCCTTCCAAAAGTCAGGAGTGAAACGTCGTTGGCCTTCTTATCTCGTTCGTAATGCAGCAAGTACTCCGAGATGTCAAAACCTATGCCCCTGCTCCGATCACGGCAACATTCTCTCCTACTGGTTTGTTTCTCTTTAAGACATCGACGTAGCTCAGTACGTTCGGGTGATCTTGACCAGGTATTTTTGGATCGCGCGGGTCCACTCCTGTTGATAAGATCCATTTGTGCGTTGATGAATCTCGCTCCATATCATCTATCGAAATGGCAGTTCGAAGCTTCAGAGTTACATTGTATTTCTTCAGCATTGTTTCGAAGTATCGAAGAGTCTCGTGGAATTCTTCCTTTCCGGGGATACGTTTCGCCATGTTAAACTGTCCCCTATTTTGTCGTCGCGATCATACAGGGTGACTTTGTGCCCTTTCGAGCCGCGCTGATCGCAAATGCGCAACCAGCAGGACCTGCGCCAACCACACTGAGATTCAAGCGTTGCGACTCGGGAAGTGGACTAAAATCAAACTCATCTTCATGACATGCGACAGGGTTCACAAGGCATGAAGCAATCTTGCCAACAAACACATGATCGAGGCATGCTTGATTGCACCCGATGCAAGTGTTGATTTCATCCGGACGACCCTCTCGAGCCTTTTGCAGTAATTCGGGATCCGCTAGGAAAGGCCTTGCCATACTGATCATGTCACTGGTTCCTTGCTCGAGTAGTTCGTTTGCTGTGCGAGGATCATTGATACGATTGGTGCTGACGAGTGGAATGTCTACCACGCCTGTCTCCTTCAACCTTTTCGTGGGAAATGCAAAGGCTCCTCGAGGAACAGCAGTGGCAATGGTAGGTACGCGCGCTTCGTGCCAGCCAATACCAGTGTTGATAATGGTGCATCCCGCATCTTGTACCCTTTGCGCCAACTCAACACTTTCCTCAAACGACAAACCTTGATCGACTAGATCCAATAAGGACAAGCGAAAATAATGATAAAGTCTTCTCCAACAGCGGCTCGAGTTTGTCGAATGATTTCCAAAGGCATGCGAGCACGGTTTTCGAGACTCCCTCCATACTCGTCGGATCGTTTGTTCGTCCGAGGTGCCAAGAATTGCGAAAGGAGATATCCTTCACTCCCCATGATTTCCACGCCGTCATAACCTGCTCGTTTGGCAAGAACTGCAGTCGTGACATAGTCATTGATTGTCCTTTGTATGCCTGCCTTGTCGAGTGCCTTGGCAGGAAAGGACTGATCGGGGACTTCGTATTGCTGGCCGAGACAGCCCAGGGATGATACGCGTAACGACCCGTGTGCAAAATTTGCATGACAATGCGCGACTTGACCAAGTCACCACCATTCATAGGAACTTGAACACTGTGTACGGCTTCTGTTATGACTTTGTGATGTTCCATTTCGTACTCGTTGGTTAGCTGCGAGCTGAATGGACCCGTCCATCCCTCTCTGTTGGGGCGATCCCTCCTGTTACCATTAAACCGACTCCGCCTCGTGCCCTTGTCGCGAAATACTCTGCCATTTGTGACATGTCATGTTCTTTGTAGTTACTTTTAAAGGCAAAGTTCGCGACGGGCAACATCCATCGGGGCAGTGAATGTCCTCCAATCCAGAGTGCATACTCCCCATTAACACGCGGTTGGGCAGTACACCAATGTGAGGACCGAGATCTAGCGGTTGAAATAAATGGGGATAGTTGGAAGACGCTTCATCTGTCATTGCGGTTGCGGCGGACGACGACAAGGGACGCGCTTGAACGAGCAGCGATCGTCTCGCAAAAAGCAATCTGTTGTGGCGTGGAAGGATCATCGTTCGATCTTGCGCGAATTTCCGAAATCACAACAAGAGCTCGACTAATGGAGGGTATGCAATACTAAGATTCTTGTTCGAGGTCGTGTCAAAATATGGAAGATTATAATATCGTCGCGTCACTTGATTGCCCGATCACGAAGTTCTATGAAGGTGTCAAAATCTCAAAATCTCTAGGAAAAGACCGGGCTGCAAAAACGGTCGTAAAAGATTATCGCTTCGGTACTAAAATTGTCGATTGAGTCCCGAATGTGAATGACTTCGTTGCTGCGTTCGGCGACGGACTATGGACTGACGGCCTGCTGCTGCTCGATCGTTTTCAACGGCACGATGACGAGCAAGCAAACCGATGCAAAAAATCGGCTGCTGTTACCACACAAATATTGCGTTTGCCGCAGCACTGATATCCTTTCTCTGAAGATTACTTTAACATTACAATGGCTGATAACGAAGAAGAACTCGTTGACTACGACGAAGAAGAGGTGCGTCGCGTTTTTGAAGAAAGTCCGTGCGTCCATTGTTACGGCAGAGGCGCGCTGTTGGTGGACGGTTGTGTACTGCGAAGGTTTGCTCATTCAAGGAGTAGAGGTGCTTTCACTGAACGACGATCCTTTAGAAGGAGTGGTATGACCTCGAATGAAAGCTGCATTATTTCATGTCTCCCGGGTCGTTGTAGTCTGCGGTAGGACTCTTGCTTGCAAATAGGATTTTACCTGGTTTCGGAGTGCAGACGTATCTTTGAGCAAAGGTCTAAGTCGAAGGCAACAAACACCAGCAAACGCAATATAATGAAATCGTCATGATCGGCTCGAAAACAATAGTCACACTCACAAGTTCATTTTCTACTGCAGGAGGTTGCCGATGTTGCAAAAGACTCCGGAAAGGCCAAAGACAGCAAAAAAGGTCATTATGTCGGCATTCACGCTTCCGGTTTCAAGGACTTCTTGTTGAAGCCTGAGCTTTTGCGTTCTATTGTTGACGCTGGTTTCGAGCATCCTTCCGAAGTGCAGCACGAGTCGATCCCTCAGGCTGTTTTGGGTGGTGATATCGTTTGTCAAGCCAAGTCCGGCATGGGAAAGACTGCTGTCTTTGTTTTGGCTACTCTTCATCAGTTGAACGCTTCCGATGAGAGCCAAGATGTGCAGGTATTGGTATTGTGTCACACTCGTGAACTGGCATTTCAGATCGCGCACGAGTACGAACGCTTCTCCAAGTACTTGCCCTCGATCAAAACGGCCGTCTTTACGGAGGTGTGAGCATCAAGCAGAATCGTGAGATCCTCTCGAACGACCACCCGCACATTGTCGTTGGAACACCTGGTCGTATCCTCGCGCTTGCTCGTGAAAAGGCTTTGAAGTTGAGCGCCGTCAAGCATTTTGTCTTGGACGAGTGCGATCGCGTTTTGAAGCCCTTGACATGCGTCGCGATGTGCAGGAAATCTTCCGAATGACCCCGCATGAAAAGCAAGTCTTGTTGTTCAGTGCGACCTTGTCGAAAGAGATCCGCCCGGTTTGTAAGAAGTTTTGCCAGGATCCCATGGAAATTTACGTGGACGACGAGACGAAACTTACTCTACACGGGTTGCAGCTTTACTATGCGAAGTTAGCTGAAGCTGAGAAGAACCGCAAGTTGAACGATTTGTTGGATGCTTTGGAATTCAACCAAGTTGTCATCTTTGTCTCCAAGGTGGCCCGTGCCAAGGAACTGAACCGCTTGTTGACGGAATGCAACTTTCCTAGTATCTGTATTCACGCTGGTATGAAACAAGAGGAGCGCATCACCAAGTACAAATCGTTCAAGGATTTCAATGCCCGTATTCTTGTTGCTACTGATTTGTTTGGACGTGGTATTGATATCGAACGTGTGAACGTTGTTATCAACTATGACTTCCCGATGACAGCGACCAGTTCTTGCACCGCGTGGGACGCGCTGGACGATTCGGCACAAAGGGTATCGCTATTAGCTTCATCAGCAGCGAAGCTGACAAGGAGATTCTCGAGAAAGTCCAAAGTCGTTTCGAAGTTAACATTCCCGAGTTGCCGGATGAGATCGACATGTCCACTTACATGAGTACTTAATGGGAAATGACTAGTTGTGTGGTGAATATGAGAGGGTCGACTACATAGATCGTAATAAGAAACCTGAATGTGTTTAGCGTTGCCGTTCTGCCATAATTATGCTTGTTCCAATGATAGAACAACGTCGCAGCCCGCTGTCAAGAAATGATATTTCTCTGAACCTATAAGGATACCTAGGTTGTTCATAAGGGCTGTAGACTTTAACGCTACTGCTTTCCTTGTTTCGTTGACCGGCCTTCGATTTGACGTTACGCTAGCTCTGTTTTCCGATTTTCTTGGAAGATTTTTGGATCTTTGAGATTTGAGATTGCGGTTGCAATACGGACGATTACAGTAGTATTTTTCCTTCCTCCCTCTTTGCACCTCGCACATCGAAAATCAAAACGACCCTTGACCGATTGTATTTTTTAGTTCGGACAAAGAATAACATGCACCATGCCAAAGGCCGCTCTGGTTATATCATTTTTGGTTTTAATTCTTACCTTTGCTTCAGCAAATGAGGAAAACGGACATTCAGTCCTTCACGATGTGGGGATTCCATTCGAGGCCTAGTTTCCGGAAACGTCCTCGCCGGCAAGATGAAGCCTTTGATTCGAAAAGTTCTTCATCTGAACGATAAAGATCGGACTTTGATACACTCTGCGTTGCGCGAAACTGTTCACCTGGAAGATTTGGTATTTTGGTATGCGCTGGTTGGGTATTTGTCCCCGCCCTACACTTGCCTTACTCGCAGCTACCATCCAGTGCGAGAGAATCCTTGTCTGATTACTATCGGCTGCTTCGCCTGTTTTTGGAAAATGTTCAACAAGTAGCCAAGCTTGCATTGCTTGTCTACTTTGTGGATATCATCAAAATCGTTCTCACAGGCATGGGCTTTGAAGCATTCAAGAACAAAGAGTTCCCGAACGCCTTTGCGCAAGTAGTGTATCTCCTCTGGGGTGCGAGTCGGATATCAACCCTGAAGAAATATTACATCCGAAACTTTATCAGTGAACATCCCGACTCGTTTGGGAGGATGAAGATCATCAACCGTCTAGCCGATGCTGCGATTGGAGGAATCACTTTGACGGTCATCATGGGCATTCTTCAAGTGAAGATGGGAATTGCCATGAGTTCATTGTTTGCTCTGGGTAGCGCTGGAACCCTGGCAGTCGGTTTAGCATCGCAAGGGATTGCCAAAAGCGTTATCAACGGCTTGCTTTTGGTTTCCAGTGATCGAATTTATGAGGGAGACTACGTGCGATTTGGGAATGGTAAAGAAGGCACAATTGTAAAGTTGGGATGGATGGAAACAGTGTTGAGGGGATCGGACGAAATTACTGTGAATATGCCTAACACGGATCTGATTTCAACTCCCATTAGCAATCTGAGTCGAATCCGCTATTCACAAGTAAAGCAGGTGCTCCGATTCTCATTAAAAGACCGAGCCATTTTGGGAAATGTCATGGAGTCGATAAAGGAAGAAGTTCAATTAGCTTGTCCGGAAATAGTAACCGACGGAAGTCGACCATTTTGGCAACGTTAACGAATTATGGACCGGGCTTTGTGGAAGCTACAGTTGATTTCCACTTCCGGATCAGGCCTGTTGGCGAGCCTTATTGGGAAAACAGACAACGAGTTCTATGGGCAATTGACACAGCTCTAAAGAAACATGATGTTGAGCTCAAATAATAGTTCCAAGTTACTCTCGATAAATAGCCATAAAAGCAGCTAGCCTTTCCTTATTGCTCTATGACACTAGCTATGGAGGCGGGACTTGCTAGTCTATGGATGGAAGATGGTGCGAGATAAGGCCACCAAGCCGGCGGAACTTCCAAAGTCCGTGAAGGCTCTTTTTTTTTAAATAAAATCCGTTCGCGTTTTCTCTGTCCCCATTGCGAACATCTAAAGTTTGCGGGGTAATCATTACTGGTAAACGGCGGATTTTGGTCGCAACTCCTTCGTGGAATGATCGGTTCCTTGTTCATTTCCGATTTCCCGACCGTACGCCGAAGTCCCGTTCGCTGCGTTCGCTTGCTCGTAGAATTCAATAATTGTAGACAGTACTTTTGGTCTGATTCTAAAACTCCAATCTACGTCTTTGTGTACATAGTATTCTTCCGTTCAGAATTTGTTGTAAAAGCGATCATGATTTCCTGTATACTCTACACGTAGTGTCTTGAGTCTTGAAGTGAATTCTTCCATCTGTCCGCAGTGAAGAAGATCGAGCGGTTTTGATGTTCGACGACTTGCCACTTTCGACCGTCAACCTTGACAGCTGCCCCATGCCCCATTCCAGTAAAACGTGGCGAATCTTCTGTGTTTCCTCTTCGGTTCATCCGAAGTCCGAAGGCCGGTGACTTCGACCGAGTTGAGCAAAAGCCGAGTGTGTTACCAGTAATCGGGAAAGAACAACCATTCATCCGCAACAGCGAGAAAGGAGTGCAGTCCGATTGAGAAAGGAATCATAGACGATTGCTGTTTTGTTTTGTCTCGGAGGGTTGCCCGTTAAAACCCTTCATTTTCTTAGAGGACGCTGCGGACTAATTATGGATGTCAATCCAACATTTGGGCCGCAAGAGCTGCTTGAAACTCTGAGCCAAACGTCGACAAAGTCGGCAAATTCATCACGATCTCCTGGTCAGCAAAATAATGATGTTTCACCGCGGTCACGGCAACACCAAAGGCACCAACGCAGTCATGTGAATGAAGCTTACCGCAGGGTGGGGCAGAAGCTCTCGTTGCAGGCCCACGGAGGGAAATGATTTTACCTGAAGCAGTTTCATCGATTCGTGCTTCAAAAAATAGTTCTTTCGCTTATTATCAAGGGAAATCATCGCATTCTTTATCCGGTTCACCGAGGTACCGCAAAGTTCCAAAACAACCTATCAAGATCACGGAGAGCATCAGCCCGCAGTCGGAAATATTGTCCGTATTTTAACCATGAAAGCTAAGGAATCGTTTCGCGAGTGGGAGGAGCAACAGCGGAAAGCGTTCGCACAAATGGATCTAGGAGTGAACAATCACATGGCTCTTACAATCGCAAAATAGAATATCCACCGAAGAAATGTTAAACGCTGCGTCTCACGGAAAAGGAACGCAGCAATCTGCAGGCAACGCACACATGCATGGCAACAAAGGTCTACTTTCAGCTGTATTAGAAGGAGCGTCGGATAGTGCCACCACGCAGACAGGAGAAAGAACGAATCTCAGTCAATCGCACAATAGTGCTTCCATTAGCACAAAAGCCAATCGACCTTTAGTACAGGAGGACAAACCGCTTCTACCGTGCCGCCACGGGGTAAATGCTTAACAAAGCCATCCGAGCCGGTCGCGAATGACGGACGTGATAATGCAGAAGGAAATTTACTTGTTTTTGAAAATGATGTTATTAAGATACAAAGGAAACAAATGCACGCGTTTGCCGGTGCGATGGATCATAAAATGGTGGATTTCCGAGTTCATAGCTTGTTGGGACAAGGAACATTCGCGCAAGTATTCAAATGTTGGCATAAAGCCACGCAGCAGTGGGTTGCGCTGAAGATTGTGAGGAACCGTCCCGACTATACTCGTCAGGCAACAGTTGAAATTGACGTCTTCCGAGAGCTGGATAAGGCTTCGTCGTCCCAAGGAAGTCGCGTGGAACTTTGGGATTTTCATGTATCATGGGCATCTTTGCTTATTGTTTGAGCTGCTGGGGCCAAATTTGTACGAAATTCTTAAAAGCGTCAGTTCCGAGGGTTACCGCTCACCGCAGTGCGGAGGATTATGCTGCAATCAATAAGATGTGTCCAGGACATTGCTAAAACGAATATCGTGCACTGCGATATCAAGCCTGAAAACGTTCTGCTAGTGACCGACGCTGCTGCGAACGACCTCGTTCTGCTAGGGGAAGGACGAACTCGACTGACCGGTAGTAATTCTTCTGCTGCGTCGGCTTCGCGTTCTGCCAATACATCTATTGATGCCCCACATTCACAATCCAATTCCGACGAGAGTTTTGCGACCGTAACAACCGCTGCCCACCGAAATACCGAAAATACGCAGCCTTCTGTAGACGAAGAGGCCAATGATGAGTGCACAAAGATCAAATTGATCGATTTTGGATCTGCGTGCTTTGAAGGCTACACCGCGCACACGTACATCCAGTCTCGCTTTTATCGCAGTCCAGAGGTGCTGATTGGGGTACCATACGACTCAGTCATAGACATATGGTCTTTGGGCTGCGTGGCGGCGGAACTATTTCTTGGGCTTCCCATTCTACCAGGTATTCATGAGCATGACCAGCTGGGCAGAATAGTAGAAATGATTGGTGCTCTTCCTGACTGGATGTTAGATCAGGGATCGAAGGCTACAAAATATTTTGTCAAGTATTTGCCAAAGGACCGCACCAATTCTCCTATCATTCCACAGTGGCGATTGAAAACACAAAAGAATACATTTCTTCGCTATCACAAGCCGAAGTTGAGAAAAAGGGTGGGTTGACTCGACTTGAACAACAGCCAGGAAATCGTTACTTTCGTAGAACACGGTTGACTGATATCCTGTTTCTACATGGGCGATCCACTGTCGGCGAGGATAAGGAGTTGCTTCCCGCGTTCGTTCACTTTCTTTACGGTTTACTTGACCCTGACCCGTGGAAACGTCTGACTGCCTTTCAAGCTGCCCAGCATCCATTCTTAACTCGAGATTTCGACAAGTTGTCGGAATCGCAAACATCAAAGGATGCGAGCACTCGAGAAGAAAGTCTTGCCAATCGCGAGCTTGGTTTGCGCTGGGAGACTCCGTGGGATCCATCTATATGCCGACGGAAACTACTTAATGTTCAGAAGATGCGAGAAAAACAGAGTGTTCGACGTTCTTCCAATCGCAACAGCATCTCAACACTGAGCGAAACCCCGAGGCAAAGATCGCCGATGGAATCACAGATACCTACGCCCTCAACGGTAACAGAAGAAACCGATTCGCACCATGGTGACTGGCGTCCAAGCCATCATCAATCATCTACGCCACCGCAACACATGGCCACGTCTCTCAATTCTATTCGACACTCCTCAAGCATGGATGCCTCAGCAACTAGCTTTCAAGGCGACTCCCAAAATTATCTTCAGCGCCAACAAGTTGTTGTAGGCGATGCCAGTTCGATGGCAAATGGCGGAGCAGTGGGACTTGTATCCCATCGACAATCCCAGTTGTCGAGCATCAGCGGCCCATCGAGCTTCTCTAACGCAATGGATAATAGTGCTTCCAACCCACGACCCGGCGCTGATTTTGCGTACGCGCTTCAGCGACCTGGGAACGTACCTGGGCTTGATGCGGCATCTCTTTCATCCAAATCGATATGGGGTTCAAGTGTGACCGGAACAACCGCTGCATCTACTCAACAACATTCCTCCATCTATGCAGGGAATCCTTCAGCGCAATCTTTGAACTCAGGAGGTGTCCAGCCATCGCCAGGAAATTGGCCAGCGGGTCAACAAGTGTCGTTTCCTGGACAACTGGCATCTTCGGTACCCGGCCATTTCGCTCCTCTACACCGCAGCCATGAGCTGCATGGGAACATTGGCGACTCGTCGAGCGCTTTTGGATTCAATGGTCCACAGAGTTATTACTCTGGGAACGACAGCGTCGCTTCGAGTGTCACAATGGAGGTTGAGCAGGGTATGGCATTTCTGAACCTGCCACAAATGCATCCTATTCAGCAGCAACAGCTACAACAACAAATGCTTCTGCAACAACAGCAAGCTAAAGCAATGGCATATGCTGTGCCGCAACAACAAGTTTACCTGGCCACTGCACCGGATGGATCTTTTATTACGTGACAACATCGGCGACAGGGCAACCTCTACTGCTTCAACCCATGGCGGTATTGGATTCGAATCAGAATTTCCAGGGACAAATGGCATATCCGCCGCTGCGAGCACCGGCCTGGACTATTCATATTCTCAGGATAGTTCGAGCACCCTTCAAAACCGATCGCGGAGGGCGTCCAAATCCAACCGGAGGTACTACGACCGGACCGGAACCAGCATGTAACTTTTACTTTTAAAATATAGACGAAATACAAGTACATTTTTACTCGTTATATTCATAACCTCATGTTGCAACAAATTCATTCACTCCTTAGTTACATCATCATGCTGGATATATCTACGTCATGGTGCATTGGAAACAGCGCTTGACAGCGACCGAATTCTTTCGGATCTGCGATGCCATCCTCCGGGATCATTTCTCGGTTGCTAGCCCCATAGACGCGAATGGATAACTTCCGACGAACTGGCGATAATAAGATATACTTGTCGACGAACTGCAGTACCTCCTGTTTGGTTACTTTTCTACAAGTCCAGCAAGATCTTTCGACCGATTGAAATAATAAGTTTTGTTTGAGATGAAACCCCAATGCTTTGACGATTCCTCCCCAAGGTTTTTCGACTTCTCTAAGAGACCTTGACACACTGCCAATACATTTTTCTCAAAGTCGCTTTCCGTCATCTCAACAATTATTTTCCGAAATTGAGGTAGAAAAGCCTCAATCCTTTGGTCTAAATGCTTGGGATCGAACGATTCACTTTGAATCAATACCATCAAACCTTTTACAAGCTCGCCATTTGTTTTGACACTTGTGTGTACCAAATAACCTAGCTGCTCGGATGTTCGCAACTGAAAAAAGACCGGTTCCTGCATGAGGTGCTGGGTCAGCTTCAAAGTTGCAGCTTCTTTCAAATCAAGGGCTCCCACCTGATAGTAACTCAATACGCTGTTATTGTCGTCATCTGGATTATGACATGGGAAACCATGGAGAGTTTCTCCGGTGGGGAGCTCAATGACACGGTGAGATGGGTGGTGTAGTAACGCGCTCGGCTGGAAGGCATCGACGATTCCGTTAATCCATTCCAAAGCAGTTGAAGAATCTGCATTTCCATGAACCAAAGCCTCTAAGAAAAACTGTCGACCAGCTGTCGGTGAAAATAAAGCATGTCACTTGGTGACAGTTTCCGCTGCTTGAGAAGTTCAAGCCGGTCCTCGACATTCCACTTTTCAGCGTCAAGACACAAATCAGCAGCATTCATGGCGCGTCGATACGGAGAGCCCGTCATGAATGCTAGGTAACGCTGTTCGAGTTTGTGCGCCACTCTTTCGAAAACGGGTTCGGTGAGCTTTTCAGGAAGGCACTTGATCGTTTCCACCACGCGATCGATCAGAACGCCAACTTTGTGGTTATATCCAGTAACTGTCAACTCAATCGCCTTGCTAGTGGCTTGAAAAAACAGTGCAGTCCGGCCATCGAAGCGACATAGGAGAACGAATTGCAGAAGTCTTGGACCAACTCTGTCCACATTGCTGCTAGAAGCGCATTTTGTGGACTGCTGTAGACCAGGGGTGTCCGAAGCATGACCATCACATTCACCTTGGGCATGCTGAAGGTTATATCCGGCTTGTACCACAGGCGACATATGTTGCTATTTTGTAAGCAACGCGGAGCAGCCTCTGGGTCCGCGAAATATTGATCCGTTGATGCCACAAGCTCAAAATTGGTGGCTAACATGTCGTTTGGACTTGGCAAACTGAGCAGCGAAAACCAATCCGCATCAGGCTCCGCACTGAAGAAGGAAGCGGTGGTTTCATCAGAGCTTAGCACTTTGAACTGCGTTCCGTACCAAGGATCGACTCGATCCGTTTCGAAGTCTTTACTAGACAGGAGGATAAACATATTATCACGGGTGAAACAGTCAAGACATTGCTTGACAAGCATAGGCTCGTGCTCATAAATCTTGTGAGGACCAGAGATGGCATGTTCTGGGGCATAGTGCTGCAAATTGACAGCCAGTTGACTCGCTGTATCCTCAGGTTCGGACTTGGAAAGGAAACGAAACTGCAACTCAGAGGTCGTCTCCTGCTCATCGTAGACCCACTCTGGCAAATCCTGCATCAGTGAAATGTACTTGTAAACTCCTGCGATGACTTGTGAAACGTTCTCGAGTCCAGCAGGTGTAAGATCGATAATGAGATTGAACACTGTAAACGCACTGGTCATGGACGAGATATTGTCCGCGCTCAACTCGTGAGCCCAGTGCAACTCTTCTTTCAGGACATGCAACAGCGTTCCCGGACCTTCATGCCCCAACACGTGACTTAGGACGTGGCCTGGTTTGGAACGATAATGCGATCGCAATTCTGGAAGAATCCATTGCAATGTGAGGGTACGACTGTCCCGAACCGGCACCCAGTGAAGTGCCATACACCGCTGCTCCGGCAGAGGTGCTAGAGGCTCCTTCACGACTTCACCAGCCGGAATGGTTCCAAAGTACTTTTCAGCCCATTCCTCCAATTCCTCCAGCGGATTCGGACCCAGGATCACTAGTTTCATGGCAGCAGTATTATAGTAGCGCTCGTAGAACGCCACTACTTGCTGCCGCAACAATTCCAACCGTCCTTCCTTACCGTCGCCCGGTAACAAGACTTCCAAGTTTCCCGTCCCAAAATGCGCATACACATGATGCGTTCCGTCCTCTTGAAAACGACCTCCTAGCAACGAATGCGACAATTGATTCGAGCGCCACGCATCCGACTGCCGGTTATTCGAATGCTCCGAATCGACAGCTTGGATTTCCCGCTCCAGCGAAGTTGCAGCAAAGAGTGGAGAGGAGAGCGACGCCCCGAAACGAGCCAATGCTCCTTCCAGTTGGCCCGATTTGACATGGCAATAAAAGCACGTTAATTCGGTGTCCGTGTATGCGTTGCTTCCACCACCGTGGGTCGAAACAAACTGATCGTATTCGTTTTCAATGGGAAACTGATGCAAGGGTGTGTGTGAGAGAAGTGGAAAAGCGCAAAACAAACGACATGAAGATTTGCGAAAACACTCACTTGACTAGACCCCAGAAAGACCATGTGTTCCACAAGATGCGCCATGCCCGGAAAGTCGACAGGATCCTGAAATTGACCGGCAGCAACTGTAACAGCAGCAGCCGAAGTCTCAGCCGATACGTCCTGAACCAGCATAACCTCGAGACCGTTGCTCGGCAACGTCAAATGATGATACTTTCGCGTATCTGTCTGAGGAGTTCGACGGTCGTCATTGTAAGTGAATCTTCAAAGTCTATTATCTTGTTTTCTATCTTCTATGAGTCTTTTGGTTGGTTTGCAACCACAAGATAATTATCATTATTTCATTTTTTTCGGCCGAGCCACGAGGTATGGTTTTGCCATCTGCCCAATAAAGTTGCTCGATGGTGTGAGTTAGGGATTTGGCGTCAATGCGCAAAACGTCTATTCACGAGTAAACGTGACTCGATCTCCATCCGCCATTTTCTCTCATAAAAAATCGAAGCCAACCATGACCATGTGCCACGAGAAGATTGTTTGCTGTTCAGGTACCTGGTTTCTGCAAGCTCGCAAATCATCTTCGTATGATAGTTCTTTGTCGCTAGCTGTAAAACCATTTTGCAAAGTAAAACAAAGTAATTTGCCCGAACCAGGCATGATTGACGCTAAAACGCTTTGAACATGAAATAATACTATACATTATGCATGGGCGCTGGCGCTTTCTTTCTTTGAATTGCACCCCGCATTCTGTTCTCGGTTTTCTATGACGCGCTCTTTCTGCGAAGGAAGCAATGTAACATGGGGTTTTGCTGCCTTGCCATTGCTTGCTTATTATGCCGCATGGCTTCCACCTTTTCCACCATTCCAGCATTCGACGTCTTTTGCAAGGAACGACGCAATTCGCGATTGAAAGCACGATGGGATGCTGTTGACATTAGTTTGTACCGGTCGAGCGCTTCTTTTGTTGCTCTTCTATTGCTCTTTGGCCCTTGAAATATTCTTTTGCTGCAGCAATTGCCTCGTCGCGTGACTTCCTAATTGCTTCAATCTCTCGCGTCACTTTCAAAGACAGTGCTCGCAAAATCCCTTTTCTTTGAGCCATCGCTCGCGCTCCTCTCCGACAATTCGCTTCACGTGACCAGCAGTCTGCGTCTCGTCGACTGTCAGCTCATCCACATGAAAGAGCTCCGAGTGAGACGCTTTCCACGCCAACTCAATCGGTGGACCTTCTCTCACAGCAGGGTTGTCCGATAGAACAATGGGGTGAAAGTGGATCAAAACGGTCCCAAAGGTAACAAACGACGTCCTGCTCGATATGGAAGAGACACTTGAAGTTGTTTCCGTCATGTCCTCATCGGATTCCCTGTCGCAATCGGAAATTAAAGTTCCCGCGGAAAGCTGGCTCGATCTTCCGAGAACCTTGGAGGATAACTCACGGACAGAGGAGCGTGTATTTGAGACGAATGTCATGGTGGCCAATCTTCAAGAGCAACTGATTTTTGTGAAGTGCTTTGATGATCTCTGAACGTTTTGAAAACAAGTATCGCGGAGTAATGGAAAATCAAGCGGAACAAATGAGCACTGAAGTTGCTGGAGGCCATTGTCGGAAGCTAGGGACTGCACAATTATAAGCTAAAACGTTAACCCTTTCTAGCATAAGGATTCGTGACAAAAGTATTAGGCCATTGGTCTAACGGTAGCTTGAGATCAATCTTGCTTCATTCACGATTCATTCGGGTTAATAATTGAAACGTGGCTGGGAGCGAAAAGCCTTTCGTTGGTGATGACGCAGGCAGAACCAATGGCAACGCGTCATAGACGTCATCACCTTACGTACGACGGTCGTACCAAGTGTTAAGGTCGTGCGAAGTTTAGAAGCTCGTCCATGGCCTGGCGAGTTCATCAAGATAGACCACATGCTTTAGCCGTATCACCAGAAACTTAAGCTGGAATGATATTGCAGCACATGTCTGATTATTCTGCGATACCTAACACAAGCGGCTGACAAAGAGTTGAGCATGAAGTTACCGTACTTGTCTGCATTGACGCTTCGTTTGCATTTGCTCCTTCAACAAAAAACTAACCAGATATGCATGAAAGTGATCAGAATCTATTTCAAACTAAGTAAGCATTGCACTGATAGCATAAAAGACAGTTTATTAAGTTTATACTCCTGACTGTTGACATATATGTAGCTGGCGGCAACAGCAGTCTATCTAGTAAGACTAGCTATTTCCTGCGCCCGCTTCAGCTCCCCGTACCGACGCCAAGTCAGATAGAGCTGGTGGTGCCGACTGCGGTGGCAATGCCGAGTGTTCCGCGCTCGCTTCTTCTCCAAGATTCGCTCGGGAGGGCGCTGCTTGTCCTCCTACCAAAGAGTTCATCATGGCCAAAGCTGCTGCATTCGGTCCCGGATTCGCAGCTGCTCCCATCATGGTAGCAAGCATCGCAAGGGATGCATTGTTCCCAAAGGCAGAGGCGCCGCCCATATTGGAGGCAGCAGCAGCTGCTGCAGCAGCCGCCATGAAAGGGTTCGAACCAAAGTTGAAAGCAGCAGCATGATTCGACAAGGACTGGGAAGTTGTGAAGGTCCTTTCTGCTGAAGCATCATTTGCTGCTGATTTTGGAGCAAGGAGAGATTCTGCTGCTGTAGAACTTCGACTTGTGCTCGGAGCACAGCATTGTGTCGCTCAAGCTCAGACTTGTCTTTGGCCAGTTCATTCACAGTCGTCTGTAGCTCGGACAGCAAATGCTTACTGCGTTGACGTGACTTGAAAGCGTGCACTCGGTTGGCCTCCCTTCTCTGCTGTAGCTTCTTTCGATCACTCTCGGGATCTTGATCTTCAAGGTCAGCTTCTTCACTTGTTCGCTTTTGCTCTCTTCCGAGAGGTCCGTGTTGGGAGGACGAGACGCCCCGCGTTGGCGTGAGATTCTTCAATGATATCCATGTTGTATTCTTACTTGCGTTGAAGAGGTGCAACAATTAGAGAAAGAACGAAAGAATTGGTTTGTTTGCTTTGAAATGAATGTGTGTGTTGCAAATGTGTTTTGGTAAACCTTCGGGAAAGTTAGTCGTCAGAGCGCGTGCGAAAAGGCACGAACAGCGAGAAATTGTGCGTCGTCACATGCCACTCCGCTGGTGTTCGCTGTCTTGTCTTGATTCCGCCGTTGATTTTCGTGGCATTTTGGGAGGCCTCGAGTGGAAAATCGAAGTCATCATCGGAGTTTCTGGAAACAGCGATACTCAGCAAGAGCTACGTGGCTGGTGCCACGCATTTATCGTGTTACTGCGCGGACAAAATTGGGATATGTCGACGTCATGCCTTCTTCATCGTTCTTTTGGAAGTGGAAAGAGCGGGAAAGAGCGGCGATCTTGGTACCGGAGAACGAGGAGCTTGATCTACGACTAGGCAGAAAGGCAATACGGCATCGCTATTGTACAGAATCATGGAATGAGTGTCGAGTATAGCGTACAGCACTTGCACTTTCAGACCGGTCTGGTTTGTGTATCACAAACAGCGGCGGCACGACCTAAGCAAAACACGTCTTGGACGATGGACAGTGAGTTCTTTGAGTTCCTTGTCGACTATCTACTTGTACTTTATAATGTCAGACTTCCGACTACGACAACGGACAGTCGATCGGGCCCATTGAATCTAATTTGAGACTCTCCCTTATACAGTAAGGTTAGTCCGTTTGTGATTGAGTCGAACTAGTCGAGTCGAGTCGAGTCGTTCGAAAGTTCCACGTGTCTTTTTCACCCCACGAGAAAAACGACAGCACACGTGGAACTTTGAGCGTTTGTCCACCGTCCACCGATCGATCGTGGTTGCGTGAATTCACTTCTACCGTACACTTCCTCGTCATTGACGAAACAAACAAACAAAAGCCATCGATCGATCGAGTTCATTTCCAACCCATCACGAAGGATTAAATTGAAGGAAACCACACAGTGAGAAATAGAAGAAACATGTTGTTCAAATCATTAGCAGTTGCTGCCTGTGAGTATCATTAAAAGTCGTTTATGCGAATGTGAATCTAGTTTTAGCAAGCGAGGAAACTCTTTTGTGTGATGTGCGGATTGCGGAATGACCGAGAGGCTTTATTCGCCTGATTTCCGGTACCGTACCTCTATTGGGCAAGCATGAAATGTGCTTGAAAGATACGAGCGTGTATGTTCTCTTCTCTATATCACATCCTCTGTCGTTCCCATCATGTGTTTTGATCGAAACATCCCTTTGTTCTCATTGCTGTCGTTGATGTTTCTCACACTCTCCTGTTTGTTCTCACCGCAGTGGCGCTTTTGGCCCGTCCCATCTATGCCGAGGAAGAAGAGACATCCAAGATCGGAACGGTCATCGGTATCGATCTTGGTACCACTTATTCATGCGTCGGTGTGTTTAAGAATGGACGTGTAGAGATTATCGCCAACGACCAGGGGAACCGTATCACACCCTCGTATGTTGCCTTTATGGAGAATGGAGAGCGTTTGGTCGGTGATGCTGCCAAAAACCAAGCCACCATTAACCCCCAGAACACTGTATTCGACGTCAAGCGTTTGATTGGTCGCAAATATTCCGACAAATCCGTTCAAGCCGACAAAAGCTTGTGCCCTATGAAATCGTTTCGGACAAGGACAAGCCCGTCATTCAAGTGACCCAGAACGGTCAAACGGCTACCTTTGCACCGGAAGAAGTTTCGGCCATGATTCTTCAAAAGATGAAACTCACCGCCGAAACATTCCTCGGAAAGGAAATCAAGCATGCTGTCGTGACCGTGCCTGCCTACTTCAACGACGCCCAGCGTCAGGCGACCAAGGATGCCGGTACTATTGCGGGTTTGAAGGTCGAGCGTATCATCAACGAACCCACTGCCGCCGCTATTGCGTACGGTATGGACAAGACCGGCGGCGAATCCAACGTTTTGGTCTTTGACTTGGGTGGTGGTACTTTCGATGTTACCCTCTTGACCATTGACAACGGTGTCTTTGAAGTTTTGGCTACCAACGGAGACACACACTTGGGTGGAGAGGATTTCGATCAGCGTGTCATGCAATATTTCATCAAGATGATGAAGAAAAGAACGAAGTTGACATTAGCGGTGACAAGCGTGCTCTGCAGAAGCTCCGAAAGGAGGTCGAACGTGTCAAGCGTGCCCTTTCTACCCAGCAGCAAGCTCGTTTGGAAATTGAAGACTTGGCCGACGGCTTTGACTTTTCGAGACTTTGACTCGTGCTCGTTTCGAAGAACTCAACAACGACTTGTTCAAGAAGACTATGGGTCCTGTGGCTCGTGTCATGGAGGATGCCGACCTTTCGAAGGACGAAATCGACGAGATTGTTCTTGTTGGTGGTTCCACCCGTATTCCCAAGGTTCAACAGCTCATTTCTGAATACTTTGGCGGAAAGGAGCCCTCGAAGGGTATCAACCCCGATGAAGCCGTCGCTTTCGGAGCTGCTGTGCAGGGTGGTATCTTGTCTGGTGAAGGTGGAGATGCCACCAGCGAGATTCTTCTTTTGGATGTTACTCCGCTCTCGCAGGGTATCGAGACTGTTGGTGGAGTCATGACCAAGCTTATCAACCGAGGAACCACCATTCCTACCAAGAAGTCCCGTAAGTAGCTGCTTTGGTGAGCTAGAATTTGTCCCTGCTCCTTTTTTGCTGACAAGCTTGTTTAATTTTAATTTTCCAGAAACATTTTCGACTCATCAGGACAACCAGAGTGTTGTTTTGATCCAGGTTTTCGAGGAGAACGTTCCATGACCAAGGATAACCACTTGCTTGGAAAGTTCGAGTTGACTGGAATCCCCTGCTCCCCGCGGTGTGCCCCAGATCGAAGTGTCGTTTGAAGTTGATGCCAACGGTATTCTGCAAGTGTCCGCTGAAGACAAGGGAACAGGAAAGTCCGAAAAGATTACCATTACCGCCGAAAGGGACGTTTGTCCGAGGAAGATATTGAGCGAATGGTCCGAGAGGCTGAAGAGTTCGCCGAGGAAGACAAGCGAGTCAAGGAGCGCATCGACGCCCGCAACGGTTTGGAGAGCTACTTGTACAACCTTAAGAACACTTTGGACGATGAAGAAAAGGGCATTTCCGAAGTTATTTCCGCCGAGGATAAGAAGGAATTGCAAGACATGATTGACGAAACTCTTGACTGGATGGACTCCAACCCGGAAGCCGACAAGGCTGACTACGACGAGAAGCTCAAGGAAGTCGAACAAGTTTCGAACCCTATTATGCGAAACGTCTACCAGCAGGAGGCTCAGGAGGCAGCGCCGGCGGTGATGACTCTGGAGACTTTGGTGACGACGAGTTGTAAATCAGAATTCTTGTTATTGCATTTTCCTTGTGCTTAGTTTTCTATAGGTCTTTTCACTTATTTATAATCTTACATTGCAGTTTGTAGCGATGAATGCACACCTTTGACAGAAACCAGTAGAATGAACGGAAAGCTTTTATAAAATATCATACAGAACCACTTTGTGAGCATCAAACTCAGTTCTCTTTCTTCGACCCTTCACTTTCGTTCGTTTCTTCTACTTCGTCTTTCCGTACAAACTTCTTTACTCGTTTCACTTTCGGCCATTTTACTAGCGGCTTCACCTCTTTCGTGGAATATCCATTTGTCTGCATGCCGATCACGACGACCATCGCGAGGGCAAGTAAAAGGGCATGACGAAATCCTTATCTAAATCGACTTTTCGTTCCGAATCTTTGAATGAAGTAAGATACCCTAAATAAAGCCCCATTATCCCTACAAGAAAAGGAAATCCCAAGAACAACCCAAGTTTACCAAGGAATGTCAGCCCAGGAGCCGTGGCATTCCCAGGTGTCGCGACTTGTTCTTCGGGTGCATGTTTTCGTAACTCGCTGTGCTAGATGCCTGTTTCGCTGGAGTCTTTGACGATTTCGCCATGCTATTGGGATGGGGAGTGGAGTTTATGAAGATTTGCGACTTGTGCAGGCTTTTAACGAGTTTATAATATGACAGACAAGCCCGCTTTACTTGCACTTCATCGTAAGTTTACTCCGACTTTTCTCCGACGAAAATTGCAGTTTGAGTTTGAGCTTCGAACGATTGCGGTATTGGGTGGTGGTTTGCGACTTCTGCCACGGAAGATTCACGTAGAGATTCATTGATTACCGGTCGGATGCAAATGAGCGTTTGCCATTATTTCGGACGACGTACAGCACTTCTTGCGACCTAAGAGAGCTAAGAGGGCTCAACAAGAGAATATTAGTAAACTAGCCTCGTTTAAGGATTGACAAGAGGAAGCATGGTGGCTTGGTTTCTTCAACAACGACCTTAATAAGAATATTTAGTTCGTCTCGCACATAGATGTTCTCGTTTCTAGACTCGATGTCATTGTTTGTTATTATTATTGATCAATAACTGTCGTTTTGATTTCCATTTCAACTATAGCCGGACAATGATCTGACCCCAGTTGATCCGGATCCATATAGCTATCCCGAACAACTATGTTCGACGACTCTTCTAGTAATGCTGGGTTGCAGATGAAATAATCCAAGCGCAAGCCTCTATTCGGTTCGCGGTTCCCAGCTCGCTGGCTCCAGTAGGTGTAGTGACCAGCCGCCGTGGGATGAAGGTGACGAAATACATCGACAAATCCTGCTTCCAGTTGTTGGGTGAACGAAGCCCTTTCCTGTTCGGTAACACCTGCTTGCGTCGCCAAGTGCTTGGCGCCGTCGTTCCAGACTTCCAGATTCGTATGCGCCACATTCAAGTCACCACACCACATGACATTCGGGTGCGATTGCATAAATTTCAAAAAATCAGCATCCCATTCTTCGGTACGATACGGCAATCGCTCCAACTTTTGGCCGGAATTCGGGACGTAAACATTCACCAAAGTAAACAAAGGAAATTTCACAACAACCATTCGTCCTTCCTGGTCGTGTTTTTCAATTCCCATGTCAAACAGAACCTCTGTAGGCGACAGCAAAGATCGATCGAAATTGGCGGGCACATGCTTTGTGCTTTCCGCGCTTTTCGTTACAGACGTTTTCGTTTGAAAGAAATTATCCAAAGTTGTCTGCTGTTTCGCGTTCGTTTGCCGCTTGACGAATACAGCTGTACCTGAATAACCTTTCCGAGCCTTGGAGCAGGAATAATGGACATCGTAACCTGCAGGGTGGTGTTGCGAAAGGTTTAATTTGAGATCGGTCACGTGCGACTCTTGCAATTTGGTTTCTTGCAAGCACAATACATCGAGTTCATGCTTTTGACAAAAGTTTTGCAAGGCTGTTGGGTCCTTGGTCAACAAACCACGCAACCCAGCTACATTCCATGTAGCAATTTTGAACGCTATCCGCAAACAAAGACCAGTGAGACGACGACAGCAGAATATGAATGTTGGCAAGACGTACTGTAAGAATCATTTTGGCGCGCAAGATCCTCATTCCATAGCTTCGGAATGACGTCTCGAGTAGTAATGACTTGATGTTTCGGTGCTTTTGCCTTTTCTTGGGTGACTCGTCCGAGTCGGATCCTTTGGGAAGCTTCTGTTTCTTTGGTGTTTCCGTTTGTGCAGTCGTGTTCGGGGACCCTTTTGGTGACTTTGTTGTTGCTTTTGATGCCTTGGTAGTCTTTACTGCTTTCGTTACTTTCTTTTCGGAGATTCTTTCTTTAATATTTGTTCGGCCGATTCATCCTCTTTGACAGACGACGTGAGTGTTCGTCGACGAGGAGAAGAACGGACCGGAGCCATACTCAACAAAGGGCGCGTTACGATGGGACGATAGGTTGCAAAGGAACGAACGGTGATGGCTCGTCGGGAAAGAGTCAGAAACGACAGCACGATGAGGTTTGTTGTAATAACGCGAAGGTACATGAAAGACACCTGTGCTTTCCTTTCGTTGCCAATGGATTATTTGTGTCGACGGTGGAAGTATTGTCCAACTCAGGTTTTTCGCAGTCATGAGTCATGAGTGGCAGATAGATTGTCGCTTCATCATTCCAACGACACAAAGTGTATCAATTTTATTGTGGCTTGAAAGTCATTCGCAGCACTCTACGTTGAAGTGTAGGTAGCGTTTGAGCGTCACCCGGACATTGCCCTTCGTGACCATGGCACTGCGCTGCAAACGGCAAAAGCATTACAAGCATTCAATTGAAACAGGTTACTTTGTTTTTTCTTATCACTTATTATTATAAAACACAATGATCCCACCTCTTCTCCCGAAAATAGACGCTATTCTTGTCTTAGATCACGAAGGCAATCGCCTTGCTGGCAAATACTACGGCGACTATCTCAGCAAACCCAGCGGCGACCAAACTGTCGAGGAGCTGCGTTTGCAATTTGAACAAGCGTTGCAGCAAAAGATTGCTGGTATTGCGGCGCGTCCAGATGCTGCGGAAGTCGTCACATGTCAAGGACGCACGGCTGTCTTCACAGGAGGCAACGGGCCGGATGTGAAAGTCGTTCATGTAGGGTCCCCACCGAGTCTGAATTAGTGCTGGCCTATTTGTGCGAGGGAATGCACAGTGCATTAGCACAGCTCATGGGAGGATCGACGGATCGTTCCATGGTACTCGATAATCTTGAATTGGTCTTTTGTTGATTGATGAACACTGTGATGGTGGGCTCATTCTCGAAGTCGATGGACGCAAGTTGGCCTCGGCTGTTTTGTTACGCGATGAAGACGCCAGTGCGAGCGATGATATGGGTCCCATGTCTCACCAGCCTGGTTTGCCGCCGGGTGTGACACCGGGTGATATGACTTTGACACAAGCATTCCGACAAGCTCGGGATCAGTTCTTTGTCGGGATGACGAGTCGCGATGGAATGTAAAGGAGGGGCTTATGACGACATTATTTAATCATTATAAGAATAAAAATTCCAGATAGCACACGTAAATTACTGTGGAGCATGCTGCAATCAATGGCTGTAAAATCGTATCGCTGGGTGCGACGGTACACTACCAAAGGTGACCATGTCGAACCTGAACGACAATGTGTTTCAGTTTGACCGTATGCTTGCTTTGCATCGATTAACCGCTACCAGGTACAGCTATGACTTACTACATTTCGAAATCAGATAATTCGTGCATTATATAAACCCTTTTACAAGTAATTAAATTAAAACAAAAAAAGAGCCATCGAGCCGAGGCTGGTCAGCACAGCTCAACCAAAATGCTTGGAGAAATCACTCGGCTCCCATCCAGACTTGACAAATGTCAATGGCAAGTTCATAGTACGAGCATCTTTTTTGCAAAGGCCTCCGCTTGTGCCATGGCTTCGAGCTTTTCTGTTCGTTCCACATCTTTTCCCATCCAAAGAAATAGTTCCCAGCCTGCGTCGAGAAATAACATTTCATCTTCTACTAATAGACTCTTGTCGATCGGAGGATCCGCTTTTCCAAAACGAAACTTGACATGAGCTGCCGCTTTCGATACTTGTTCGGGTTCAGCGTCCTTGTGGAGTCTGAAGAGGACAGGAACAAAGCTTTCGACGGTATGATCCAGATCATCGGGATCCGCAATTTCGCCTTCGCCCAGATAGTTCCAAAATTCGATGGCATCGTCGTCTTCACCATCGTCTAATACGACTGCGGTTCCCCGTGTGCACATGTTTCTCCAAGAGTGCTCGCTTTGGCTTTTTCATCCGGGTTGGCCGAGCGACCGTGCCATACCCAGACGGAACTGTGGTTCGCGTACAAGACAAACGAATCACCATGATTCAAGGAATCTTTCCTCAGTGGCAGTTGCGTCATGCGGAGACCCTTTTGTGTTCCTTTGACACGGTACAATATGGGTACCTCGATGGTGGCTTCTACGTGATGAAATCCGGAGGAAGCACCTCCCGTCAAGTATTCTAGATTGTCATCAAAATAATTCTGAAAGAGAGAACTCTCGTGTCCTTGAGTCTCACGATGCTGGACTGCCCCTCCGCCCAAAACTTCGTCGCATTCTACCATTTTGTAAGCAGCCGTGCCGTACTCGTCTTGTGAGGATTCGCTTCCAATCCAGATGTGAATATCATGAAGAAGCTTATTGTTTCTTTCATATGTATTCAGCACGAGGTACGAGTCACCTGTAAAGAACTTGCCAGGCTTGTCCCATGGGACGACTTTGAACTGTTCTATACGCCACAGCTTCAGTCCGGGCTCTTCACCGATTCCTTCCCATTGATTCTCGTCCTCTGCAGCTGCTTCTTTGATTTTGCGATCCAAATCGCTACCGATCAGGGACAAGTTCGAATCCTTCCAATTGATGCGTTGATTCGTCTGCATCTTTGTATCTGTGCTTTGCTTCTTTCTTGAGCTGGCAATCAATTATTGATGACCATGAAGTTAGAAGTTCACGACGATTCATTCATATTCTTTTCAAAGGAACACGACTTGGTTCCATGAGATCTTGTTTGGAAGATCGCTGTCTTGCCGTCACTTCAATCTTCAAAGGGCTCCGTTCGGTACTCGCGTTCTCGTGCGATTTTTCCATTACCGCAATGTACCTGGTACATATTATTATGACTCCCGTGACGGACTAATAAAGGCCATCTGTATTGTCGTATGTTGCAACAATAAAGGGTTGAAACTCTCGAATCAATGCCACCGCTTTCGCGTGGTCTCCTTTCCCAAAGCCGTAACTAAATCCGTACACGAGAGCTTGCGAGCCGTCGTAATCAATACGACCGCCCCTGTTACCTCGGCTGCGTAGCCGGCTGCTGTTATCCATTCTCGCAAGTCTTGCGCCACATTCCCGTGGTAGGGACCACCGCATTCGTTCGGCGCTGCACTCTTCACAAACCACTCGACAGTATCGGTTAACGGATGGGTGGCTCGAATCAGAACATACTTATTGGCTCCTTTTGAAAGAGAAACTCGTGGGGCAGCAACTCTGGGCGGAGGGGCTTTGATGAGTAGACTGAAGATGAGGCCACAGCTTGCTCTAATTCGCTTTCTCCTTCCAAGTTCGTAGTAACGATTGCATTGCCATCGCTCATTTTTTGCCTGGTATCATATGAGCGGAGAAACGGAGTCCACCATGCCGAGTCAAGTTGAAACGAATTCCACCGTTGCGATCGCCTCATCGTTTCTTTGCCATCGCTCTTTTCTACAATGTCCGGATCAACGAACTCCAAAGCGCAGCACTGCAGAGCAAGCTGCGCAGAATCTCTGTAGTCGAGAGCATCATCGTGTGATGTCAAGCTCTTTGGGACTGCACCGCCATATTGAGAGTCGCCGACAATCGGAAATCCCATTGCGGACAACTGACCACGCACTTGATGCGTCCGACCTGTCAGCAACTCGATCTCCAGTTCAATGACCGCCTGACACGACGGTGGTCGGTCTTCGGCCGGACAGCTCCACAGATTGTTGGCAAGTTCTTGCCCTGGCCGACCAATGCATAAATATCACTGGTGGCCGTAATGCGGAGTAAACATTCCAACCATGTAGAGTCTGCTGCTTCTGCTACGAAATTCTTGGGTGCTCGAATAGAAGGTTCCAGGTAATGGCGCACAATGGAACCACTAAGCTGACGGAGCTCTTGCGCAGATTCGAGGATTGATTTGTTCGCACTTTCCTGTAGACAAACTAAACACCGATATCGCTTATGTATATTGTCCTGATGATGCTCACTCTCTTGAGTTTGATTCAGTTGTAGTTGCAACGCTGTCTTTTGTCTTAACAATTCTGCGAAATAGTTTGCAAACACTTTTGAGGTGGAAACCACGAATAGACCAGAGGTGTTCTGATCCAGTCTCTGTGGTGTCGTGACACAAGATGAAAGAGCTTCTTCTATGCAAGAAGCCACATTTTCTCTGCAATTATCCACCGTCATATGAACTGGAATATTGGGCGGTTTGTCAATGACCATCCAACCCTTGCTGACATTTTGCGAAACGATGATTCCTGGTTTATCGGAGACAACATCTGTTTTGAAAGCCGACCAATCATACTTTTGGACCGCCAGAAATCTCCTGGGATTGTGATGAATTCTCAAATAGTCCCCGGCTGAAGCGCACGATCTACAAAGAGGCGCTCCGGTTTGAAACCCTTGGCTGGATCTCGCGGTGCACTGGATGGCAAGAACCACACTGCACCGAGCTTCATTAATTCGAGAGCATTCAGCTCGGTGACAGAATCTTTCGCTTGCTTGCGTTCGGTCAAAACTCGAGACACTTGTTCAGAAGAAGTAGACCCTTCTTCTTCAATTAGAACGTGCGAAACGAAACCAGAAGTCGAGTGTGATGCTCCTTTCCAATCAAGTGTTGGGTTGGGACTTTGTGAGGAGTACAGCACTCGCCGTTGCAAAGAAGAAAATTTTACAAACGACCAGCAGCGCCGGCTATAACCGAATAGCATCATTACGAATATTGTGACAATGTTCAGAAAGGGTCTTCTATTATTTGATAACAATACCGTCATGGTGAAGCTCGAGGGAGAGAAACATCAATGTAAATAAAAAATACGAAAGGCTGGGTTTTTCTCGATTGCTCGTGTCCTATTATAGAGTGGCCGAAAATCTACGTCGAATTTTTGTCCGGAGAGCTAACGCTTCACGTCATCACAACCCTTTAGGTCCGTCAGAACATGTTCATGAAAATATATATCGATACATGTAAAGTAATTAGCTTCGTGACATTATTCAAGCAAAATCGTGCTGCTAATCCATGCTACATTACTTTCAGAACACCTTTCTATCATCACAAACCCCGAATGCTTGTTGATATTGACCCCTTCGCTTCTCCAAAGGTCGTCGTCATCATGTTTCCGCACAGCTGGTGGAGGCGGGGGCATTGTATTTATATCCGCAGCATGTGGATGGCCATTCGTAAACCCTACATTTCCGTGTGGGTAGCCTGCGGATGGCATTACTTGATAATGATCGCTCTCGTTCAAATCGCCGACGCTGATCGCTGACATTTGAGAAAGGTCGCGACCAAGGTTGGTAGTAGGTACATCGCGAGGTACCGTGTGGTAACTTGGTGCGGGTGGAGCATGACCTGGACCGAAACTCGGAGGTACACGAGAAGTTGGCGGCATTTTTTGTGCAGCCCAAATGTCCTGCAGTTTCTGCCAGTCCGCAGACTTTGAGCGCTTTTGGCACTTCCTGAAGCTTCGTCGTCTGAATCGGTGTCACTACATTCCAGCAAGCTACCTTTCGACTTTTGCTGCTGAAATGATGGTGGTTTGGCATAGCGTGCTGCCTCGTCCTCATCGGCCAATGGTTCGACTGCCTCGACTACCTGTTCTCTGTCATTCGACAACGAAAATGACCCAAAACTAGTCCCGACACCATCTAAACCTCCTTCCACGGGATTCGTTCTGCTTTCCATGAGTGACATGCTACCGAAGCTTGTACCTATGGCCTCCAAGCCACCGTCGGGTGGCGCTACATCACCTCGGACGGAAAAGGACATGGCGGATCCAAACGATAACCCCACGCCACCATCTAATCTCGGTCCTCCAAACTCATGATCGAACCGAAAGAAAAGCCCACACCACCGTCTAGGCCACCGTCAACTGGAAGCGGGTTCATGTCGCTACTCTCACTGAATCGCCCTTCGCTCCTCATTAGGGCTTGCGCAGGCAAGTCTTGCGGCTGCTGACGAGATGGCCGTGGCGGAGGTTGCGGTGGATGAGAATCGTGCCGGTAATGATACATTTGACCCGGGTAGGACGACTGGTAATTGTTGTGGTACTGCTGTTGCGCTTGATTGTAATGATGCTGAGCTCCATTGCGATACTGCATCCCTCCTTGATTGTACGCTGCCGCTGATCCATCTAGTAGGCGAGCGTGGTCGGCCTCTGACATGGCGATTGAGCCAAAACTACAACCCACTTGATCATCCAGTTTTGCAGGTGGTTGTGGTATTGATTGGTCACTGTTATAGTAACTGTCCGCATTCTGCCCTTGAGATTGTTGGTATGACTGTTGTGATTGATAACGTGAGTCTGATTCATAAGAATGCGGTTCAACTGCTCCGTTGGGGTTGTACGTGGATTTTATCAGAGACGGATTTGACTCTCGATGCTGTGAGTGTTGATGTTGCGATGGCTCTCGATGATGCGATGGTTCTTGAGGCTGTGAACTTTGTTTCGGTGATCTTTTCGCTTCAATATCCTTGTCATCGCCGCTGTCACTTTCGCCCTTCTTTCTCGCAGGACTTTTCTGTTTTCGATTTCGATCCGGAACGGGCCCTTGCGCTGGAACTGGGGCTGGTAAAACGACTGCCATCCCGTGCGGTATGCCGTGTGGATTCAAAATGACAGGACCAAAAGGACCTGACGGGTGATTCGACGCATAAGGCGGCGTATGAGCAGCTCCATGTGCCAGTGGATTGATCGGGTGAGGAGGAGGCGGAAATGGATACTGCGGAGCATACATCATTCCCATGCTACCAGCTGGATTGGCGTAAACAGGCGGAGGCATAAATTGCGACGAATATTGCTGGACAGGAACGGGAGAGCTAACCGGTATAACATTTCCGGAAGGCACTCTTGAAACTTTCGGACTCTTTTCATCTGTCGATACTTGGCTTTTTTCAGGCGATACCGACTGCTCATCTTCGTCCTCTGAGCCACTATCTTTATTTTTGGATCGAATGACCGGCGCACCTTCTCGCAACGCCTGCGATGTTTTCTCTTGCGCCCGCTGATCACCGACATCGTACCAAAGGTTTGTTTTATTGTCTTTCTGAAGAAATCTCCTGGTGGATTTTGACTGCGAACAGCGTTCACGATCGACTTGCTAAGTAGCATTTTCTGCTTCTTCGGCAGAGAAACATACAACTCCTTGTTCGCAGCGACCAGCATCCTCCAGTGCGAGTTCCCTACGTGGGCATTTGTTCCTCCGCCACGCCCACAAAGAACATCGTGAGCGTGAATGTGAGCGACGTTTCGCAAGGGTGATTTCCGTACATGCTTGTTGCCGGGTTGATGAAAGTGCTGTTATGGTTGAAGGACTCGAACGAGGAGACGTTTTGTTTGCCTTTCGATGGTGACCCGAAGCACGTGATGCCGGTAGAAAGTAGCTGTGTTCGGACAAGGTATTAATTACTTCAGGTTCGTTTGTTCTTTGACGAATCGTGCGTAAACGATTTGTCAGTGTTTCTTAATCAACAGTGACTTCGACAACAACACCGCTCGGTTTCCTTTCCTCCCTCCTGCGATGAAAGACTTCATAGGTTTTGGAGGTTGGAATTTTTTTGACAGCTGGGTGCTCTGGGACTGGACTATCGGTCAAGAAGTACTTATGACTCGGCGCTTTGTGCCGTTCCGAGTTCCGAGACTTCTCATTCGCTGTTCGTCGTCGTCACGACTCGAAACGGTTCTGACTTTCCGCACTCCTTCATGCTATCCGGTACTCGGTACTCAGTACTCAGCGCCATAGGCCATAGGCCAGCTTTGACCGTTCTTTCACCGTATCAATCGTTCCTCTTTTTTCCCGCTCTCTATAGAGTTGAACCTTAGCTAGTTTACTAGAGTCGCCCTCAGGAAATGACAAACGAGTGGAGACTATTATACATTAGCATTGTCTAAATATCCCTAAAGCTATAGAGGATATAAAACACAATCAAGTAAATGAAAGAAACGCTTGTCGAACCAAGTACCGATATTCTTCTTCTTGCAAGCCTGCGTGCTGGCATGGTTCCGGTAATGAAGAGCCTGATAAAGCAACGGTATCCAGCAAAACACATGTCAAGGCCTTGATCATTACGGTCGACAACGAAGGAGTAGGCATTTGGTAGTCCAGCAGCTGGAGCAAGCAAATCAATCGCCGTTGACTCGTCTGGTATTCTTCTTTCGTTTCATCCAGGGAATCATAACAAGACTGAACATGCATCTGCAGAGTCGACCACAGACCAGAACAGCGAGACGCCTCAATATCGCTAATCACGGTAGTTCGCTGGGGTGCAGGTGCATCAGCTGAACCATCACGAATCTGCTTCGCATACGCTACTGCTTCGGGACATACCCATTGTGCCAGCGCGTTCCATAATATCAAAATGGCTTGGGATGTGTTTCACTTTGCTCTTCCGCCTCGTCCGAGTCACTGTAATAATCGTTGTCATAATTCGGGTCGTTTTCTCTTGCTCCAAAAGCTCTCGTGCAAACCTCCGTGCCTCTGCCGCGCTCTCGTCGTCATCATCATCATCGTCCAAAATATCCAGATTATCCGTGTTTTCCTTGTTACCGACTTCTTTTCCTTCTTCATCATCCGGCAAACCTAAAATACTCGGCACTGGTCGTCCAATGTTTCTTCGTGATATTCCACCGGGTCACAGCACGAGAATTCCAAGCCCGCTTCTACAACGGCTCCTTCTTGTATAACTTGGGACGGTAGTTTCGATCCCGCTGCTTCCATCAAGTCGCTGATCGAGTTGAAGGAAAGTAAAGGTTCTTCTGAATTCTCTGGTTTCTTTTTTGTATCCTTCTTCTTTCGTGGCTGCCGCGGTCGTTCGACGACAAAATCTTGAACGATTGTGCTATTATTCGAATATTGCTCAGAATGTGGAGCCTGCGCTAGTTCAGATGAATCGTTTTCAGTCGGAAGCTTCGGGACGCCAGACGACGAGTATTTGGAAGACTTTTCAATATTCCCTTGACTGCAGCCTCGTCTGTCGGCCCGCCATTGGCGCTCGGCGCTGCAGTAATAGTTGATGTGCTTCTCTTCTTCGGTCGAACATATTTCGTTTCGGTCATCTTTTACATTGTAGTATTTGTAACGTAAAATGAAAATAATGCGATCGTGTAAAGACGGAGCGCTCGTCTCTAGATCGTTTTTGGTTTTTTGGTTGTTTCATGGTTGGTTCTCTGATTCGGGTGCAACTTTGCGAGCGTGAACCGCTTTACTCCGCATCGGTACGCATCCATACATAAATAAAAGCACTACATCTCCAAAGGGCCTCTAAGGTTCCAGGAGCAATCCTAGGTTGAAAGTTGAAATACCAGCAGTAGTAGATTTGCGTTGGCTATTCAAGAAGAACGACTCCCATAAAACAGTTTATATTCACAACCTTTGTCCCTAATCAGTTCAGTTCAGCAGATAAATGTGCAATGGACAACTAAAAGATCCCTTGGTCTGATTGAACTGTAAAACAACCAAAACCAGACATAGTCTATGGCGCAATGTGAAAGGATCGTTAGCTTATTATAGTCCTTTATTGTAGAAAAGAGTAGTGTAGGGTTGTTGTGTGGCCGGATCTCGCAAGTGGTGATAACGTTCTTCGACGTCCTTGATCGAGATCTCACTCATTTGTGGAAAGATTGCCACTGTAGCGGGAAGACCAAGACCAAAAGCGGTCAACACCAGAAACGTGGTCAATGGAACGGACAGACTTGGTTTCACTGCAACCAAACGAGCCAATGGCCCCATGGAAAGCAAGACAGGTGGCAGGAAATACACGGGTGCCTGGAGGATCGCACGGCTGGCTGTGGTCGACTCTACTCCACGCTTGGCAGCAATCTGGGATGTCGAGCCCTGTAGCACAATGTTACCAGCAGCATCTTGTAAGGGGACACCGGACTCGATTTCCGGACTCCTTACAATGTAGCAATTCAAACTGCTCGCAATCACAGCGCTGGGAAAAGCGACCCACCGCAACAAAGCTTTGGCTTGGGTGGGCGGGTATTTCTTTGAATAAAGGTAGCCAATCCGAAGGCGACCACCAGTGCAGAACCGACGGCGGCAGCATACGACTTGGCCAACGTTTCATTCGACATGGGACTGGACGCATTGCGATTGAAATAATTGACCAAAGCATTTTGACTCTGGTTGGTCCACGACCAGAAAAGGAGAGCAGGTGTAGAGGTCGATGCCACCATAGCCACGCAAATAGGGCCATTGTAAGGCACATAGCCAGACATGCGAAATGGACGAGGAATGACTTCACCCGTGTCGGGGTGGAGTGCAGCACTAACTATGCGTTGAGCTTCCCAAAGAGTCCGATCCATGCTTCTATCCTGAATTTGATAGTTTTCGAGAAGGCTTTGTGCTTCTCGGACCTGTTCCTCGGTATAGAACAGGAGACGAGGTCGCAGGCGAGCAGCATTTTGAAAATCGACCAAGAAAACTGCTTTGATCGAAGCGTTGCTTTCGGGTGAAATGGAGGCACAGTCAATGCTGTGAGATCCTCAACAATGTAGGCAGCAGCTGAGACAGCTCCGATGCCGAGAACGGCAGCTAGCATGGAAGAAGCGACAGGGACGCCTGCATCGGTGGGAGGTTTTTCAGTTTTGGAGACAGCTTTTCGGTGATGCTGAAGACTTGAAGCGCTTTAGCAACACAGACCTGGCACTTAGTCTGGGAGAAGTGATTCGAAGATGATTCATCGTTGAAGTTCAGAATGTCGATGATCAAAAGGGTAAAGAAGTACCAGGTATGTTTTCTCGTCTCCTATTTCATTTGTGTCGAAAGGTCAGCCCCATCAAACACCATCCGATGGCCGATAGACAAAACAAGTTCAACTTTCTCGTTCCTTTGCACTTTCATGAACCATAGAACAAGAGTTGCCGTTCCAGTACAAACTCTACTGGGAACGTCGTATGAAAATTTTGCACGGGCCATCGCGGGGAATTTTTTGGGCAATATTTGGACCTCGTATCGACATATATTAGTAGACCTCGTGTATACATAAAACTTCGTATCTCTGCACGGTAAATTTAAACAGGCGCTATCGCGGGGAATTCGGACCTCGTATAGAGATATATTATGAGACCTCGTTTAGCAACTATACTGTTTAGCTTCGTTAGCTAATTTTGCACGGGCAATAGAGAGAGAACATCGACGTGAGCGACATGTCGTCTCGATTGATTTTGGGAGGATGAAACATTTTCATGAATTGTTCGACATGCATGCGTTCATCAATCATGCTCCTTTCACCTGTCACACCAAAAAATTAATTGAATAAGATGGAGGCTCGTGACGAGGATGAAGGGTTGTGGGAAGGTAAATCGTCAAAGCTCGTTTTACTGCGTTATTCGTTGCGTCACCGATATTCTCAACAAAACGAACTTTTTTCCTTCTTCTCCGACAGAACTGCAATCGCAGCACACTCGAGAAATGCAACAACACCAGGCTCGCCATCATCGCGAAAGTCCATTTGTACGTGAAACAACTTCGGAGGTATCTCGCGGCTTCGCTGTTTTCTATCAAGCGGCTCTGGATGCATGGAACGAACACAAGATGCGGCGCGTAGAATATCGAGCAGTCAATCTTTCCAACTCGGTCGATTTGCAAGATTTCGGAATACCCAGTAGTAATACCGATGCGGACGATGAAGATCCGACTATGATACAATACACCTCTTTGAATGACCATCATCAACAAACGCAACAAAACAAGACTGATTTCGTGTTTTTACCACAATTTCGATTCCGTCCGAGAAACGAAGGATGGGGTGCAGCGTCGAATCTCGACCTGTATTTTCAATCATTGTATTCTTATTTTTACCATCGAGGTCTGATACCTATTATCGGTAAAGGCGTTGTCGAACTCTCGACGCTCATATTTACCCTTGTGCTGTCGGTATTTCTGTTTGCTTACGTCGATTGGCATGGCTTGAGTCGTTGCACAGATGAAAGCAACTGTCGACCCCAGTTTTCCGAATATATTCGACCGCGTCCCCGAGCAACTCTTTTGGTGGTCAGTTATAGTTGCATCTTTCTGATATACACTGTCTTTGCGTTCACGTCCTTTTGGAGGACATTACAAGATGCTTTGCAAGCGAAATGGGTGTTTGAGGAACGTCTCGGGATAAGCTCCCATCGTTTGTTGGGAGGCGCTGTCGACTGGGATCACGACGTGGTAGCTAAAATTATCGAATTGCAACAATCTGGGACCTATCGGGTTGCCATTCATGGACAAGATCTCGACGCATTGGTCATTGCACAACGAATCATGAGGAAGGAGAATTTTCTCGTCGCCCTCTTTAATCGCAGACTTTTCGATTTGAAAGTACCGGGAATCAAAGGACAGCTGTTGTGTCCGAGTTTGGAGGTGAGCTATTCTTTTCGTTGAACGTCTCGAATCATGCGTCATTCTTACAACCTTCATTGTTTGATTGTAGTGGAGTTTGTATTTCTGCATTCTTAATTTCATGTTCAATCACAAATATCAGATACGACCAGCCTTTTACTTGGACCCTGCTTCTCTCCGCAGACGTTTCATTCTCTGTGGGGTTGCGCATTTGATTTTCATGCCTTTCTTGTTATTCTTTTGACATTATATTTTGGCTTATCCATGCTTACGACTGGAAAAATTCGAAGCGATATCTGGGTCCAAAAGACTGGTCCCTACATGCCAAATGGATTTTCCGTGAGTTCAATGAGTTACCTCATCATTTTGAGCGGCGTCTTGCGCCAAGTTATCGAGCAGCGGAAAGCTATTTGGATTTGTTTGGATCGAGTGAATTATTGGCTACAATTGGTCGCATCTGCGTCTTTTGGGTGGGTCTCTCGGGGCTGTCTTGTTTGCACTAGCCGCCATCAACGATGCCATTCTTTTGCATATCAAAATCGCGGATTGGAATCTACTGTGGTATGCCGGTATGGTGGGGCATTGTATTCGCTTGGCAAGGGGCTCATTCCTACCGCCTTGCAGCAGCCAAGTAGTGCGAGAAATTTGTACGATGAAATGAATCTGTCGCTGGAGACGGTCGCAAAGCATACACACTATTTCCTGACATATGGAAAGGACGAGGATGGGATCCTGCTACATTTCAATCATTTTCTGCCATGTTTCAGTTCAAGGCCAAAAACTTTGCTTGGGAAGTGCTAGCGCTGATTTTGGCGCCGTACATACTAAGTGTTTCCTTAGCTAATTGTGCAGAGCCAATTTGCGAGTTTATTTTGGCAATCAAAAGGAAGTCCCAGGAGCTGGTGATGTATGTGGATATGCTACGTTCGATTTTAAAGTATTTGAAGATGAAACGTTCGGTAGCCGTGTGACGGGCGCGGACGAACCTCTGACCGGCACGCTAACAGAAAGCGTCCTATTACATAAAAGTGTTCAAGAAGCTGTTCAAGCGTATCCAAAACCGAAAGCAAAGTTGGGGAAGATGAAACAAAGTCTTGAATCTTTCCGAGTAAGTAGCCTCCGGCGAAGGCACGTTTGTTGAAACAACTTGCACTCACACTTCTCTAGGCAACGCATCCAAGTTGGAATAGCGTAGCTCCAGATATTGTCCCAGTTGTACATAGGGTGGGTCAATTGGAACAGGATTTACATCGGGATGTGGTAGCGCGGCAACTGGAAACCCTGGCGGCTTTGGAAGTGCGTCCGCCGGCTGCAGAGCCAGGACTAGCTCTACAGAATTCATACATACGACCGGCTTCGGCAGCCGACGCTGGGGCTGGGATTCACCAACCATCTGATATTGATCTGGGTGATCACCGCTTCAGCTAAGTTGGCAAGATATTTCATCTCGGCTACGTGGTTCAAACAGCCCCTTGCTGTTCAAATTTACCTGGAGCACGATCGATCCAAAGCAACCACACTGGCATCGTCATCAGATGATAGGGGAATAAACCAGACCTGAAATCGATAGTCTTGGTTTGGTTTGACTCGGAACTCCGGGTAGACAACTGGGAACCAGCTATTGTCTCCGCCCAGACCCATTAGACGATGATCAATGTTGACATGAATGGCGCCTCGGTCTCGGTCGGGTAAATCACAGGTATGCGTGGCAACATCGAGTTCACTGTTGCTGTACAACGAAGCACTGCACGAAAAGTTTCCGTCTTTATCGTTGTCGTCTTTACATACTATGCACATTCCTTCGTTGTTCTGTGTTCGGAACGAGATCCACTCGCAGTCAGATCGTGACCCGTTCTCAGATGGTACAACATACTTCAAATAGCTCATTTCCTGTGGCGTAGTGCTGTAGACACCAAATTCAGCGGAGGCTTTTCTGTCTGGGTAATTCTCATGCGGCCCGCGTCCATAATATTGAATTCGATTCAGCGATTCATCTAGCTGCATATTTACGCCCACTCTAGGAATGGAAGTCGTATCTCGTAATGCTCGCTGGGGCACGGCGTGATAGGCAATGCACATGCGTTTGTCGCTGAAGAACTCGAAGTGGATTGTGATTTGGAAAAGTTGGACCGAACTGCGCGCATTGTTGAAATTGTAAAGTCCTACAACATCAATCTTATCTTGTCCAGGAGTAACTTTTATGTCCGAGCACGTGACCGCCGGAGGAGAGGATTCGGTCAGACCCGCTCTCTTCCAGTGTGAATAGAACGAGAAATCTTCAGTACCCCATATCTTCTCAAACAATTTGTCGACCTTGAATGGAAAAATAAAATCGAGTGTTAACTCCATACCGCCTCGATCATTGTCTGTTGCAGCACGCGTGAAGTTCGCTCGTGCGGGTCCTGCAAGTAGATTATTCTCGTTCGGTGAATACTCTGTCAAAGTCCCTTCCTGCACGTCGATTGTCGCAAATGTCTTGTCTGAAGCAGAGATACAAATCTGTGTTTTGGTTTCTTGTACAAGCAGGATGGCCTTTTCCGCAACATGTACATGTACCGGATGTGAGATATCTTTGGCGAAAGAAAAGTCACCTTAAATTGCTCCTGTACGAGCAAATGCCCCCAGAAGCCCAACTTTCGTCATTGGCCAGGAAGCCACGAATGCTTAGAAAGTATTTATTTCCTCTTTCGGGACGGGTTTTTCTAGGTCATGAACTTTTCCTACCACAGCATCTAAGATGATGACAATATCATGGGCATCATGTCTACTCGGCAACTCAAAAAATCCGGAGTGAATGGGATCTGCAGAACGGTTGCTACGAAGATGCCACGACCAGTTCAAGTGCGACAGATCACGAAATGTGTAGCGATTCTGGGCCCTCAGTACCGCAGAAGCACTCTTCCCGTCGATGGCGACATTGACGTTACCATCAAATGAAAAGGTAACAGGCTGCTGCAAATATTTTATTTCCGATACAGCTGGGTGCGGCTCACGATCCGGTGAAAACATACCCTGTAAAACAAGATTCTATAAGTCAAAAGAAGGAAAGCACAACTAGAATGCTTACTACTTACATTGATACAAAATTGCAGGTCATTGATTTCATCTCCAAAATCTCCTCCATAACCAAAGTAATAACCCCCTTTCCATCGTCAAGTCTTAGTCCTTGATCGATCATGTCCCAGATGCTAAAGGAGAAAGACACGCGTGAGATGAAAAGAAATGCAATTAGGAAGAAACACGTAATCGACTCACCAACCACCACGTAGTCTCGGCAACTCTTTATCCCAAAACGCCTTCCAGTAATAGTGCAGATTACCGTTTGAGTTCCCCATGGCATGGCTATACTCACACAAGATAACTGGGCGGTCTTCGTCAGGACGAGTCGCCAACCTTATGGTCCGAGGTATGACAGGATACATGGTGCAAATGACGTCTGTCAGCTCTGTCCGGCCGGTTCCTTCTGCTACAGCGCCACCGCTTTCATATACCACTGGACGGGACGGATCCAATTGCTTCACAATCTTTCTCGCCTTCCAGAAATTTCGTCCTCGTCCTGCCTCATTTCCGAGAGACCAGAATATAATACAGGCATGATTGCGGTCACGATGCACCATGCGAGTTATGCGGGACACGAACGTGTTTTCCCATCCCCAGTCGTGTGCTAATCTACCCATGGGCTTCATGCCATGGGTCTCTATATTTGCTTCATCTTCGACGTACAAGCCATAGTAATCGCAGAGTCGATAGAAAGACGAATGAACGGGATAGTGACTTGTTCGGACCGTGTTGAAGTTGTTTTGCCTGCGAGAGACGAGAGAAGACACTATTAATGTCGACCTTCAGAAAACTGAATCGCACAGAACAAGAATACTTACTTGAGAAGGCAAATGTCTTGTTTCATTCGCTCCAAGCTCACAACTTTACCATGATCGGGGTCGTGCTCGTGCCGATTCATTCCACAGACTGTGATGGGTCGCCCATTCACATGGACTGCACCATCATGGATATCAACCGTACGGAACCCCACACGGCACGACTCGACTTGTACAACTCTCCCATCTTGCAAAAGTTCCACAACAAGTGTATAGAAATTAGGAGTTTCGGCTGTCCAGAGCTCCACCAACGATAAATCGACATCTACCGCAAGAGTCACATGATGATCTGTTGGCGAAAGGTCGTACCCTTTCGTTACGAGACAAGACTGGGGTTTCCATTCATCACCATCGGCGCTAAGCTGTAAGTCATTGTATAATTTCATCTGGAGCGTTCGGTTGGCGGCCACTTTGGCTCTCAGGCCAACAGCGCAGGTCAAGTGACCACTCGCATCGGCTTGCACTGCATAGTCCAGAATGTCTGCAGCCGGAGGACGACGTATCAACTCGACCGACCGATGAATTCCTGCCATCCACCAATGGTCTTGATCTTCCACATAAGATCCATCCGACCAACGCATGACAACCACTTGCAATGTGTTCTTTGCCTGAAGAAATGGTGTCACATCAAACTCGAACGGCAAACGCGAATCTTTGGAGAAACCAACAAAGTGCTGGTTTAGGTATACGTAACAGGCAGATTCGACCCCATGGAAAAGTAAAGTATAATCTGTGGCTGCATCTTGTAACGACCACGGAGTCTCAAACTCAAGATAATAAATGCCGGTGGGGTTCTCGTGGGGAACGAGTGGCGGCTGGCACGGAAAAGGGTACTTTTGATTCGTGTAAATGGGCCGATCTCGAAAACCCTGTAACGTCCAATTCGAAGGTATTTTGATAGAACTATACTCGAGCGACTGCTGCGTTTGTACCAAATGCAGCGCTTCTTCCGCCGTGTCTTGCAACGAAAAGAGCCATTTCAAGTCGTCCAATCGGTAAACATTGGGTGCAAGAGACAGCTTATCATTCGACGCAACGAGCTGGGGCATGCAAGCAGCTCGCCGAGCGCATTCCAAGCTTTCGAACAAGCGCAAGGGGACATGCATGGCCAAGCGATTGATACCTGGAATTGTAGGATCCATCCATGTTTTACCCCGGAGGGTGATGACGCGTCTTTGATAATGAAGCCAAGAGGCGATTGCAACAACAAGCAAGATTGCCGCAGATCGCTCTTGCTTCATCCAAGCATACACGAGCAACCCCAGAAGAGCAATCAAAACGACCAATAATTTAATCCACAGCGTCAAGGCATGCGTCGGAAGCAACCAGAGTAATATATCATTGAAGATCAAGTCATGTACAGGCCACACTGCACCTGCAGAAGTGTAGTGGCTACTCCACTGAATTCGATGAGCCGCTTCGGGTAAAGAGGGCATGTGCTGCCGCAACCAGTCGGGGATAATCGGCGGCTGCCCCAGAATGCGAGTCAAACGACCGTAGTCCATCGACTGCATGCGATTGAATCTGCGTGTTGCAGGCGGAGTAGCAGCTGACATGTTTCGCGCCGATCAAATTTGATTTTATTTTCTAAAAAAAGAATCAAAGGCTTTATAGTTATAACAGAAAAGTGGAATGCGAAAAGATTCGTTAAAGTAAAAGCGGCCAACAAGTTGCAAATGCGGATCTTTTCCATTCTTTTCTTGCGAGGCGCAAGTTGAATTCTCGCCCTCTCGCAATCGCAATGCTCTCATCGTGCTTTGATGAAAAAACAAAAGGAGCTGCGGTGAAATGGGAGACTTCACAGTTTCTTGCATAGTCGCCTAATTAATAATTACCACTGCGGCATTCACCCTGCCCGTGACGCTAGTTGTTGAGGAAAAAACTAGGATCATTCCTAACGAACGTTGTATTTAGTCTACCCATTTCAAATTCAACAAACCATCTTTGCACATCGTTTGACCGTGATGTAATGATTCATCGGCTAGCTGGGACCGCTTCGCTAGCTTACAGAGAAAAAATAAGCAAACCAGCGAAAATGGTATTCTATTAATTTTAAGATATCACAGCGCGCCGAATACTTCAGCAACGAATTAGGCCGAGGGAGCACATTCGGGGTGCATCTTGGAAAGGCCGTAAAGTTCAGCCCCGATATTTGCAGTTCATCGTCACTCTGCCCAGCTTTTCGAAATGCTCGCAGCGACTCGGAAAGAGCCGCCACCATTTCTCTGGCGTCGCCCCGCTGCAAAAACACATTACCAATGTGATTCAGTGTTTGCGCAATTGAAGCATCCTCAGACTCGTCGGATGTCATTTGGATATCCAAGGCCTCCTGGTAATATTTAAGGGCATCGGATAGTTCACCTCTTTGTTGGTGTACTTGACCAATGTGCTGAATGGTGAGTACAACGTCACGATGTCGGTCTCCAAGGGCTGCCCGTTCGACTCGTAGTGTCTCGCGATAGTAAACCATGGCCTCGTCATCGTCACCGGTTTCCAGGTGGATGGTTGCAATATTATAAAGGATGATGGCGACGTCTCTGTGGTTGGCACCGAGCAGTCGTCGCCGAATGCGTAAACTTTCTTGAAAACTTTGCATAGCAAGGTCATGCAGCTCCATCTTGAACAAAACCAAACCGATTGAATTCAGATTGGAAGCCACGTCCAAGTTGAGATCTCCAAAAGCATCGCGACGGATGCGAAGCGCTTCTTGGTATACATCTAATGCCTTTGCATAACTTCGAGCTTGATAGTGAATCAAAGCAATGGAAGACAATGAAGTCGCAATGCTTGGATGACCCGGTCCGAGGCTGTGTCGCTGGATGGCAACAGCTTCCTTGTACAGCCTTAATGCAGCTTGATGCTCTCCCCGCAATTTATGAATCTGGCCAATATTTGTGAGAGTCACTACTATATTGGGATGGAACACATCCAGTACAGCACGCTCCACTTCTAGACCTTCCTTATACACTCGAATGGCTTCATCAAAGTCTCTTTTTCGTAATGTAGATTTCCCAGCTTGTTCAATGTACTCGCTACTTCCGGGTGGAAATTACCCAGTGCAGCACGTCCGACTGTTAACGCTTCTTCGTATAACTGCTTAGCACTTTCGTAATCTTTACGCTCGTGGTGAATCTGCGCCATGCACTTGAGCATAATCGCGACATCACGATGGTGAGTGCCTAACCTCTTGCGAGCAATCACAAGAAACTCTTGATAGAGTCTCATCGCCTCCATCAGATCACCACGTTGATGATGAGTCTGACCAGCATTATAAATAGTAGCAGCTACATCCAAGTGGTCATCGCCCAGAAGCTTGCGCCTCATACGCAACGCTTCGTTGTATATTTCAACGCTTTGTGGTGCTCACTCTTCATGTAATGAATGCGTCCGATGTTATTTAACGTGGTAGCAACCTCCGGGCATTCATAACTGGCACCCAACACTGCCTTTCGGATCGCTAGTGATTCTGTGTATAGTTCCATTGCGCGCTCAGTCTCTGCATTCGGCAAGTGAAAGTATAGGACACCAAGACAATTCAGGGTTGCCGCCACTTGGAGCATATTGTGCGAGCTCTTGTTGTACGATGTTTTGCCAATGTTGAGAGCCTTGGCGTAGGTGCGGACGGCATCCTCGTACTGACCGCTTCTGTACTGAACGTGACCGATGTTGTGAAGGATTGCCATGACGCAAACGCCACCGGTGCCAGAAGGTTCTTTGGTTTCCGAAGCCGATCGCCACTGCGCAATCTGCAAGGCACATTGAAACGAGTTTAACGCGGCTTCATTGTCGTTCACACGAAGATACAGCTGACCCAAATTGAACAGTATTGTCGCTGTCGCACAGTGAAGGGACATCATGGTAGAATCGAGAGACAATGGTTCCGAGAAGGTGTGCATGCCTTCATCGTACTCTCCCCGCTGATAAATATACAGACTCTTTGAAACCTCCCCGCCTTTTGTAGCAGACGGCGTGTTTGGGACGGGAAAGAATGTCGTCTCTGTTGCCTTATCCAGTGCCCTTCGAAGTAATTCCCTGGCTGGCTCATGATCTGAAGCTTCTAAACTGGCAACGCCCATGTTATTCATTCGGGTAATCAGCTCCATTTGAGTACGCGCATGATGGTCTTCCGTGCCTTCTGTGTGATAAGAAATCATGGGAGATTGCTGATGATAACTCATGTTGACTTGTATCTCTCAGGTTTATTTATTATTATTATTATTATTATTATTTCTTTGTCTATTTGCTTTTGTAATGTCTCCGAGCACAACATGCCTTGCATCTTTGCCGTCTCGAGTGGCGATGTCGAAATTGAAGCATTCCACCGTTCAACCGGTTAGCACTTAGCACATGTTATCCCTTATCCATGTGATGAGGCTTAGTTGCAAAAAACCACTGTCCGTCGCATTTCGGTACTGAAACTTGTACCCAAGCTTCGCAAAATGACTTCTCCCGGTTTTCGGTAGTCATTCTATACGGATAAAGAGTGTCCGGGTTTTGTCGAAGGGCATTTCGCAAATTATTTGCCTTGTGATGTGATGTGACGTCGAAAAGATTCTTTCGCCAAGCTAAACAGTAGCATTGAATACCGCTTTCCGTACATAGTACATAGAGCAACGTCTTATTGCACACACACAATATAAGCCTGGTCGTAGATCGTACGGCAGGTCGTAAACGGAATAAAGGAAATAGGAAATAGAGTAAAAAAGTAGAATTAACAAGTACCGATTTCTCATAACACAGTACGTATTTATGTGACATGATTCATGATTCGTTGAAAATTTAGTACAGACGGGAGGCAATACATGAGACCCTTTACGACATTGACATTGAAGGCCACTTATTCACAAACAGTAAAATGTAGTGTGCCCCATTTGAGACGGGTGACGAGCTGACGAGTGACGAAAGTGACGGCAACCAAATCCAAAATCCGAACGCCAAGAAGTCAATCAGGATCGGCACCTCGTTTTCAAAAGTTGCTACTACAATCGTTTGTTTCGTCAAAATCAGCTTGTTACTCACCATGACCAAGACTTTGGCCTCTGCCATGATCTGCGGCCTTGTGGTCTCGGTCGCCAACGCCTGGTCACCAAGACTGCAACATCACGGCCATCCTCTGACTGCCACCAAGACAAACACGGATCTGTTCAGCGATAACAAACCTACGTTCGACCCTTTGAACATGGCGAATGAAAAAAGCGTCAACCCCAAGGCGATTCTCATATCGAGTATTGCCCTTCTCGGAGCCCCGATGGCATCGTCAGCGGCAACCGCCTTTGCCCCGGCTGCCGTCCCATCAGCTCTGGCAGCTTACGGTCACTTTGTATCCATTCTGGGTATGTTAGGATGTGTCATGATCGAGAGAATTACGATCAAACCGGGCATGAGCGGCGAAGATGAAGATCTTGTAGCTACAGCTGACATTGCTTACGGTCTGTTTGGAGTCGCCTTGCTATACACAGGATACTTGCGCTTGACTCAGTATGAGAAAGGGTGGCTTTTCTATCAGAACGAGCCTCTGTTCTGGCTCAAGATTGCGTTTGTAGGAGTCCTTTCGGCAGCAAGCTTCTTTAATACCACCACTATTGTCAAACGATCTATTGCCAAGAGAAATGGCGAGCTTGATCCAATGGGAGATGCACTTGCAAAGCGCATGATTCAGATTTGCAATGCTGAAATTGTTGCTCTTGCGGTGATTCCCCTTACCGCCACGTTAATGGCGCGTGGGGTCGGATATTCGGATTCTCTTCCTTGGATTGGCGAGGCAGCATTCGCGGGCCTTATTTCGGCCGGTCTCTCTTACAAATATATCAAAGAGGCCCTTACGTTTGAGGACAAATCTGTTTCTAGCAATAGTGAACCGTAAAATCAATCTTTATGCTTGTAAACCCTATTAATTCTATTGCGTCGCAACTTGAATATTTAGTTATTTTTCAAACTAGGTCAGGTTGAGGCGCTGTGTTGCAGAACGTGTTGGGATATACATGGCAAATGGATAACTTATTCTTAGTTCACCTCGTTTAAAACGCACTCTTTCGCAGTTCGGCGTGGAGATGAGGAGATCAAGTAAGAGATTCGTTACCGGTGCTTTACGAGCTCAATTAACGGGGTTTCGGTCTCTGAATTTATGAAAAAACATCCCTGAAACACACATTTATTCGCTGTCGTCGTCGTTTCCAGAATCACCGGATCCGCTGCTGCTGTCGCTTTCGTCACCAACATCACCGGGCCCGCCACGGTTGTCGCGTTCGTCCTCAGCGGCTTCCTTTTAGGACGCCATAGCTTCGTCGTAACGTTCTTTGTCTTTCTTTGCCAATTCATCGTATTTTTCTCGTTCGTCTGCTGGTAGCGCACGGAACGTATCTCCCAATTTCTTACCCATCTCGCCGAAGCTCAACGAAGGATTCTCTTTCTTGAATATGGGTGCCATCTCGCCGGTGAAGAACATAAAGCTAGACATATTGCTTTTTGGTCGTTCCATTTTCTTTTTCACCGGTTTCTCGCGTCTCATGCTAAATCTGGCTTCCTCATACCGTTCCTTTTCTTGCTTTGCCATTTCGTCGTATTTTCTCTTTCGCTTGTCGCTAAAGCACGGAACCTCTCTCCTACGGCAATACTGACTTGAGCAAACGTCCACGAGGGATTGTCTTTCTTGACTACAGGCCGCTGCTCCGTGGCAAAGAACATGAAGCTAGTCTTATGGCGTCTTTATGGTTCCATTCTTCTGTTTCACCGGTGTCCCACTTCCTCTTGGGGTTGTGTTGGGTGAGATTCTTTCTGGTAGAATGGTCGGACCTCTTTTGAAGAAGCGAGCAAGGAAGTTAGCACCTTTATCTCACAATCTATCTTTGCGATCCTGCAAATGAGAAAAGGTGGTGCGGTTGAAAGTTGAAACTTTTCTGTGAAAAGAAGAGTGCGTCCTTGTGTCTTGGCTTTTGGTGAAAGCTCCAAATTTTACTATCAAGTAAACAGTATCCGTTAGTACCAGGTCTCTGTCACTTCTTTGAGTATTGAGAACCATTTCAAAACCGCTTCCGGACTGTGGTACAAGATGTACTCGGGAAACTCTAATGGTCCTGGATGGAGCATATTTCATTTAAGGTTATCCCAAATGTTTCAGGTAACCTTAATTAAAATCACGACCAGAGGCCTCCACAAGAGTTTTCTTTGTACATAATCGACGACAGTAAAGAACCGGTTTTGATTTGGTTCTCAATTGATAGGGAAAGAAATTGACCTGGTACTCAACACTACAAGTTATCGGACAGTAGATTCTGGCATTTCATCAAAAAAACCAAGGCATACCATCAGAAAAAAATTTGCCATGAAGTCAATCAGCATTATTATCACGCGACCTTGCATTGCTGCCAAAACCAATTACAATTCAAGACGATGTTCAAAGCCAGCACCGCACTATCTTGAGACGTGGTCATTATGATTTACTGATCAAGCGCGAAAACGCCTATTCAGGTCTGAAGCCGGAGAAGTGTCACTTTTCCGTTCACCGTCGTCACTCTCGTACTACGCACCCAATGTATGAAGCTATTATTAGCGATCCTTCTTGCAGTATCCGCGCTAGAGCTTTTATCAGAAATGGGAAATTATCCGAGTATGATGTGTGCAGAAGGACAGATTGTTATGGAAATAAGCTTCCAATGTAGCTAGGGACTAGGGACAAACTGGATCGAGAGTGAAGAGTGCGGAGTAAACTTTCTTAACCCTTGCTTTTAAAAGCCATTGAGTTGAGAGACCGACCAAACAAATCGCATTGCCGGTATTGCGGATTTTATTTGAACTTTGTTCGATCGGCGTTGCATGCCATCAAGAGAGTACCGTAAATATTCTTATATCAATATATTGGCATTTCATCCAATTCAATTCAATTCAATTCAGGAAGCTAGCAGAGCCAGTTTATGCTACCTAATGATTTGACGCTTAAAAGCCAGGAGCTATCAATAGCGACAAGACCAATCCAACACCATATCCAGTGCCTCGATCATCCTTCCACGCAGGTCCAGCCATATCCACGTGTATCCAACCACCTTTGTAGTCTTCCGCTAGATGGGCTTCGATGAAGTGCCCCGCACATGACGTTTGCGCATTACTACGATCCTTGACCGAGTTTTTCATATCCGCCACTTTCGAGTTAAATTCTTGTTTCAAGAGTTCCGGGGCATAGAGAATCGGATAACACAAATCACCGGATGTCAGACCAGCTGCCACCGCTCGTCGTTCCAATTCTTCTTGATTGGCCAATATAGCAGCGTGCTTCTTGCCCGTTGCCACCAACTGTGCCCCTGTCAAGGTCGCCATGTCCACAACGAGATCCAGATCCTGAATGTGTTTCGTGACATGCGCAACACCATCTCCCAATACCAAACGTCCTTCGGCGTCACAGTTGTTGATTTCGACCGTCTTGCCCGAATACAAGGTCAAAATGTCGTCGTTGCGAAATGCTTCCGGCCCAATCGCGTTTTCTGCCAAACACAACACCAATGTAATGTGAACAGGCGTTTGCAATTTGACAGCAGCATAGAAGCCCCCAGCAGACCGGCCGATCCACCCATGTCCATTTTCATTCCACACATGCCTTCTTTTGGTTTCAAGGACAAGCCACCCGTGTCATAGACAATTCCTTTTCCGACCAGTGCCACTTTTGCGTCGCTGGACTATTCGATGGTGTATACTCGAGTACCATCATACGAGGAGGACACGTGGCAGCTTTTCCCACTCCATAAATACCGCCATAACCCTTTTCTCTCAACTCGTCTCCAACAATTTGTGTCATGGTGACTTGTGCTGTAGTAGTAGTAGCCTGAAGTTCCTCGACCACTTTCAGCACGTGTTCTGCATACGCATCCGTCGTGAGTTCTTCCGGTGTCCGGTCGACTAAATCGGCAGCCATGCGCACTCCTTCTGCCACGGCTTGGCAATGTTGCAATTGCTGTTCGTTGGTCACGACTGTACCATTCTCGTCGACAAACGCGACATGCACACGCGCAGACGACGATTGTTTGCTTTTTCGACTGTACAGAGGCAACGCCTTGGCTACGGCGGAGGCCAAGACGGCGGGCGAACACGTCCGTGAAACTCCTGCCAAGAGCAATCGCGTGGTTCCACTTTCAGTACTACAAGCAGACGCCACCATTTCTGTAATTTTGTGCACCGACATGGGATGATTGTTGCGCGACACCTTGTCGGGCAACAACCCTATCGTAAAGCGATGAAATAGTTTGGGCGATACGGGCAAAGCGTAGTCGCCGTGCCGGATCCTCCTTCAATCGATTCCATCAATGCGGTTAAGCATTCTTCCGCTCCGGCTTGATATCCCGAGAGTACTATTTTGGAAGAAAGGATGTTGTTGACATTCTCTTTCTTCCCAATCAAAACGGTCGATTGCGTTTGCGCGGGCGAAAAGATTTCTTCTTGAAAGGTCCCAAAGGAAAGACTGTTGGTCGCCGATAACATGGTGGTGAACGATGTCGTGTAAGAACGCGGTGCGAAAGCTTGACAAGGAACAAAGAATGCGGATCGACTGGCAACGAGAACAGTCGTGAACACAAGATAGGAGCGGGAGGAAAGAAATAATGAAGTTTTCGATTGCACAAGGAACGACGAAGCAGCATTACGGCTAGCGTAGGACTCGAATGAATAAGAATAGACGATCGAGATCTATCAGTATCCTTGTGTGTTCCAAGTGCTTTTATCGTTTTATTTCTGCTGCTTGTAGAAGTAAAGTGACAATACGGAGAATGATTTTTCATCCATCGCTTTCGTCACTCTCTTCTCCCAATCGATACCGCTACGATACGACTTTATATGAAGGGTCATTATGGTGCGACCTCCCGACAAAATGACCCGTGTAAAAATACATAAAAATCTGTGCCTCTTTTATTCGATCTTGCCATTGGTCTCGATCATATCCATTCAATCAATACAACGTATCCCTTCTTCTTTCGTTGCTTTTGATACTTTATTTCTCGCAATCAATTCAAGCATGACTTCCAAAGCGCTTCACGGAATCGATCCTTTAAAAGATCTTTTGAGCGACGTCTTGTCTCGTCTCGAACATCTCGAAACCAAAGTAGGGATTGCTCCGACCCATGGACACAGCAGTTCATCGGTTTCCTTTTCGGCGCCGGCTCCGAATGAAGCGAATCTAGCTGGTGCGTGTGAAAGAGAGCTCTAATTTTATTCATTTGCAACTATCTTTACTCGCTCACTTCCTTTATACTCGCAGCCGCCGGAGAAGTCCCCGCCGTCAAAGCGTACGACAGTTACATGAAGAATTCCGTTTCCTACTTGGCACAAGCCTGCGATGATCTCGGTGGACTTGAGAATATGGGAGATCTCATTCAAAAGCATGGGAAGGCATCCGATTAGTTATCGTCTTGGCCTCCCGTTCCAAACCTCCGACGGAAGAACTGACAGTAGCACTCGCGCCGCATGTGAAACCCGTGCAAGATGCGGTCGTCGGTATTCGGAACCTCAAACTCGATCGCGATTGGGATCGACATCAAAAAGCAATCATCGAAATGCTCGCCTGTCTGTCTTGGGTCTACATGCGCGCTCCCAAGGCACTTCCCATTGCCATGGTCAAGGAAACACTCGGCAGTGCCGAGTTTTGGTCGAATCGCATTCGCAAAGATTTCAAAGGAAAGAATGATACGCAAATTGCCTTTTGTGACAGTATCAAAGCAGTCATTACGGGATTGATCGAATACATTGACGAGTATCACAAGACGGGCTTGACCTTTTCGCCGCGGGGCGTCAGTTTGGCAGAAGCGGCCATTCGCTTGAGCGATCCGGAGCAAGACCATTCCGGCGAACCGCAGCGACAGGGATCGTTCCGAAAATTGTCGGCGCGGCATCCGATGATCGGATCAGCAATTGTCGGAGGAACATTGCTGGAATGATGCAAGAATTGAGCAAACGCAAGTCGTCCGAAGGAGATTCGGCGGCGACGGGGCTCAAGAAAGTACGTCTGTCGAGTGGATGGTGTTGTATGTAGAATCGTTGATTGGTTGTTCTCACACTACCATTATTATTTCCCCTCTTCACACAGGTCACAAAAGACATGCAGACATGGCGCAAGGAATTCAAACCATCGGACGGATCGCAGCCGGCTGCGCTCGTGGCACCACCCAAACCAGAGAAAAGGAAAAAAGATACCACTCAAAGGTTTGCCCATTTTCGAGTACCAGGATCGAGGGTTCAAATGGGTGGTGGAAAATCATACCAAAGAATCGGCGGCGCGGGAAGTTTCCAAAGACAGCGTTATTACCATTGAGACCAGTGATCCCAAGCAACAAGTTTACATTTACAATTGTGACGGTGTTACGTTCAAGGTGAATGGAAAATTCAAGTCCATGTGTTTGGATATGTGCACAGGCTGTGCTGTCGTATTGGATGACTTGATCTCGGGTGCCGAAGTGGTTAATTGCAAAAGGTGCAACTGCAGGTGAATGGAATCTGCCCTGTGTTTACCATTGACAAGACTGTCAATATTGTTGTCTACTTGAGCCAAGAATCGTTGGCTATCTCCACATTTACCACCAGTCTCAGCTCCGAAATGAATGTAAGCTTTCCGGATGGGAAGACCAGAAAGAAGTGCCCATTCCGGAACAATTTACGCACAAGCTTGTGAATGGATCCGTGAAAAGTGATGTCTCCGATTTGTACCATTAAGAAAGGAATAGGAGAATGATTATTAGAATTTATGTCGACCTAACGTAGATAGTTGAATAATAATAATATTAAATTCAGCGACGGGGTCAATTCTGTGCTCTCAATCTTAGACCGCCAAGGCATGGCTTTCTAGAAGGCAAGCAACTTTCGATGCACTCATCCAAAGTTAGAAACCAATACCAGTCGGCGGGAAAAGGCATGGAGGAACATGTACAGTAGAAGCGCATTGTATATTACACGCGCTTCTTCAAGAAGGAACGCAGCGGTTCGATGCATCTTTCCTTTATGCATGCATCGTCGATGAGCTGATGGGTACTCAACTGTGTCGCTGACCAAGTGTGGATCGCTTACAAAGCAGTGGCCTCCGTTACCAATAGTTATGTTGTTGATACCAGCAAACACTCGTCTGCATGAGCATTACATATTATGAAACACCGGTCGCCCCGTCAACAAGGACCAAGAGTAAGCTTACCAAGCAGCTTCGATTCAAAACGCCATACCACGTGAAGACAGCATGATAATTCCCGAAACAGCCAACACAGCGCCAATGCTTGACCGGAATGAAATACGCTCTCCTTGCATGAAATAGACTAGCGGGAGTGAATACAGCGGTCCAAGAGATTCGAGTGTCAACAATAATGCCAGAGCGATCTGAAACATGGCATAATTGGACAAAGCAGGAGCGAGAAAGGATACAAACACAATTCCGAGAAGAACCCGCAACCATTGTGAAGAGTTCATACGAGGCAATGAATACCAGGCTGTCGGCGCTGATTCCTGTCGCTGAAACAATTGGAAATATACATGACACGAGACGGAGATGATCGTCATTGCCGCTCCCGAAAATCCAAAGCGGATGAGATTGATCTCCCAAGTTGTCATCCCGACTCCAAATTTTTTAGTCAGTAATGACCCAAAAGTATGCAGCAATACGTTCAAAACAGCCATAGCAATACCGTAGTACGTTTCTCGGGTGGATTGTTTCCGTTGTTTGCGTGTTTCCAAGTAGCTCGCGCTGTTGGAATGCTGCAGAGGCTCGCCAATTTCACTTTTCACGAGACAATCGCTTTCAGCAGGATCTATCTTACATCTTGAATGTTCCTTGAGGTCCGAATCCTTATAAGTTGTAACAGCATGTTCGTTCGACTCCGTGTCCAACCCAACCAGAACGACTCCTCCTACGGTCAACACCAGTCCAACATTCGCCATTATCGACAAGTGCTCGTTGAGGAAGACTCTTCCTACTACAGCAGCTAAAAACGGCTTCAAAGTGTCCATGACAATAACCTTACGAGCACCCAACACTCGCATCCTTCCAGCCATACCCAATCTCCCACCAGCAAACCAAAATCGATGATAGAATTAAAAATCCAATCTTCGACAAGGTAAAATGTCATTTCGATCACCCAGTGTTTTCTTCTTCTCCATCGTACTGCATGTTACCCCACATGACCATGGTCGCAAATCCAATGGCAGCAATGTTGCATTTACACATATTGAGAGCAAATGGACTGCCCAGCCAGTGGCTATCCCAGACGATAAATCCAATGGCCATGAGAAACGGAGCCATCAAGGCTGCCGCCATTCCAGACGCAAAGGAAGACATTATCTCCCTATCTTTCTCTCAAAGGCAACACTGAGGTGAACGAAGCAATCGAGTCAGTCGATTGTTTATTATTTATTGCAAAGAGTTGCAACGTGTTGTCGTGGTTCTAGTTCGCATGCGTCGATTTTTGTTCTTGCGGTAAATGGTTTGCCTCGTTATTTTCCACTGAGAAAAATTCAAACGTAACGATTTTGGTTACGCGGTGTTTTCACCCGGGAAGATTTTTCTTGACGCAGTGTAGTATATCGAACAACTTGTGAAAGGTGTTGTCCTTTGAATTGTAGTTTCAAGTATTTTTTTATTGTAAGGGACAAATTAGATTACCTCTCATACCGACAATCAAACCGGAATTGTTGATGAAAGCTCGAATGCACAGGCTCTTTCAGAGGACATTCCTTTTCACATTTTGCTGCGTTTGCTGCTTTCCTGCCGAATCGCTCAATAATAACAACATCTTTAGCCTTTTGAAACAGAAAACAAGCAGCAGCAAACGTGCGTTTCTAGAATCACTCGATACAGTGAAGGGTATTAATACGGCGACCCGTGAACGCACTGCACTGCTTCAAGCGCTGCTGGTTGACAACCCAACTCGCAACCCGGGGCAGTCTCGTCGTTTCAACCCATCGCGCCCGGGACTTGGGTGGTTGTCTACGCTCCTCATATCACGACAATGGCTCGTGTTTTGGGAAATAGTCAATTTGATCCCATCCTGTATCAGATGCGTGCCGATGGTACCATGACATCTCATGTTCGGTGGACTTTGGCGGAGTTTTCCAGTTGTTGGTTGTCGGTGAGTGGTACCTATGCATCGCGGGATGACGACCGGGTCTCTCGTGTCAATTTCGATCAAGCCTGGGTCAAATGGAACGCTCCTCCAGACGGTGGACCCTACCCGACGGTGCAAGATGTTCCCTCCAGCGTGTGGAAGACGGCTATCCAAACGGTAGGCAAATGGGGATTTGTGGAGAGTTTTCGGTCTTTCCTGTCGCCTATCTAGACGATGATTTGATTGTGTTTGATTTTGAGTTGTTGGGAACTAGGATATGTGCTCGGAAAATGTCAACATGACACGGGGTCTCTTCTAGTGTTGTGTTGATAATTGTCGTCGCCTATAATCTAAAGGGCCGTTCCGATGATACGATAAGCTGTTTCCTTCATTTGTATCTATAAAATAATGGGGATTAGGTCGACAGTTCTATAATGTTTGTGCTAGACTGACTACTGGTAGTTCCGTATTATTCTTTGGGTGGAACAGTGACGTGTCGACCATTGTCAGTCAAACATTGGGGTCACGATTCTTAACGGTACTCACTACATACATGGAACTTGCTGACACCGAACGTGTTTCGGAAATCCGCGAGATCATCCCCAAAAGGAAAACGAAGCACAACAACAACAAGAAGAAGAAGAAGAATTATTCATACATAATCGTTTTCAGAAAACTTGACCAATACAACCATTCATATCTTCTTTACAATGAGCAAATCACCTTCGCTTCGAAGAATCCAGGCGGATATCCGTGAACTTGCCTTTGATCCGTCTGATCGATACCACGCCGCACCCATGGAGAACGACATGTTCGAATGGCACTTTACGATTCGCGGAGCAGACGGCACTGATTTCGAAGGAGGGATGTATCACGGGCGCATTCTTTTGCCTCCAGAATATCCCATGAGGCCGCCTAATATCATTTTCTTGACTCCTTCTGGGCGCTTTGAAACAAACACGAAAATTTGCTTGTCGTTTTCGGCCTTTCATCCAGAGTTATGGCAACCCGCCTGGGGTATTCGTCTCATTCTGGAAGCGCTCATTAGCTTCTTGCCTACCCCGGCAGATGGAGCGATCGGGGCGCTGAACTGGAGTTCTGCAGAGCGCAAGAAATTAGCGGCACAGTCGGTTCATCATGAATGTCCCATCTGTGGTAAGATTGCAAAACTGTTGCCCGAAGTGAACACAAGTACGGATACGGACGAGAATAGCAGCAAGAAACCGAGTCGCTTTCAAAAGGAAATTGAAGAACTTCAAAAGGCTCAGAAAATGCAGCACGCATTGTCAGTCGACAAGGACGACAAGGACGACACAAGTTTAGATGTTGGCAAGGAAATCAGTGACCAAGTAGAGGCCTCTGTAAAGACGATGAGCTCGAGGGGAATGTTGGTGCCGACAACAATTCCACGCAGGATGACAGCACGCCGAGACACGATAACGATGAAGAGAAAGAGGACGAGGAAGAAGAACACGACAATGCAGAGGAAGAGGGCGAAGTGGAAATCACGTTCAGCCAGGAACCGGATTTTCTTGACAACCACGAGCAGCCGATAACTGTTGCTCCTTCGGGTGCAAAGGTTGATGAAGATCGCACCTTGGAGCAAAGAGAAGCCTATGCTATGGCATCCGATCCTCCCGTAGTGGGGCCAGACCAGCAACAGCAGTCTGGCCTATCCAGCAGTTGGTTCCTGTCGGATCCAGTCCTCAACGCAATAATATTGGTTCTTTCTATGACTTGTTACTTGCTGCTCCGAAAGATTGACGCCGTGATGGAAGAAATCTACGCTTTAGAAAGTGAGTGATGCCTAGAAGGAAGTGGTACTTTATGGGCTGGGAGCGATCACAATATAAATGAAACAGTATCATCAGATCAAAAAAAAATTAGAGATTTCGTAGCTTTATTTTATTCATGATGAATTTACATTTTTCAAATCCTTCTTCTTCCACGAGCTGAATCACTCCGTCCCTTACAGATGCGATTCTACATAAGCTATGTACCGGTAGATCAAAGCCAGATAGCGACTGCCGCCCTGATTCATATACTTTTCCAAGAGAACTCCCACTCCTACAGCAGTTGCACCAGAATCGCAAACAATACGAAGTAGAGCTTCTTGCACCGCTCCACTCGATAAGAAGTCGTCAATAATCAAGACACGATCATCTACAGCGAGATGAGACTTTGAAACCAGGAGCTCGCGATTCTTCCCAACCGTCTTGCTGCTGTATCCAGCTTGGTATGTATCTGCCATGACAACGTTTCTCTCCTTACGCGCATATACAACTGGTACTTGTAGATATTTTGCCAGTGGAATGGCCACTACAAGTCCAGTGGTAGCCACCGTTAGAATTTTGTTCGGCTTCTGAGAGACGAACCGTTGAGAAAGCTCCTTTGCACAATCATCCATGAGATTGACATCAACCATAGAATCCATAAAGGATGAAACATCGACAATGTCATTCGGCAAAACTCGACCTTCTTTCAAGACACGATCTCTTAGTTTGACGCTGGCAGTACCATATCCCTTCAGACTATCTTCCATTCGTCCTTGAATCCATTTTTCATACTCCAATCCAAACGTCAGCTCCAAGGTTTTACCATTTCATTGACGGCGATAGATACAGGAATGAATGCTCGCATAGAATTGGCGAAAACGAGATCAACATCACAAACTCCGTAAGTGAAAACTTCCATTTCGCCATCGTAGTAGCACATGCAGGTCTTGAACCGCGTCACGCGAGAGGACTCGGATACTGTGCGGAGTGCATCGCACATGTACTCGACGTGCATCCCGACATCATTGAAACGATATCCAGACACGACGCGCGAGTTCCGAATGGCTGCATTACGGCTTTGCAAAGGAGTTGCTGCAGAATTGCCGTTCTGAAAATCAGGAATCGGTTCAATTTCAAACGATGTTCGACTCGCAAGACATGGCAGTCCTGTAATTTCATATACTTTTCTTGCTTTGAACGAAGCAACGTCCTCAATGGAGAAAAACCCGTCTTCGGTACATCCATCTTGAAAGTCCCCGAAATTGTCGGCAAATTGAACACCGTAATTACGAAATGTCCCGACGAGGTTCTTGAAGCAAACGTTATCGATCGCGGCAACCCACATTCGATCAAATCCTTCTGTCGCATCCGGAGGACGTTCAAAAGGCCTTTCCTTTGGGACTGTTCGCAGCAGTCAGCAGCCTTCGACTCGAGAGTCTCAATTGTGATATTCGCTTTATATATTCTTCTTCGTCTTCTTCCTGCTGCTTTGCATCCTCCATGGCCATATTGTCTGCTTCGAATAAAAATTCCTTAGCCAATTGTTTTTTATCAAATATTTTTGACTTTTTCGGATCGTTTTCTGACTTTTCTTTCTGCGCCCAATGATCCCAGGGTTCATCCGAAACCATCCAAATATTTTCATTTTCTTCCTCAAAATCATCATGATCTTCACTTGCCTCCCATTCTTCTAGTTGCTCATCCAATGGTTTCGCACCGTTCTCAAACTCAAAAAGTCGTCGTTTTCGGTCACGGCCGAACGCAGTTCATCACTCAACCAATTGTCTTCCACTGCATACGCCCCATACTCCGCCAGTGTCGCCTCGACTGTTTTGATACTCATGGGCGCCGTGTCGGCACCATTATTGTTTGTAAATGTTTCGCCCGACATGCCAAACGCAGCATTCGCTTGCGCCAACGACCGTGTATTGCTCCGACTTCCGGAAGGTGCGCTCAAGGTCCGGAGTCGTTGTCGACTCGCCATCGTTTGCAAGTCATCCATCACACTACTCGCACCGGGTGTTTCTGCTTCCGAGTAGTCTGTTGCGTTCCATTTCTTGCCAGAACACTATTTGATTCGGCCAGATTGTGTGTGAGGAACGATTTCCATTTATTGGTGGTGAAGGAGAAAAAAAAGAATGAGTGACTTACCATCGTCTGGGGATGCATTGGCTTCTACTGCCTCATACCACTGATCGGGATCTTCTCCATCACTTCGAATTCTTCGCTTTTGTGTAATTCAGTTTTATCGTTTCTATTTCTGGTCTGCCCCGAACTTCGACGCCGTGGTGTTGCAGAGGAATGCCATCCTTTCACCTCACACAATAAGATTACACATAGGAGAACCCAAATTCGCTGAAAAATGAAGCAGCGGGAAAACTTATTCATTCTTCTCTTTCTAATATTAGTAAAGTTGTCTCGCTTTTCACTCACTTGCAATGCATGCTGCAAATGAAAGCGCGCCGTTTGGTTGTCTTTTTTGTGATATATATAGGTCGAGTGTCGAGATGTTTCGTGAACCCGTTGTGACGACGGCGACAGCTTTTTTTTCGTCCGCAGTTTGGTGCGCATGTGCTGGCCATTCTTTTCCGACCGTGACTCAATCAAAGTGTCACGACATGCTAGGTATCAGTCGTTTGCTATAGAAAGATGTCAGGAATAGGACGATAGCAACACTGTCCAAGAAAATTAACAATAAGGACAAACACTACATCAATATAATCTATCTGGCAAAGGGCTAGGGATATTACATCCTTCAACTGGCCGGAAGCGAGCCGTCGAAAGACGAGCCGCATTCCTTTAGTGACAGAAAAAGTCCAAGGAATAAATTGACTAGCAAAATCATGTTGTTACTTTAACAGTTATTTTCTTGATATTATTCAACCTGTTCCGATCCCCAATCTTGAATCAATTGTACAGTCATGAGGACCGCAAAGACGGCTACCACAACGTACAGAGGAATGCGATCCAGCCAATCCAGCAACGGTTGACATTGTCGCAAGCAGGTCAATACCATGACCAGCATGATGCATGCCGCTAGAAAAGCACCGAGACACAATTCCCATGCCGTGAACAAGTGTCCCAGCAAGAGTCCGGGGAAGTACATGATTTCGTCCAGACTGCCTACGAACGTGAGTGTCACCACCATCCAGGGTTTTGTACATCGTCGTCTCGAGTACCGGTAGTGCTGGTAGGATTGTGACTAGGTGCTACCAGCGGGGTTTCCTCATCCTGGTGGCTTGCGCGCTGTTGCTGACGCCGTCTCCTCTTTGTATCGATCGATAGAGAAGATAGCCCGCCAGACACCAACAAAACGATGCCCCGATTCCTTGTAAAACCGTTTCGGAAAAGGGTAACCGACTAGAGAACAATAAAGTCGTTCCGCTGACAAGGACGGCCATGCTGGTCAGTGTCGCAACAAACACACTGCCGTGACACAGCGCTGTCTCTCGTTTTGCGACAAAGGGTACCAGCCAAACACAGTCGTCCAACGTTGTGATCAGAATGGTCAAGGTCGCTGCTGCCAGCTTTGAAAAGGAAATCGTCATGCTATTCTTGATACTTTTGCGCAAGGGAAAGAGACGATGATTCAGAATGAATATTATTGTTTGGAACCATGGTGATGGCAAGAAAGTGCCTGCGGTCGGCGACTTGTTTCCCTCCATTCCGATTGGCACAGACACTATTCGTATTGATGTAGCATCTGAAATCGTAACGGTAATGAGAAACACCCCTTTTCTCGCCTTGTGCGAAACAAATCATCGTCTCGTCCTTTCGTTTTTTGGGGACGATTTTCCAATTCATTTTATTTATTTATTTTTATTGATTGCAGTTCTCTCCTCCAGTCGTATCCCCTTGTTTGCACACAAGGCAAGTAGGATGAACTCACTCACAGCACCATGAATCAAGATGAGAATGGATTATCAACAAAGGCAGAAGCGTTGGCGCAAGCAGCAGTGGCAATCATTGCGAAATGCTTAAACGAGTTGCGCAGTGCGGACACCCTTGCCGCGTTTCAGCCGGAAACTCTTCTCTCGCAAGTCGCCGATTTGACTCGACAAGCTCATGAACTCAACAACAATTCGGTAACTGAAAATCGACAACAAATTCCCCTCGACTCGATGCGTCAAGTGCTTGTGTTTCAAATATTCGTTCCTTTGTTCGAGGCCCTCTTTTGTGCTTATCAAATACTGGACTGTATCCCCGAACCCCTGTGATTCAGGGAACCAAACCAAAGCCCCGTTAGGCATGCTTTCGTTGAAAAATTATACCGATGTGGCGTGTGCGATGGAATGTGCCGTCGCTCTAGGGATTCTTCCTCATTTGGAACCAAATGTGTTGCTCGCCGTGCCTGAGCGACTGCGGTATACTCTGCCCAAATCCTTGGCGGGACGTTTACCGCGTCAATTGTTATTGAAATCGACGACGATTGTAGAACAAGGTAATCATGTGACCGAACTCGATGTTGTGGCTCAGGCGATCGGGCATTTGATTTTGTTGGATCGATTTCAACCAATGTTGTTGCCACGACACGTTACTGATTTGTACGCGGCCTTGCTGCAAGCGAACCACGACTCGCCGGAAACCGCACGAGGTTTGCCATGGGTCCAGAAATCTCCGGTGCCTACTCTGTTGCAAGCCAAAACATTTCAGACGCTGCTTCTCTTCGGTACAAAGGGACCTGTCTGGTTACGACAAGCCGTCTCGGTCTATTTGACCGACCTTGCTGTGCATGATTTATCCGCCATTGTACAAGTCTTTGTCATGCCTGACGTCAATTCGTCAGCAGCAGCGATTCGGTTGGCAAAAACACTCCAAGTCAGTCGCCGAAAAGGGTAGATGAAGAGTTGCAGTATTTTCCTCCCTGTTGCTGCAAAGCTTTTCCTTTTGACTCACTTGGAGAATCAAGATCCAGCAAAAGCTCAAGCTATTGTACATACTGTTTGGGCCATCATTGATGTGATACCGATTGACTGCTTGAAAAGATCATTGAATCTTGATGTCACATCATCTGTTCTCCTGGCCCAAATTCAAATCTTGTTTTCGTCAATACCCCCTCGAGTGATCCCAGTCGCGTTATAGAACTGTTGTGGGATGCATCCGGAGAAGGTCCAAGTATCTGGTCCCTGTGGTGGCGATTGGCAGCTCATTCTCAAGTGTTGCACGTACCTGCCATTGAGAAAGCGAAGCGATTGCTACGTATTTTAACTGTCGCGTGGCTACAGCAAGACAAAGCGAACGTACCGCGAAAATACGACATTATGGCAATCCGATTGCTCCAAGCATTACTTCCCATACCATGGGACGAAAACAACCGCTTTCGTGTCGACCAGGAAAATATTCGAATAGAGAAGGAGCAGTCTGAGAAAGCAGCTGATTTGTCGGAAACAGCTCGATCGATCGAAGCGAGGACTCGAGTTATGATTCAAACCGTGTTGCAAAGTGAAGACGGTGAAGTTCGACGGTTGGTTTCTCATTTCTTTGTCTTTATGCTAAAGTTATATTTCTCGTCAGCCGGGGTCCATGGATCCTCTCTCCGGCTGGTTGCGCTTGTGGCACTGCCAATCCTATGCGAAGAGTTATCTCTTGAACCTCTGCTTAGCAATGATGAACAAAAGGAATATTTGAAATGATGAAGCTCGTGTTTGTTTGCATGACGAGTTATTTCAATGGAGGAAAGGAAACAGGAGCCAGCTGCTGTTTAATCCAGACGAAGATCAATCCATACAAGATCTAAGAATCATTGGAGTTGACGTTTCAGAGTTTAGCACAGAGCCGACCGATGAGGCAGGCGCGGAGGTGCTTTGCTCTGTAGGATCGCTCCTTCTCAGCATGCTAGTCAGTATTTTAGAACTAGGGGCTGACGAAAGGTCAGTGACTGATGAAACAGCTCTTCAATCATTCATCGAACCACTTCAAGTCTTTTCGGGGTAACAAGTAATGACGATGGCCTTTCTGCGTCATCAGAGATAGCGGGGATTGGTGAGATGTCGAGCCATGCCGTTGCTTTGCTAGCATCGAGAAAGGTGCCAGCTTCCCGGGCAAACTCTACCATCCAATCGTCTGGTGACCAGGTTACACAAGCGGAGGAAGACTTGCGGTCATCCGAGCCACCACTCCGCGCACGCGGGGTCGTCACGTTGCGTCATCTAGCTGGCGATGTAAACACTTCCAAAGATCGCACGAAACTCTTCAAAGTTCTAAACCTTGCCGTGTCTGCTTTGGCTGACAAGGAATCGTACGTTTACCTGGCGGCAATTCATACCTTGGCAGCAATAGCCGATACAGCACCATCAATCGTCATTCCTGTGATGGGAAGAGTAGTTGGCTCTGGGATGCTGGACCAGGAAATGTTGTCAGAGGAACAACGGATCAAGTTAGCGGAGGCATTGATTTCCGTCATTCGACGCAAGGCAGCAATGGATGAATACGCCACATTTTTGATGGAGTGCATGCTCTGGGGCACCCCAGGCAACGCGGCAACAGAATTATCAGATGCAAAGACAATCCAGCAGCAAACTCATGAATACTTTATTGGACCCGAAGACGACGGCGAAGAGGAGGAAGCTAGCAAAATTGAAGAGCAATCTGTACGTCTCCAGACCGGTGGCCCACTTTTTCAAACCGAAGAGAGTGACGCTCTCCGATCTAGTTTTCTTCAGATTGTTGCCGAACTGTGGGGATTTGTTCGATCGGATGCTTATACCACTATCGTGATGGATGCTTGTCGACTTTCCATATCGCTGGAAGCTGGTAGACCTGTTCGGCGGGCTGGCGCCCTTCTGGCACGGCAAATGTATTCTAGGCTTTTGAGAGGGGCGATTTGGACGAAGCGCGCGCCATGATCGCTGCCAATGAAGAAGCTTTGCACGCAGCCTTACTTCGTTGCTATACCCTAGAGGACCTCGGCGACCTGGAAACGCAGCGCTTATATGACCCCGCAACAAAAGCTCGCTGTCGGGAAGCACTCGACTTGCGCCAGGAAGCGAGCGAGCTTCTCGACGCTGGGAAATTGGCCTGGTCTGTCCAGATGCAAGAAGATTCGAATCCGATCGTTCACCTATTACGAGAGACAAGCACAGCCAAGAAGATCCCCGGCCAGTTTCTAATCAAAGAGTTGGATTAGTCGTTATCTATTGATGGTCAAACACTTGACAGCAAATGCATCTAGTCACTTGCTTTTAGAATGGAATGCTTTCAAAGTAGTCTATCTTACCATAGCATTCACTCAGAGTTGGTCTGTATGAATCCTATCACGAATAGCTAGGTTTCTTAACTCAATTAGGAGATACTAAACTAATTGCGTGGTTCTTCTTAGAGAGAGAAATGAAATAAATGTGAGGAAAATAGGAGACAAGACCGTTGCAGACATTACGGCTACTTTTATCCGATGCAAAAAGGAAACAAGACCGACGCCACGTCAAAATGAATTATGTCCCTCGGAAAGATCCATAAACTGCATGACTCTTGCACGAAGATACAAAGATACCCTACACTCACTCTTTGATTGTAGAAACCGACAAAAGACTTGCGCGATTTGTTTACTCGAGTACGTTTTGCTTGAGACCAAGACACGTGAGAACGAGAAGCTCAAAACGGTCTGTTGCCACTGTCCATCAGAGATAGTGAGAAAGGTCGACAGAATCAACAATACAAACAGAGAAAGGGTGAGTTCAAGTCGAAGGTAGTTAGACGAAAGAGCAATACCGATTTCTCCGTAGGGATTTCTCTCGACGTGACGAGGGGCTTTTGTTCGTCAATACAGAAATAATGTTGTCGTCTTGATGTATTGCATTGGCGAAGCGTCCGTTAAACCGACGACTCAATCTCTTTTCTCATTTATATCTTCCGACAGCACCATGCCCGAAACTCCGATCATTAAGGAACTCCTCAATGAGGTAGAGCAAGGCGTGAAGGAGCTCAAACACGTGGCACCCAAATCTACTCACGATGTATTGCAAGAAGTAAGAGCCGGTCACGGCGGAAAGGACAAGCTCCATCACGTGCAGCCCAAATCGGGTCAAGATCTGTTGCAAGAAGTGCGCGCCGTGCACGGGGAGAAGAAATTCTTAAAATTCGGGCCCACCGGTCGCGAAGCAGTCTCTACTTCAAGAGGTCCGCGCAGAAGTTCGTCAAAGCCATTTGAAACCAACGGAACTGCCCAATCCTGCGATCATCGGTGAAGTATTGGCAGCCGCCGGTGAAGACTTGAAAGCTGTACCAGCGATTGCCAAACAGTCCTTGGCACACGGTGTCAAAATCTCAAACATGGCAAAACCGTCGAAAACAGTCTTTGTTGACCGAAGTCCGAAAGGAACACGGAGGAAAGGATCACCTCAAACACACTGTTCCTAAAATACGCAGGCTCTTCTCAGTGAAGTGAGAACCTCGCAGAGAAAGCTAATGGAAGAGGCTGCCGAAGGATAGTCACCTTTGGATGTTGAACTTGAAACATATGAAGGAGTTTATCGAGAGGACTTGCCGTTCTGATGGGGTATTATAGGTTAAAGACTAATAAGGAGATTCAGGTTCTTGTTTATCTGTTTCCTAGCTCTTCTAGAGTTCTTCTTGTTAGCGCTCCAAGTTTGCTCAGAACAACGTCTTATCCGTTAGGTCGAGTTTCGGACATTAAAATATGTCGCAGCACGTCTCGCATCATCGTTCATCGTCGTTCACGCGATTGACGCGTGCCGAAAAATTATCATCACAATCACAACAACAAAATGCTTTTGTTGATGCTTATCTTATGAGAAAATCAAACCTTTTCTTCATTGGGCGTGCCTGCTGAAAATCGTTGTTTTGTAAAAGCGAGAGGAAAATGTCTTTAATTCGCAAACCCGACAGGGTAGACGAACCTTTTCGTACAGAGGGAACAAATATTTGCGGAGAAAAGCTGGTCTCCTTTTCGTCAGTGTTCTGACAGTCTTTCTGATTATAATTGTCGTATGGGCAACGGGAAAGTTTATCTTGACTGTTACTTTCCCAACGAGAAACTCGGGTTTTTTGTTTTGCAAAATGGGCTGCCGTTTCCTCAAGATCCAATCAGTATCTTCCCATGTCCTTGACCGACGCGACGTTTCCTCTTTTCAGGGACTCGTTTTCCCTTCATGCTTACCCAAGGACTCACCAGCAACATGTCATGCACCCAGTGACGACTACCGAAACGTCGTTCGAATACTAACGACACCCTCAATCACTGGTCAGGCGGTATCGCATTTGCTTGAGACATTTCTTCAGGATGATCCGCAATGGGAAGTCAATGTGCGCACCTTTGCCTCACGGTCTCTTCCAGAAGGATGGATTGTACATGTAGCTGTGATTCCTCCACTTTTGGAAGCTCTGGACTTATTATTGCATGTGCAGACGAAAGAGGAAGAACAACAAGGGGCGTGGATACAAACAGTCGAGTATACGATTCAACGAGTTTTACAACATCACTGTGAATTCGCAATGGCAGCAACGCAACAAAACAAAGCAGTATGGTCTGTCAGTCTTAATGAGGTCATTGGTTTGTCTTCGAATGTTATCAAATTAATGTACGAGTTCTTGGACATGCATGAGGGAAACGGCAAAGTCTCGTCTTCGGCTTCTGCATTGACCGTACTAGAACGTATTCGGTTTATAATGACACGGTTCGAGACAGATGGAAGCATTTTGATGAACCGAGAATGGAACGACCGGATCAATGAAATAGTCGAAACAAGTATCCGTCAGGTGACAGACACGAGGAGATGCAATTTGGCGCCAATGCCTTACAACGAATTGGCAAAACGAGTCGATTCCGCCTTGTTGGGAACATTTGATTGCGCCCAGTACCCTCCATAGGACTCTGCCATCCTATTCATGACTGAATGAAGAAAAAAGCTGCTTTATCCATGCATGAGCGACATAGTTCATCAGGTGCTTCATTCGCCAAACGATGCCTTACGACAGCGCGTTCACAATCCCCTTCTTTTCAACGACCTAAGACCGAGCATGCACCCGTAAATACCAGAACTGACAAAATAGAGTGCATGATTTTCTATTTATTGGCTTAACTTGAGTTTTTCCCGCTCGAAAGTTTCTTTGGTTTCTCGTAAAAACGCTACTACTTCGAAAATTTCCGGACGCTTCTCGGGTGTTTGATGCCACATCCGTTCCATGATCTCTACTAATCGGCGTTCCACAAAGCTATTTTCACGGTACCGCGGATCCACGTACGGGCGTTCTCCAGCCTTAACTTTGGTGTTGATTGTCGTGTAGCGACTGTACTCATAGAATGGCCAAAGCCCTGTGAGTAATGTGTAAATGTTGTTGCCCATGGCATACACATCAATTTTCTCATCCTGTGGAACTCCAAAGAATTCCTCTGGCGCTCGATACTAAAAAGGAAAGATACGTTCGTGAGAGAAGAGTTACTCGTTGGTTGCTACATCAATACATATTTGTTTCTTCATCTTACCATTCCGCCCCACTTTCCGCGACGGAGCTTGCAGAATTCATTCGTTTCAACATTCCAGTCCATCAAATCCGCATTGTTGAAATCATTAAGTTTGATTGATCCGCGCAGGGATCGCAACCACTGTACCGGGTGAATATCACCGTTCACCATGACTCCTCCTTCGTATCCGTGCATATCGGCGATCGATTCTGCCATTTCCAATGAAATATCAATTTTCTCTTGCAAGGTGAAATTATTGTTACAGGGGACTTCCGGTAAGGCATTCAGCGCCTTCTCATCTCCATGTCCCGAGTTGGGAATGATTTGATTGGAAATTTCGGCTGCCATGCACTCTGATAAAATACTGGTTCCGCAGTGACCGTAAATGTCCACAATGCGCGGCGAAGCCGACAATCGCTCCATAATGATGGCTTCCTCTGAATTTTAAACAATGACTCTACATGAACCAAATGCGCCCAGTCATCGTCGTTGTGTGGTAGTTTCAGTTGCTTAAAGACAAAGTAAGACTCTTCGTCATTCGAACCAAAGTGATCTGGCATTTTCCACGCAGCTCGATAATATCCCTTGCTGTTTGAAGAAGATGCAAAACGAATGAGACATGATTTTAAATATCAAAGAACAAATTTACTTCATCTTCTACCATGATTCTTGTCAAACTTACCCCAGCAGCTTATCACTGCCCCAATTTCGCTGCAATTCATGAAATGTATTGCAAACCGGAAATATTTTGTTTTTCCAATTTGTCGGTTGACAGGGACGATATTCCTCAATGTGTTCGTCAAATCCAGAAGCCCAATCTTCATTCTCTTCATCAATATCGTACAAGAATCTCCGTCTCTCCTTATTGTATCGGTTCTCGTCATTCTGATGAATGCGTCGACGAAAGTCGACGCGTTGTCCGTGACGATACTGTTCTCGCCAAGGATGATATGGGTGAATGTCGCCTCGATCGGGATCTTTATACATCAGACGATTTCGGGGTATCACAATCCTTGTGGTGGTTTCCGTCATGTTGGGAAAAAAGCAGCACGACACTTGCTGCTGGTGGCGTTTGTTTTCGGAGCGAAAAGCCTGGAGAAACTCCTTTTATCCAGAGCAGAATGAGCAACACGAAAAGAGGAACGAGAAGAATCTTCGGTGCAGAATTTGTGAAATGTCTGATCGATCGGCGTTTCGATTTCCTTTGATGCTTGCTATTGTCGTCATCGATGGTCGTTGCGGTCGAATTAAGCGACGATGGACTCGGCGCTGTACGTTCCTGTGGATTGCGTTTGCGCTGTATCATCGTGGCCTTTCGATAACGTATTAATAGTGCAGCAACTTTCGTTCCTTCTACAAATTCCTGGCTTAATCTAGACCTTCGAATGAATAGAAGGTATTGAATGGTGGATCTTCCGTTGTATTTTGAACAATGACGGTCATGGGTCCATGGCGGCCTGCGAAAGCGACTGCTGTTGAATTTCAACGAATGCATCTCATTCCCAGTGTGACGGAAATTGCTCGTTGGGCCAAACAGCACGGTCGACGGTCCAGCGGCTAACGTGTTAAACCCTAACATTACTGCGGCAGCTCGTGTGGATCAAGGAATTCGAATGAACCCAAAACATCAAGCAAACGACAAATGCCAAACCTTTGCGACTGCAGCCACAATTCAGAGAACCCCAACGTTTTTGACACTTGTTTCAAATAAAAAAGACGCCGAAATGAAATTAAATGCCAATTTTCAAGCCTTTGCGGCAACAAACTTTGATGCCACCAAATATGTGGCATCACCGGCCTACGGAGTGAATCGGTTTATGTTGGATCGCATCGGCGACGAAAAGCCCGCGCTACTACAATTGTTGAATATCAACCCAATTCGAAATTCCCGAACATCAGCACATTGGAGGGAAGAATTTTTGGTTTTGAAAGGTACCTTCCATGATCAATTTGGGTCCTTCCTGCGGGTACTTATGTCCGCAATCCGGTCGACAGCGTCCACGCGCCCTGGGTAGAAGACGACGGGTGTACCATTTTGTCAAGTTGCTGCAAATGGCAGAAGAAACCGAAAAGGATGTCAAACCACTGTATGCGAATTGGGAACATGCGAAAGATAGCCCGGAAGCGGAGACAAAGGCATACGGAGTGCAAGCGCAACTTTACCACAATGCACAAACGGGTGAACGGGTGCACATGTGCTGGATGGACGCTGGAAAGGAACTCACTGTGGACGAGTGGAGTGTAGGCGGTGAAGAACTATTTGTCGTTTCGGGATCGGTTCTTTCTCTCAACACGCAAGAAAGTGAACAAGAAGAATATTACGAGTGGGGATGGTTGCGATTTCCGCCTGGCCAAAGCTGCCCGGCGGTTGTGGCAGGTACACAGGGGCATTGCTGTATCGGAAAACAGGACACTTGACACAGCACGCCTTATCACTAGAGAAAATTCAAATTGATTCAGAAAGTAAACCAGTCGTTAACTCCTAGATAAAAGATGAGCCGAGACGCATATTTCAAAAGGATACACAGTGCTCGAGAAAATTTTGCGACTGGCCGAGCGTACGCATGGAAAGACAGGTTCGCTGTAGCTATAACGCTCGATCTTCCGTTTCCCACCTTAGGAAGAAATGGTGTTACTTGTTCCTGGTTTATGATTGTGGGCCCATAAACCAACGGACCAATACATCCTTAGAAATATGTATCGACTATCTAGGGATTTCCGAATTCCCACATACTATTTATTCGACGATGAATGTGCAGCAAGACAACGATGGTACCTGGTAACTCTCAGGAAGATTTCGCAACCTAGCAAGACGAAATAGTTTGCTCATCATCAAAACAAGATGCAAATCCTTATCGTACAACGTACGTACCTTACAGAAAAACAGAAAGTCGTCAAAAGTACACTAAACGCAATTGTCGGAGGAGGCTCTTGAAACACGACCGTTGTGCTAAATTTTTTCGTAGTCAGGCCCAACGCCATCATACACTGCGACATGTCGCCAAATGCATCAAATTTCGAACGTTGAACTCACTTTTTTGGTGCTCGCCATCGAACTTCGCCTTTTGTGTCGATCTCTGCACGATCCTCTCCATTGCACACGCAACAAACATTCAACACGACCAAGAACCGGAGAACGAAATATCATCATGCCGAAACCAAGCAAATCCTCGGCGAAAAAAGGAAAGAATCCCTATCCTGATGCCGAAGACGACGACTCGATCTTTGGACCAGAAAGCTCAGCAGGAAGCATGTTTACCAGCTCGGTCATGTCGAACAAAGTGCAAGCACCTAAGATCTCTAGTAGGGACCGCCTTTTAGGCACAAAAGATGAATACAGCATCGACGAAGTTTCAGACGAGTCGGACGAGTCGGTGGAGCACAAAGAAAAGGAGCAGGTAGAAGAGCAGAGGCCTACCCGCGAGGACGATTCAACACTAGCGTTTTCAGTCGACTCGTATGGTCTACCAGTCATTAAAATGGACAGAGTAAGACAACGGGGTGCAATGATCGGCGGTCTGCCCTTAGAAGATTCGCACGCGGAAGCGCAGTCGACCAAGACGGAAGAGTACGATTTAGAAACAGGCTCTGAGTATTCTTCTGCACTCCCAAAATCGTTATGGCAGCAGCCAAGTTCAGATGAAGTGCCTGTTCTGTCGCTGCGCCCGCTTGATTCCTTTCCGAAGCAGAGGAAAGCTTCTACTATCTGGATCATTATGGGTGTCACAACTATTCTTGTTATTGGAGGCGTCGTCGCTGTTGCCATTGCAGTGTTTGGCGGAAAGAGCAGCAGCACAACTGCGCAAGTCCCTATTGTCTTGACGCAGCGCCAGCAGCGACTGAAAGACATCGTAGCAACTGTTTCCGGTCCAGACGTTGTTGAAGACCAATCAACTCCTCAGGGAAAAGCAACAAGCTGGCTCTTGTTCGACGATCAGCTATGGCTGAATCCAGGTCAAGGGACATCAGACGAGCGCGTCATTCAGCGCTATGCTCTGGCTGTCTTCTTTTTTGCCACGGGAGAGTCGGTTGCCCTACGAGGAGGAGGGTGGCTCAGCGGCGAAGAGTGCGCTGCGAAGCCTTGGAGCGGGTTGAACTGTTACCCGAACGACAACCTTGTCCGAAGTCTAGCAATTGGTAAGTCCCATGTTGCAGAAGAAACGCATGTCATTCAACGCAATGACACTAACACATCACCTCGAAAATCCGCAGATCGACAGAATCTGACAGGCACAATCCCGGATGAAGTTGGTCGTCTTGCAAAGATGCAAAATTTCGTTATCAAGAATAACGAAGGAATCACTGGAAAGATCCCCAAAACTATAGGAAATTTAAAAGAGCTAAAGCAACTCGGTATCTCTTTCTGCAGCATCGATGGGCCCATTCTTGAGGAACTATTCGGCGCCACAAAGCTCGAATACATAAACCTTCAAAACAACGGAGGACTGAATGGAAATATTCCTACGAAGATCGGCGAGCTGAAATCCCTTCACACGCTCGTTTTGAACAGTAATAAGATCGAGGACAAGTCCCGTTTCAATCATTGGCAAGCACTTCAATGAAATTCTAGGACTGAGCGAGAATGCTCTCACAGGAACTATCGACGATGCTGTCGGTGATATGAAAAACCTCGAGTACCTTTATCTCGATGGGAACAAATTCGAAGGCAGTATTCCGTCATCCATAGGTAGCGCGACAAACTTGAAGTCTTTGAATTTCGATCACAACAAATTATCTGAAGACTTGCCCACTAGTCTTGGAAGTTTGGAGCAACTCGAGTACTTTTCTGCTCAATCCAATTCTCTGAAAGGCACTATTCCGGAGACGATTGGATCAATGACTGCTCTAAAGACGCTAAATCTCGACTCCAACGCTTTAACTGGTCTGGTACCCGATCTTTCAGACTTGGTCGCTCTTCACCACTTGCTTCTTTCTCGGAACAGCCTGAAGGGCCCGATTCCCGCTGCAGTGGTCCAATTGCAAAATCTAGGTACGTAACAACGATTGTCCATTCATGCTTCGTTGTAGTCTCCTGCTCAGAACGCTTCTTTCTAATCTTTTGCATGACTCTCCAGAGATTGCATTCTTGAGCTCGAACGAGTTCACCGGTTCGCTACCACAGTTCAGCGGAACCTACAAGACTCGTGGGCTTTATCTCTCTGATAACAGGTTAACCGGTGCAATCACTCAAAGCATCTGTAATTTGACGAGCTTGGAAGCGCTCTTCTTGGATGAGAACCAACTCGATGGAGCCATCCCGGACTGCATCGGCGACCTTGGTAAATTGCAGCAACTCCATCTTTTCAAGAATAAACTTTCTGGAGATATTCCCGTAGATGCTATGGCAGCATTGCGCGACCTTAGTAGCCTGGGTTTGGAGAACAATAGCGATCTGAAAGGAGAAATACCGAAAGAATTTTGCGAGAATTCCTCGAGTAAAATTGATGTATGGGCCGATTGCAGCGGGGGTACTTCTGCTTCTGTCTCATGTCCATGCTGTTCCGTGTGCTGCCCTTCCGACAAGTGCGTCTAACATATCAATGAAACCGTCTACATGACGCGTTATCGGTTCTCACAAAGCGAGATGTGGCTTTCAAGCACACTCGCCAGTGCGGCGAATAGAGATTTCTATCCATGACAGACAGGTGTACCATCTTCAACTCGAGCTAACGAGCTCACTATGAAAGCAAACCTTTCGCGCACCGTTTCGTTGCAACGAAAATAATTTGGAAAATCATGATGATATTATAGTAAACACTGTTATTTGGTTTTATGAAGATCAGTAGTGGTCGAACTCGATGGTATAAATGGTGCTCCCAGATGTGAATCAATCAGATCGGGAACAAGCTATTTGCAAGCCAAATCTCTTCCCACTCCTCTTCAGACCACGCCTGTGACACATTGTCTACTTTGGTGATTGCAGCTGCCACTTCATTTTGACCTTCGCCTTGCTTTTGGACGACCTTGGGCTTTTGAGAAGAAGCGGCTTCTTGGAAAGGATGCTCTGAATGCGGGTTAACGTGTTGCGAATCATGAAGAAGTTAATTAAAATCAAATCGTTTGACAGAAATGTGTTGGGTTTTATATGCGCTTTCGGTGATGTTTTATGATAGATGATGTTCTGATTGGTTCTGATTGCACACGTTGTCAAATGCGAACCCTCTCTATCCCGTCACGAATGGAAAGCCGAAGGTCTCCCTTCGCCAATAACTCTCGCGTGATTTTTCTGCTGATCTCAAGCTATCGATCACTTAAGCAGCTAATGGAGTTCTAGCTACTTTTAATAAGTAGATAAGAGATTTTAAAATGAATGATTTCGTTATACGGTAGTTCACATTTTCTATGCATATTTTTGGCAAGCTGTGATTCTACATCTGCCGGCTCCCTTCTATAGTTGTTGACCGATGATCTGTTTGAAAACCAAAGAGAATTCAAGGATATTCTAAAATGTCCTCTCATTCGATCTATTTCGTTGGGCTGACTTGCTTCGGTTTCTGCAGATTCTTCGAGCTCTGCTTGTCATTGGGATGATGGTCGTCTCGGTGTGGATGATGCTCGCGCCACCAGCGACCCAACTCCTGCATGCCATACGATGTAGGATAGTGTTGCATAGGAATGACACCAGATAGGTATACCATTTTGTATGCTTCTGTTTGAAATCGGTTGTTTGTTTGTTTGTTTGATTGTTTGTTGATTTTTTATGAAGGAAAAAATAATGATGGTGAAAGAGAATGTGCCGAAAACAAGTTCGGATTATTCCTCTGACACGGAACGGGTTCGGCCGAAGAAACGCTTCAAGGAAAACCACTATTTTGCCGACACTACTTTTCCGGCTTCGGGTTTCAGTAGCAGTCACACCGGTTATGCGCAAATTTCGTTCGGCCAAACAAACCGAACAGCATTAGGGGATCATGCTCTTCATTCTTTCGCAAAACGAACCGCCAGCTTTGTTTCATCATGATCATCACAGTGCAAAATAGCTTGAAGAGAAACCGTAACCGAAATGTACCATGTTTGGTGCTATGCGTATAGATTTGCAGCGTGAGGTTGGATTACTTTCATGGCTTGGCTTTCGCGAGATGAACGGCCAAAACAGTATTTTTACTCTATAGTTTATGTCGCAGTGGCTATAAAACGAAGTCGGGGCGAGCGAATGGCTCAATAATCGAAATCGATTTTAAGGTAATGGATGTTAAGTTTATTTTCGAAAAAGGAACCCACGACAACGTAAAAAAATCTGTCTCGCATACGTACAGCAATAAGAAAGACATCGGCTATGCTCTTGAATTTTGTAGCGGATGGTGTGGTAGACTTGGACGTCTGTTTCGTTGCCATATTGCGCGTCTTGTTGCCGTGAGATTGTGCCGTCGTTCGCGATGCCTTGTTTACTCTTTCGGTGACACATAAAAGCTGGTCGGTAGTTTTGAATTTTAGTTTTAAGGATTAGTTTTATGAAGCAAGAGCACGCTTCTGATGACAACGAGGGTGTGTCAGAAACGGAACTGCGACACGAGGAACGGAAACGGTTCGGATTTTCATGTCAGCTGATCGTGAGCCCGCATTCACGTGCGCTTTAGGAGCCCTCTTCGACCGGACCTCGATAAAATGAGCGGGACAAGCGGCTTTGATTTTCAACCAACATCCTTCCTCTACATATAAATATTATAAAGACTCTGTTACTCAATTTAAATATGTCTTAAATTGACGTAACTAGACTAATATAAATGCCAGGAGAACATCAGTAAATATTTGTTTTCGTCGAAGCTACATCGTGAACGTGGCTGTCGGCCGGATTTTCCACTCCCGCTAATATGGCCACGCAGGAAGAGCACACGGATCTCCGTACTCCTAGAGAAAGAGAAAAGGAATTCGAGCGAAATGGTCAGAGGCTCAGCTGAAAAGAGAAAATACAGAACATCAGATTGATCAACTCGGGATGGAACAATTCGGGCACCATCTGTACCATCCCTGAGGACGAGGACCCACAACTCTCAAACTTCATTTCATTTACTTACATCTAAAACAAGATAGTCCCATGTCTCCAGTGGCTTGGGCGGGGACTCGTAGTATTCGAAAAGGCTGGCTGACTGGACATTGTGCGTGCATTCGCTCCGACTCCACGTCGGGTAGCGCTGGAAACTTTATCGGCAGCTCCTCTGCCGCCAGCACGAAGCGTTGGGAAGAAGGCGGTGAATACCATGGCGGGTGGCTTGATTCAGTTGATGAAAGACGTGTTGTTGTGTTCTTGATATCTTATTTGTTTTTATGAGCACAGCAAACCGGTTGATTATTCTTTCGGTTCTCGTTATTTTGTGACAATTTGCGATCACCCTCTTGATCGGGGTTCGCATCTTTCCACCCGGTATTGAATTCACTTAATTGGCTATAGTACGTGCAACATGCGACATGAGCTCATGGAACCCGGAAACCGAAATGAGAACTATCCTTTCACGATGAAGGTTCGGGATTGAATTACAGGGCATCCTTTTGCTTCCACGTTTCACTGTTTTCGTCAGAGTTTCGGTGCAGATGCAGTCGTATCTTGTTGGCGGTGTCATTCTCGTTGTTTCAATGCAACACAACAAGCAAATACAATTACAATTAAAACGAACCATGCTGCGTGTAGCGACAAAAGAAAAGGAGTGAAAAGCTATCGAAGAAAGAAGATGCTTTTACAGCGGCGGCGGCGGCTCTTTCTTCTCAAGCTCAAGCTTTTGTCGTGACACCTCCTACACGTATTCTTTCAACAACAAACACAATTAGCAGTGACGCATTTTCCCTTCATCCAGGTTATCGTTCACTTCAATCACGTCGCTTTTCTTCAAAAGACGAAGGAATTTTGGGAGGTCTAAAGAATATTGCAAAAAGGTTCTTCCTACTAGCTGGTTTCAATCCGAGCAGGAAAAGAAAGCGGCGATTGAGAGGAAACGAGTTGACGATGAATTCAAAGGAGGCCTGAAAGCAATGTTGAAAGACGCTCCTTTGCCTATACGAATGATGGGCAGTGTGGTGGCTCCCATGATTTCGAGTGCCATGTCCGGTTTGGCAGAAACCATGGCGGAGCAACAAGAAGCGGTTTCCCAAGTTCAAGAAGATGCCAAAGCGTACTTACTTGCTGATCCTGCTGTAGCGAGACTGTTAGGGGATGGTCCTATCCAACTTGGATCACCCTTTTCGCAATCGAGCAGCACTACTTCGATCAATGGACAGACAATGTCACAAGTAGAGATTGCGTTTCCTGTACAAGGGTCTGTGGCATCGGGCATGGTACGAGCGTCATCTGCCAACGGCTCGGTACAGCAATTAATTTTACAAGCATCTGGAACGTCGATAGCTGTGAGTTTATCGAGTAAAGTTCCTCGGTCATCGTCGTTTCGATCAGGAAAAACAAACAACAAAGGCCGAGATGATATCATTGAAGCAGAGATCATTGACAAAAACACCAAACGCTAGGGTCTTTCAACAATTTAATTAACGGGAGTAGATAGTAGTAGATAATCGATAATAAGTTTTAGTGTAAATGCCGTGGCAATGTTGTTGTTGCTTTTGCTCGAAAATTTGTTTCTCCATAGGACTCGCACATGCGACTCCTATTTATGAAAATTCACGATCAGGAAAGACGCGCGGCGCAATCAAGGTCCAGATGTACAGTCCCATGGCGAACCACTGACTGATTCCTATCATGGCCATGTTGACGCGTCCTACCATGGGATTCGCCGCGCTGGCTTCATTTTCCAGACTGCCCCATGCTGTGAGCGTCATGGCGACCCAGCAGGAAATAAGTGTCATGACAACGTTGAGTTTCCATATATCTTTGGGAAACGATTCGTTTTCATTTTGTGGTTCGGTGACGAGCCCGGAAGTAATTTGCGAGTCTGGTTCGAGAAACGGCACGTCTAAATTGGTGCCTTGCTCTTGATTGGGGTGACTACTCGCCACAGTTCGTGCCGCCTGAACCCCATCGACATTCAAGCGTTCTTCGGCGGTCCACGACCATCCGGTCCATGCCAAACTCAATGCTGTCAACGTCAACCCAATCGCAATACCCCAAGAGTCGTTCGTCCCGAGCATGGGATTGCATTCAGCATGAGGATTCTTGGACACCATACTATACGCCAAGTACGTAGCGTACATGCTCATGACACTACTCGTCAACAAACTTCCTTCCGGTCCCGACAATTGAATCCCCGTCATGGCCACAATGCCCACGAGGGTCAAGGAGATAATCCAATTGTTTCCGGCGCAATCACCAAAATGCGTGTAGAGAAGAATAATCCCCGCCAAACTCATTCCGTACAAGCCAATACAAGACGCCACAATAGCATGCAACCATACATTCCCACTTCCATACTCGAGACGGTCCGCTTGATCCGCTCGATCGACCCAATCTTCATTCCAGTTGTACGCCACATCAATGAGAATCACTTGCTGCAGCACACAAAGACCATGGCGCCGAGACGCGCGAACCGCAAAAGGCGACACTGAACAGCGGCGCACTCGGCACAATCATAGTTGCGAGTACTAGAAGAAAAAAGAGACCAAATTTGGACGGCCACACTTCGCGATTGAGTGTCGGTCGACTCTTGGTGGCCACCGCCGCGACTCCAAAAAATAATGTCGAGAGCGCCATGGGACGATAGACTCCTGCATGTCCCGCGCATTGTACTAAGTTATATCCCTCACACGAATCATACCACGCGTGATAAGTCAATTTTCCCATTCCAGGAAGCCAACGATACATTCTCCAGAGAAGTCCACTTTGTTGCACAATCGCTGGCCCAACCGTGTACTGAAACCAAAGAGCGACGGCAATGGCCAAACTCAACAAGAGAACGGATCGTTTGCGCCCCGTTGTTCCTTCTCCTGTACCGCCCAAGCAAGTCTGCACGACACTTCCCGCCGCCGTGCAGCAGCAATAGGTGAGTCCCATGGTTACGGTCGAACTGATCAACGCGCCCTTTTGTTATGCGTTTGTGTGCGTGTGAGAAAAGATCTGTTTCCCAGTCGCAGCGAAACCGTTCGAGTAGAACTTACCATGATTAACTGTTTTCTTATAGATTGATGTTGATTTGCTATAAAAAAGCGGCAATAATGAGTGCAAATCGCTTTTGTTCTTGTTTGGAAAAGCAGCAACACAGAATTATTTGCATGATATATGACAGCGTGACCCAACGAGCATGCTCCGCGAACGAAGTAATTTGGGTTGTTGTCGCAGTACGACTCCTCTCACTCATCGCGACAACACACTGTATACAGGAAATCTGTTGGCGTGAAAATAGAATGAGGAATTTTCCGCGTCTCATCACGCGTTGCAAAAGATAACCGGTAAAATCGCATGAACAGAATTTCTGTGCGCCTCGATATTACAAGTTACCATTGGCAACAAATTATAGACATCAAAACGAAGCGAACAGAAATTTCTGTTCATTGCAAACGACAAGGAGATTGCCAGCGCGGCAAGACTACCAGTACAGAAAATCTGTCTAATATGAATTGTTCCCGTGTTGATACAAGTTGCTGATTATGTTTTGATAATAGTTCTCTGCGAGAAAAGCATGTCAGCAATCACACATATAATGCTAGGTGAACAAGAACACAGAATTTATATTTTATAGTTTCATGCGAAAGAATGCCTGAACCTTGCGTTCAATACACGTAATTAATTTGTCCAGCCATGTGGCATCGAGATCATCTTGCACGGAATGTTGTCCTGGTTTGATACTGTGGGGATGAATATCACTTACAGCATTGACGTGTTCATGGACATGTTTGGTTGGCTCGTCTTCTGCTGTTGATGTCGGTTCTTCCTCTCCGGTCAGATCCAAGAGATCAAATGGGTCGGACGAGGATGGAGAAGCAGGTGATGTTGATCTTTTCCAAAGCTCCGACAGGTCGACATTCGATACATCCAGTTTCTGGGACGCCACGACAATAGCGACTGCGGTCAAACTCAACGCCAAGACTTTTCGGGCCAGTCCCGACTTCGGTTGCGATACCAGCCAATGCGGTGGTATTCCCTCCACAGGACGAGGCAATTGTTTCTCCGCCACCAAGACAGCAATTTCTGGTTTCATGAATTTCACTTCGCGTCGTCTATACTTGAGGTCCTTGATGAGTTTTTGTCGCATGGCAGCGTCCACGACTGCTGGTTTGGAAGGTGTTTGCGCTACACTGGGTCCGGCTTCGACATCTTCGTCGTAAGCGTCCGCTAGATCCATAGGATCGATATGGGCCGAACTATCGTCTTCCACTAGACTGGGGTCGTCTTGCACATTCTCATCAGTAACATTGCTACCATCCGTTGCCTCTGGTTCCGACACAGCCTGGTTGATTTCGTCTTCTACAGCGTTATTGTCATTATTGGGTATCTCATCAACTTCTGGTTCCGATGCGTTTTCTTCTTCAACATCTAATTGTACGAAATCATCCTCGCTCTCCTGTGGCAAATCCTCGCTGTCACTTTCGGCTTCTTCCAACTCCTCTTCGGCTGCTTCTACAGATCCATCGACCCCAGTGAGATCCTCCACGTCAGACAGAGTGTCTTCGCTATCCCAATCCAAAGGCACTTCGGGATCCGATTCCTCCCCGCTGTATTCGTCTTCCGACCCTCCGTCGACATGATCGCTCCTCTCGCATTCTTCCGACAGTCCATCCTGTCGGTCCCCACGGAAGAGCCGTGGCTGTGATATTGGTCAGCGCGAACAAAAACAGAAAGTATTGTCTCGGGTTCATATTGTGTGTGTGTGTGTGTGTGTGTTTTGTTTATTTGAAATAAGAAGGATAATTGCAGTAATAAAACAAATAATGATGAATGCGCAACCATAGACAGCAGTTCAGCTTGAATTATCCATCGTCTCTCGGCCGATCCATCTGTGACGTCGGTGACGTCAATGCGGTACCCAACGGACTGGTGCTTGTGGTCCTTGTCCTTTGGGGACAACAAAGTCGGACATAAGTAAGGAGTGCCGGTACGCCGAATCACAGTACTTTGCGTTGGACTCTGAAATTGGAGGGAGGTCGTCATTGCTTCACATTATTTTTTTTGGCGCGCTTTTCATCGACACGACAATCTGACAATAAGACAATGAATCATCTCAGAAGGATGGGCATTTTCGCTAGTCAGTATAGATCAAGTTGGGAATCTTGACGACTTCTGGATCAAATCTTGACCTGTCTCTGTCTGAAAGATAGGTATCTTTGTAAGATACGTCAACGCTCTAATAAAAGACCCGCTCCGGATTCACCTGCAACGGCGCTAGGAACTTGAAATCAAATACCGGACTGAAACTATTTCTTCTTGTTTGGAAATCAAGATGTTTGGTTCAAAAATCACACTTTGCACGTTCGACTTGGACGATGTTAAACGGTGATTCGGCGATTTTCGAACCCTTGATTTTGTTAGGACAGAAACGGACTTTAAAAGCAGTTGGCGGCGGTCGCCTTTGTTTCAAATGCATTACTAGATAACGATAATAGCCGTCAATCCATCAAAGGATCACAACACTAATCGGTCATATAAATTCCCGCTTACAATGTTACAGAGGTTATTCTGTGCAACTTTGTTATCACTACAGCGAGTGTCGACCCACAGGCTTCAGATTAAAACTATCAGTAAACTCGGTCACCCTAACTATTTTCTTTCTATTCATTTAACAAAAGTCGTTTTTGTAATGTTCTTTTTTCCTGCGGTCCTTGCTGCGTTTCTGATCCTCGAGCTTGGAAGCTTCGCTGGTTTTGGACAATAGCAATCGCTTTTCCAGTTGAGAAAAACCATTGCCTTTTTTCATTCACGCTCGACCCATCCAGTCCGAACATAAATTGCAGCGTCGGGTTGGTCAGTAGCTGATTCTGTAAGCCACCTTGCAGACAGTGCCGTACGAAACTCAACTGGATGATTTCTTTCCAACTCGTCAGTTCCAATTGTGTGCCGTTGCGAAATTGTACAACCTCCTCGGGCGATTCATTGTCGACCAACGTGGCCATGAATTCCCGAAAGGTGGCGCGCTGCGCTTTTTCGCCTTTTGCTCAAGTTGTAACCCGACTCCGTTGACAATTCAGAAATGCGTTGCTGCGCTTGATCTATGATGGGTTCCCACTCCGGGCCTTCCCATGAACCTTTATGAAACTGACGAGCCGTCACGTTCGCTCCATCATCTCCACCCGTCTGCCAGCGAGCTTCATGAATCAGCGCCAGACACTCCCTGCGGCGGCACGCAAGTCCCCGTGCGTCTCATCCAGCGATTCTTGTAACAAAGTCAGAATAGCGAGCCCCGACCCATTTGCGTGGAATCCTGACCAGCCAAGTCAAATTCCGATAAACCGGTCGCCAAGAGACCCCAGCAATCCAGAGCCGTTGCACGCAAAGCTGGCGGCACCGATTCATTCCGCCATTCGGGTTTCGCCACTTCTTCACACAAATCCATCCAAGCTTCTGTTGTCGCCGAATCTTGATTCAAAATGGCTGTATTGACTAACACGGACATACACATGGCTCGCAGAGCGGCCATACGGACTGCCGTGGCACGTTGAATGGTTTGCACGACACTGCGCAACTGTCGATCCAGCGATTGGCTCCATTCCTCCTCATCGTGCCCTAAAACAACTGACGTGGCTTCCAGCACACGACACGCCGCATACTGCTCGGACGGAGGTCCCGTTCGAATAGCATGGAACGCTGCCTGTCGAATGAGTTCCGTGTCGATGACTTCGTGGAAGTTGCGAGTGTCGGCCAATTGTGACAGTGCCTTGAAGGCTCTCCGAAGTTTGGCCTCGCGGCGAGTGGCACGTTTCTCACTAGCGTATTCATTTAAGCCTTCCAGACCTTCTTGCAATTTGGATTGACGAGCTGCTGCATCATTGTTTGATTCGTCATTCTCCGTACCGGCTTGCCAAAAGTCGGCGTCTGTCGAATGGATGTCAAAGGGGAGAACAGAGAGAAAGATGAGATTAAAATCTTCAATACTTCATAGCGTCACATTGGACATACCATCAATGGCTCCATCCAAATCGTCATCCTCAAAAGCAGATTCATAGGTACCAAGCGAATCGGCTATCGTATGTTCTTCGGAAAGTGCGTCGAACGCTTCCGCCGGATCGTCGGTGTCACCAAACTGGCCTTTTTCCGTTGCTGCGAATGCGGTTTTTCTTCGCCATTTTCTCGATCAGTGATTGCGACTAACCAGATTGCACGGGGTTTCGTTTCTTTTTCAGTTGTGTGTTATAATGCCTTGAATCTTCAATTGGGAGGCTTTGCAAAGAAGTATTTGATAGGCCTCATCGCGGATGACGTTCTTCTGTTTCTTTTGACTTCGCATCTCGGATCTCCGCCGCTTCTCATTCTTGTTGTTTTGCCCGCGAAGCAAGCGTTACCTGTGTGACATTCGATTGTGAGGAGGACCAAGATTGAACGGTGTTCCGGACGCCGCAAGGACGCAACTCGTGATCCCCATTCAAACATGTCGATGACGAACACAACCGTGTCGATCGCTTTCGCTTTTCCGGGCACCGATGTACACTTTATACTGGTACAAGACTACGGCACCGCCACGAAGCGCGGATGGTTTTGCAACGACGATGAGGCCATGCCGTTTGGCTTGCTGAATATCCTGCCGATTGCATTGAAAGGGTTTTGTTTCTTTTTCAAATCTTTGTCTATTGAATACCGTACTACCATGGCACTACGCGCATCTCTAGGAAAGGTACGTCGCGTTGAAATGAAGAAAATCAACAAATTAAAGGAAAAGCCACATACCTTCGCTTTCGAGACTTCGCTCCATGGATCGTCGCTTATTTTGTGCTTCTATTTTATCAATTCCTCGTTCACTTGTTCTGCAGGTCGCTTCGCGTACCGTGCAGCGCGCTCGCGTGTCTTCCGCTGCCGTAGCCGCATCGACTCCCCAGTTCCCCGACTACGTGTTGCGTGCCCCCACAACGGATGTCACCACACTCGACTCGGGCCTCCGCGTTGCGTCCGAAACCGTGCAAGGCAGTGAGACGGCTACCGTCGGAGTCTGGATTGATGCTGGTTCGCGGTACGAAACTGCGGCCAACAACGGTGTGGCGCATTTTTGGAGCACTTGAGCTTCAAAGGAACATCGAAACGCACGCAACAACAATTGGAAGTCGAAATTGAAAACATGGGAGGGCACTTGAATGCGTACACGAGTCGTGAACAGACTGTTTACTTTGCCAAAGTCTTCAAAAACGATCTCAAGAAGGCGGTCGAGATCCTATCGGACATTTTGTTGCATTCCAAGTTGGAAGACGGCGCTATTGAACGCGAACGTGATGTGATCTTGAGAGAAATGTCCGAGATCAACAAGCAACAAGAGGAGTTGGTTCTAGACCACTTGCACGCGACTGCTTTCCAAGGAACAGGATTGGGACGAACCATTTTGGGACCGGAAGAAAACATTCGTTCGTTGACTCGTAGTGATTTGGTCGATTACATTCAACAGCATTACACAGCTCCTCGAATGGTGATTGCCGCTGCTGGTGCTGTGCAACACACTGAGTTGTGCGACTTGGCTTCGGAATACTTTGGAAATGTTCCCAAGGTGCCTGCGGGTGGTCTGGATGTTGCCATGGACCCTGCTATCTTTACTGGAAGTGATTATCTGTAAGTCGACTTTTGCGACAGCGGGTTCTGTTTGCTGCTCACAAAGCCTCTCACAATTGTCTATCCCATCATTACCATGTCTAGTGTAAAATTCAACTCGGATGACACTGCTCACATTGCCCTGGCTTACGAGACTGCGTCGTGGACTTCGGAGTACGCCTTCCCTCTGTTATTGATGCAGGGCATGCTTGGTTCGTACGACCGCACGCAAGGCCTTGGGCGAAATCACGCATCTCGGCTCGGACAAGAAGTTGCGGAGAACGAGCTTGCCCACTCCTACGCTGCTTTCAACTCTTGCTACAAGGATACTGGTCTCTTTGGACTCTACATGGTCTGTCCGGACAACAAGGTCGATGACATGATGTGGACCGTCATGAACAACTTGGTCCGTTTGGTACACTCTCCTTCCGATGAAGAAGTGGAGCGCGCCAAGTTGAACTTGAAGGCGACCATGTTGGCAGGATTAGACGGACACGCCAACACAGCCGAGGACATTGGCCGACAACTCTTGACTTACGGACGCCGCATGACTCCTGCCGAGATCTTTAGCCGCATCGACGCGGTGACAGTGGACGACATTAAGGCAACCGCGGCCAAATTCATCAATGACCAAGACCATGCGCTCGCTGCCGTCGGTGGTATTCACGAATTGCCCGACTACAACTGGATCCGCGGTCACTCGTACTGGTTGCGTTATTAAGCGTGTTACCATGGAGAGCAACGAAAGGCGGATTAACAGATTAGTAAACAAATTTGATAAAAAAGTGTCATTCATTTAGAGACTGGTTGCGTTATTGAATTCAATTTACCATGTAGACCTACTAAAGGCTGATAAGAGGAATAGCAAACGAATATCTAAAAGTAAATAGGATATCATCACTACGAGAACGAGACTCGAGACTGGAAGAAAAAAGAAACAAAATGATGTTCATTATTTTGTATAAAACTTTCTTTCTACTTTCATTTAATAAAAGGATTACATTCCTAAATCAATCGTACGATGCAACATCATAGTGGTTGCCAACCAAACCGATTGTGACGCCATTCCAGTACTGACAATCAGTTCATCCAATTCATCTCTTACGGGTGCTCCTCGTTCATAAATACCACCACCAAGAAGCGTCACATAGAATGCAGCTCCCACTACCACAAAGGCAATGGGAAGGTAATACTCGGTCGAAGAAACCACGGGGCTCGTTCACCTGTTTCTCCTTCAAACAAACCAAAGAAGTAAAAGTTCTTGGCCTTTTCCAAGAATCCTTCCAGACCTTCCTTGGGAACATCGTTCGAACGAAGCGCCTGTCGTGCCGCAAAGGCAGCTTGAATGTCACTTGCCGTGCGGGGTGTATTGTCGGCCATGGCCAGGAATCAAAGTCAATGTTGGCTGTCGCAGGCTGCGCGCTCGTGACGTACAAATCCAACTCCAAAACAGCATTCGGAGGCACGACATCGGTGACTCCGGCGGCACCGTACCCGAGCGCTGGATCTGTAACTTGAATAACGGCACGCTCACCGATCGACATGCTCCGCAAGGCCTTGTCCCAAGCAGGGATCATGGCTGTATCGCCGACGACCATTTTTTGTTTCGGCGATCGCGAGATGAGTTTGGAGTTTGCGTAACATGTGTATTGTACAGTAGCAATGTCTCCGAGATTGAGCTTCTCGCCAGTTCCTGGAGTGATCACTTTTTTGAGGAGTTTGCTGTCTTCTGTGAGCGGTTGTGCGGTCGAAGACAAAGAAAATGCTGTTCGAGCTTGTTGTTGTGTCAAAGCCGACGGCGCAAACGCCCGACTTGTCGTTATTACTGCGCAGATAGCGATGACATGTAAATATTTGTTCATTCTGTGATTAATGTGGATTAGTATTTTAAGTTAATAATGCAACAGGAATAATCGTTTGATAGGTCTTTGCTTTAGCAATGAACATAAACAGCAGAGGTTCAACTCGGTCGAACCGGCAGAACCAGACGGCTTGAAGGGTGGAGATTTGTGAAAGTGACGTCAGAAGAGTAGAAAACGATCATCTCCGTCTGTAAGCCCTTACGTCTCACTTTATTTTTTCAAAGCAACAAAAAATGCAACCTAACAATAAAACCCCTTTTATTCAATCAGAACGTTCAAAACATATAATTGACTTGCTTTTACTATCATCATCATGCGTAGAATAGCCCAATTAACCGTTTCGGCACTTTGTCTTTCGTTGGGAGCCGCATTTGCACCACAGCGATACCACCAACGACCCACCACGATTTTATCCGCCTCCTCCCTGCTCAAACCAGCCGCTGTTCCTCTCATGGACGCTGGAAAGGCAGTCGCTCGGTCGGGAGAACTCATTATTGAACTCACGACTGCCGAAAATATTTATGGTGGTGCCTTGTCGGCGGCAGGAGCGCAAGTACGGAATGCGGGAGATTGTCTCGCGCAAGCGGCCGCCTCGTGTCGATTCAAAACGGGCAGTGAGCTCGTGACGGATGAATTACGAGAAGCGGCGACGTGTTTGCAAGAAGCTGTTTCGAAAATGGAATTGGGGGCGCAGGAAGCGTTCGTGGACAATCGCAACGAAATGGCTACTGCAATGGGTACGAAGAATGCTTGCTGGTCTATTTGCAATCGTCTTCATTATTTATGTGATTCGGCATTCTCATGAAAATCTATTTGTGTTTGCAGAAAAATCAAAATTGGTATTGACAGATTGTAGCCGTGCATTAGAGTCGGCGGGTGCAGGCATCATGACACACGAGCCGGTGGATAAGATTGGAACCTATTTGGTGGATGCTTCTCAACAACTCCTCGCATTCTCTCAACTCACTTTGGAATTGGCTCCGAATCGACAGGAAGCACAAGTTGCTAGTCAACGGTTGAATTTTGCAGCGGAACGAATGAAAGTGGCCGGGAATGAACTGCAAGGAGTTCAACAACCAAAAAGACCGGAAAGAGTTGGTTAAAGGGCGGAAGCTAACATAATTTTTCGAGGTTATTCAGCTCGAATCTCGAGCTCTTTCCGGCTGGAATTCATGTTCAAAAGGTTTGTTTGTCTATGCTATTTGCCACTGTAAGATGGCACGGCATCGTACGGGCAGAAGTCGTTCCCAATAAAGTTATCATTGTAAAAATGGGATGGGTTCGAAAAGCGAGCAGTGATCCGTGATCAGAAATACTTCAATAGTCGAATAGAATCAATTATCATTGACTAGTTGATTCGGAAAGCAAAACTCGACCCTCGAACTCGGACGGCATTCTGTGTTTTATGTTATTGTATCCTGCGAAAACCGAATGGAGACTGCGCGTAAAAAGAAGTGCGTTTTGTATTATCCTCAATCCTGCACGAAATTAGCTGCGCTATCATTGAAAACTGAATCACAGGTCCCGAAAATCTGGAACTTGGACCTGAAAAGAAAGTTTAAGTTGGATTGCTAGCTCCAAACTCAAATGAAGTGAAGAAGGTAAAAATCGGAGAAATGGGACTGGTGTTAGCACGCAAGGCATAAAGTGCAACGTGCGTGGTGCGTGGTGCGTGGGCTTTGGGCTTGTCGCGTGCCAAAGAAACAAGAATTTGACGCACGATAAACAGATAAACACTGCACAGAGGGAGAGGGCCAATGGCCAATCAAAAGAAAGAACATGGTGAAGGTGAAGTGCCGCGCAAGGACAGTCAGTTTTACTATAGCAGGACATGTACTATCTATTTTTATGTTGTCGACTTTCAAGTTTCGAGATTGTACTTTGTATTGCTCACAATGTAGAGTACTACAGTACTACTCTAGTACGGGCGTACGTGCGATAATTATGAGTGCGCGGAACTCAGTTACCGTACTGGTACTGGTAACCTTACTAAGGTACGGTAGTCACTCGTCAATCGTCAATCCATTATTTGTTTTCGTCCGAAGTCCGAAGTGAAGAACTCGATCGATTTCGCTGTGCAGTTTTCAGTTTGCAGTCTTCAAATCGATGCTTCTTTCCCTCTTTTGTTCTTTGTTGTGATAGGGAGTTGATACGCTGTGAGACGTGAGACCTCTCAACTCACTCGTTCCCGTGCAACATTATTATCTCTTGGATGACTTCTTGCCGAACGTTCCTCCCCATCGCTCACAAGACTTCTCTTACACATACATAAAACATCAATCGTTCTTCTTGCAATTCTTCTTGCATAAAACACACCACAACAACAAAACAACAATTATAGATGGCCGTCGTAACTATGCAGGCACCAGCCAAACGATTTCGACCGGCAATGCGTCGACAGTCTATGGAGAACCTCACCGTTGGCCTACCGCTCACGCGACTCCATCGTTTGCTCGATCAAACGCTCCCGCAGTTCGATCGACCGCTCGCTGTGGCAGCCGGCAACGCGTATACAGATCTCCTCTCACGATGCGACGACGGTCGCGATGACTTGGCTCGGATTGACGACGTGTTGAGTGCATTTCTTAACAACAATAGATACAAACCCAAGGCGGAGATCATTTATGAAGTACATTTTCTGCAGGGAATGATTCGGGACGGCTTGCATCAGAACGAAGAAGCCAGAATCTCGTATACGAGAGCTCTCTGGATTGCTTCGTACACGCAAAGTATCCCCAACTAAAACTAGCCGCGACATTACATCATCTAGCAAAGACTTACGCGCAAACAGGTAACTACGAAGAAGCGACCAAGTTACTGTCAAAAGCCCTGACGGAATATGAAAGCTGCAACATGTCGGAGAAGCACGCGTGCATGGAAGACGCTCGGCGGTGTTATCGTATGTATCTAGAGAAGCGAATGGGAAACCAGCGCACTCGTTCCGCCGTTCACCGGCTTGCACGCATTTTGAGGAAACGGAAGCGGAGCGCCGTTTCTCCCATTGAGGGCAAATAAACACAATGCATTTTAGTCTATCTTCTGAATAATAGTTTTGCTTTACATTATACACCTGTACACATCTTGCTCATGAGCTAGGGGCTTCAGTGTTTTATATACTTGTGCTTATTGAGGCGCTGCGCATAAAAGGCTGCTGTGTCGTATAACCGGACTTCTCCTTGATCGCCTGTTGAGTGCCTTCTTAGGATATCCAAGATGCGGTCGGCTCGCGAAAGAAGACGCCGAACGTCACAACATTCGTCATTCGACGGAAGGGCATTTCGTCCTCCAAAGCGACGTTGTCGTTCGGAATACCAATCCAAAGCAACTTCTAGCTGCTCTTGATCAAAATCAGGCCATAAGTAGTCTGTAAAATACAACTCGGCATACGCGGCGTTCCACAGCAAAAGTTACTCAGTCGATATTCACCACTGGTTCGAATGATCAGATCGGGGTCGGGAAGCTGGTGTGTCGATAAAGCGGACATCAAATGATCTTCGGAAATATCGTCCGGTTGCAGCAAGCCACGCTGGACTTGTCGAGCCAACTGCTTTGCCGCTTGCACAAGGTCCTGGCGGCCACCGTAGTTGATAGCTAGATTCAGAGTAAATGGTATTGTCGAGTCTGCTGGATCCGTCGGGCTGGTAAGAGTATCTGCTTGCAAGCGCTCCAGTGCATGAACGAGACTCATGGGGATACGCTCGTCCCGCAAATTTCCCAAAATCCGGATGCGAACCTGTTCACGACATGCTGTCTCGTAAAATTCCTGCGCTGTCTGCTCCATGACACGAAACACAGATCTCACTTCTTGAGGCGACCGACTCCAGTTTTCCGTAGAAAATGCAAACATGGTACAGCACTCAACCCCGTGCTTCCGTAAGACGGGCAACGTATCGATCAATCGTTGTGCACCTTGTCGATGGCCGAAGACGACACTCTGGTTGCGCTGCTGGGCCCAGCGCGCGTTTCCGTCGCAAATGAATGCCACGTGTTTGGGAACGCTTGTTGCCGCGAGATTTCGAGTCTGTTCTGTTGATTGCAAGTCTCCATTATCGATCGAAAGTAGCGATTGACTAGCTCTCAAGGACGTCGGGGTAAAGGATGAAAATACGAAAGAAAACTGTCGCAATGGGCGATTATTGATTGTGAGCGGGGCTATCCACGCCATTACAAGGGCGTACCCCATAAAAGGAGGAGGATCCTGCTTTTCGCAGTATCATTTGCTAGCCTGTTTCCTTTTGAAAGTGTCTGCAAAAGAACATCCCGTTCGACCTGCTATTACTCCGTATTTCTTTTCCATTTTTTGTGTGAGTGATCGGTCGATCGCGGTGAAATTCTCGCATCTGGCTATGAGCCTTTGGCGACTAACTTCTAGATTCCCGGACATCCATTCCCGAGCGATGAAAATTGTTGCTAGCTGTACCGGTGTGATGTTTTTCGTTCTCCGATCAGTCACTTCTGACGTACTGGTACTGCATTTCACGATCTACCTCATCGATTCTACACAATTATCCATAGTATAATTCTCACTGGATAGAGGACTTTAAGAGAAAGAGTACGCGCGGTCATTCCGAATAGTCATTATTTCCTACGATTTTCTTGTTGTTCCTTTTCGCAACAAGCCTTTGCGTCCTATTGAATCATCCAAACCTACAAACAGCTTCCGCCCGAAGCTCTTTATCGTTAATAAACAAAAGAGAGGTTGTTTACAGATCGAGGAAGATAGCTAGCATTGATTTCTTGGCTGTGCGTGAAAATAGAGTGAGATTTCGACAACAATTCATATCTTCTCTGTTTTGTAATCCTCCGATAACACCAAAATGGCCGAAGATGATACACGAAAGTCGCAATATCAGCGCAAATTGGCGCGCCAGCGTCAATTGGAATTGATGGAAGCAGCAGCAATGGGAACCGTCCCGTCGATGCAACTTGATTTGGGGCCAGCGGTGGCATCCGTTCACGGGGTGGAAAAATGGCGACGATTTAAGTTTCGTTGGAGATGAGCATCAACCTGCCGTTTACAGTCCGAACAACAAACGAACCAGTTTGCGATTCTCTCCCAGTAATTCTCCTACTGGAACGGGCAGGACCAAATCGAATCCCTTCAAAGCGCGTAGCGCAGAAGATGCTTTCTCGATTAACTTGATGGATCACGATGCTGGAGTCTATCAAGACAAGTCATCCGCTTCTATTTTCAATACAATGAGGAGTATGTTTCAGTGGCCTTCGGCGTCGAAGAAGGATGCAAGAATTTCGGAGACGGTCAACTTGCACGATATGGAGGAGACGGATGCGGAAATCGATTACTTGGGCACGAAGCCAGACTGGTTGAAAGCTCGCCAGAGCGAAAGCCGTCGGGTCAATCCCATGGCGGTTCTGTCGGGATGCTGCAGCCGACTTTGTGCGGCCATCCTCTACCAGCTTCAGCAAATATGGATTCAACCGCGCCGCCGTCGTCTTTTGTACATGGCCTTGCTCGGTATCGCTCTCGTTGTCTTGACGACTGTTCTGATTCATACTGACAATCCTGCCTCGAAATACTACCACCATTTCGTCACAGAGCCCTACTTGAGAGCACAGAACACGGCTCGGTTCAATGAAATCATGGATACCATCGTCATGGCTTCCATCAGTCACAAGGACGTTTTCCAAGATTTGCTGAGCCCAGAGTACCATGCTCTGCGATGGGTCGCTTACTCGGACGACGCCAAGTTAGATCCGGCGGATCCTATGCTTTTGCAGCGGTATGCCTTGGCAGTACTCTTCTACAATTCCTTTATTACCTTTGAAACCATTGCTGGGCGTCAACAGCCAGTCATCGTGGGCGACAAGCAGTGGGAAGGAGTACCAATCCAGGTTGGGTTCGCAAGGACTATTGGATGACCGCAAAGGACACTGCCAGTGGTTTGGCGTGAAATGCATATCGAACGACGACGATGAAGTTCACTACGATGCAAATGCCCCAGTGGTGTCGCTCAATCTTACAAAGAACCACGTTCTTGGTCCATTGCCGCCCGAGTTGAAAGCTCTTGAGAGTCTAGAAAGCTTAGATTTGAGCCATAACAAGGTCGAAGGTTCAATTCCTGGCAAGTGGGGAAAATGTTCCATGTCAACACTCTATATCTGCACCAGAACTTATTGTCGGGATCGTTACCCAGCGAAATCGGCTTCTGGGAAGGCATGAAGGATCTAAAGCTCGGCAATAACCGTCTCAAGGGTAGCATTCCATCGGAAATCAATCGCCTGTACAATCTCGAGAAGTTGGCATTGGATCACAACCAGTTCTCGGATCGCATTCCGATTGTCAAGTCGCTCACAAAATTGGAACAACTGTACATCGACAATAACAAGTTCGCCGGACATTTCCCGTTCACTCTAATCTTCTTGACGAATCTTTTGGAGCTAAAATGAACGACAACCACTTGACCGGAACTTTACCAGCCGAGCTTGAGAATCTTCGCCATTTGCGGAACCTGCATTTACAGAATAATAAGCTCCACGGTAAAATCCCGGATGCCATGTTCACAAGAATGCTCCATTTAGGCGAGATTTCCTTGGAGAATAATGCCCTAACTGGTGATCTTCCCGAAGACATGGGTTCCGAGAAACTTTTGAAAGTCGTTCGCCTCAACAACAACCAGGTACCGTAACCCATCGCAAACGTCAAATTCGTTTCGCTGCTAGCAACTTACAAGGATCTCCGTTGTACTCACTTTTGCCATTTGTTTATTCATTTTGACAGTTGTCGGGGTCGATCCCTACCACCTGGGACCAGATGGTCTCGGTTGAGATACTGCACCTTCACGAAAACAAGCTGAAAGGAACCATACCCGCGGCTATTGGTAATATGACGGCGCTTCAAGAGCTTTATCTCAACAACAACCAGGTACGGGTACTGCTGTGCTATCTTCAGAGAAGTAGCCCATCGCAAACGACAAGTTCGATCACAACGAGCTTCGTGTTCATTTTCAATCTTGTACTCACTCTTTCCATTTTTTATTCATTTTGACAGCTGACGGTAAGATCCCAGAGCAAATCGGACAAGCGACAAGTTTGAAGAGTCTTTTCATGGAACACAACACCATCGGTGGACGTGTTCCCACGGCAATGGGCAAGCTGGAAAACTTGCGGACCCTGCGCATGTTTGATAACAAGATCAAGGGTTTCGTGCCAGACGAGGTTTGCGATCTCTAGCTTCCACAAATTGACGACGTTCTCCGCAGACTGTGCTCCATTTGTTGGAATCGTAATGAAATGCGATTGCTGCACGAAGTGCTATTGAGAAAACCAAACAATCATAATCAAACATATTTATCTATCTATATTATAAGTTCGAAGTACGATGTGATATTCTTTTCCAATACGACGTATGATGACTTTCACTATATTCATGGGTTTAAATCATACTCGTGGCGCCGAAAAGTGCCGAATGAATCGGGCAATCTCTTGGCCTGCTCTGTTTGCACCATGTCTGCAAAGCCGATCGACTCGGCCAATTCAAGCGCCTGATTGATAACGGAAATCAGATTGATCCTACGTTCTTGCGGTGTAAGGGATCGTGACTCACGCGCATTTATAGACAGCAAGTGACAATATCGCAAGTGGTCAGAATAGGGCAGAATGAGAGACTGTTGTCCCTCGGCAGCTGAAAGAAGAGCGGCTGCATCGTTTCCCGAAGTAGGATAGGTATTACCGTTGCAACGAGCCATTTGTTTGTTTTAGCTTGTGCGGGTTTTTTCCGCTTTGGTTAAATAATGAGATCGGAGCAGGCACGAGGCACGAGTTTTTTTGCAAGCCGCCCAATCGGAAGATAATGACGCATTGTATTAGTAGTCTAGTCTAGCTACCCGGAAACCCTCGCAATACGAGTTTGCCGCGTGTCTTGGATCTCGCAGCAGCTTTGAAGATAATAACTGCAGTCTAACTGAACTGAGACTTATCTATTATCTATTCACTACCGACTACCGTACCGGTATCCACCACGCCTTTCCCAAGTTCCAAATCTCATTGAGGAATGAGGCTTTTCGACTAAGGTTGACTGTACAGCTGTTTTCCAGGAGTCATAATCTCTAGTAGGCTACGTAGAAACGTACCACAACGGATAATTTAAAAATTTAGACGCGGATTGCAAACTCCTCCAACATCTCATCCATCACGACTATTCTCGCGATATTTTTGTTGATGCCGACCATAGCATTCGATCATCGGTATCTCATTCAAATCTTCTCATCTCGGATATCCTAAGACTTATATTAAACAACGAAAAAATCTGAATCGATTGGTATAATTAGATATCCGAGATTCAAAGGTTATGCACAGCTCCAACAAGTTTGCAATCGCGCAAGCGGTGTTCGACCTCTTCACTGACGAACACTTTGCCAATTACAAAGATCAGTGGGTTTGCGATGAAGTCATCCGTCAAGTTTTGCTTACTCAAAGACCCAATTTAAATGTGGAACTGGGCGGTAACCTCGACAGGGTCTCAATCAACCGCGCCATCCCACATTGCTACAAACAGTGTGATTCTTTGGACAACGACCGTGGTGTCTTTAGAAACAAAGTATTCCTGCGATGCCCTTTCGACAATCGGAAAAGGACAATTTGGTTCTACAAATTTTCCAAGCATTTGAAATTTGCCAGTTTGCCGACATCAGAGGAGTTAGAGCAGGGTCTTTGCGTCCGACAACGTCGGTCGTTTCAATTGCAGGAGCAGGTGGAGCCGATGTCGAAGAATTTGAACAATCCACGCTGAGGCAGAGGCAAAGACAGAGGCAAAGTTTGCATCCTAACGAGGGGAACCGTACTGACGAAGAAGAGAACCAGGAAGAGAGCCAGGAAGAGAGGCAAGAAGGCATTACACTATCTGCACAACTTGCAGGTTCGATGACCTACTGGAATAGCCACAAGGCTAAACAACTATTTTATGGTGCATCGGACAAGCAGGAAGGTTATAGAGCGACGGATTGAACACTTGAAGGCTGTTTCCATTCAGTTTGAAGCATGGAGGTGCATGGTATACGGCTGCGACATTGACCACAAGATGTCGGAATACGAGGTTCACCACCTCCGGCAGAAGTGTCAATTGCTCTGTTTCGCCTACAATGTTGCACTCCGCTGGATGCCCGCACGATCCTGGTTTGAATGCTGCACGGAGGCCTGTTGTGTGTTGGGTATTATTGGAATTCGTGCTGCTCCGAGCAGTGTGATGAAGTGGAACAGACTTTTCCGAATCGAGATCGATTCCCAGCTCCAAAGATTCGAACAACGGGCAAGCCACCTCTTTTCGAGGCTTTCCGGAAGCAGAGGAGTTGATACAAGAGTTTTGTGAGTCAAATCTATCCGATTTAACAATCCAGAAGGTACAGGATTTCGTGTCGTCAAAGGATGGTTTGCTACTGCCCTTCGGAGATTAGCCAACAAAGACAGAAGGCTCGGCGAAGACGCACCAATCAATCAAAAGCGAAAGGGTTGGCTCAACCAACCGAAGGGACTATTTCAAATATTATGGGAGCTGGCTTTCTCAATCCAGACGAGCTCCGAAAGTATACTATTTCAGGAGTCAAAGATCAAAACGGGAAATCGACGTTGCGTATTCGTTGATGCATCTGATGGGGTCTTGCGTGGATTTTTCAAGAGAAGACCCAATTGGAAGCAATTGGAGAGAAGTTAGGCGTCACCGTGTACACAACGCCAAGTTTCATGCGGAGATCGCAGGAGAAGGCATCGAATACACATGGGCCCTGTCGAAGAATGAGTACCGAAGGGCGCCGTTAGAAACGAAGAAAACAAGGCAGGGCTTCCGGAAATTAGTTGATTCAGCAATCAATGCTAAATTAATTACCAAGGAAAGAGTGAGATTATTCAGCAGGAGAGCAAGGTACTACATGCAAGGCTACATGGCACTGCATCAAGAACAACAAGAACAAGAACAAGACGAAGAAGCGCAAGTTCAACCAGATGACATTCCTTTCGAGGAGTTGGGAAGGCATAGGCTATTGGTACAAGAGCGGTACAAAGCCAGTCGCTCACAACAGCCGAGAAAGGGATGCGGCAAGAACATGGTTACACACGTGGAGATTGAACGCGCGATGCGCAAGTTCAGAACACATCGGTGCGTTCTGGATTTCGATTCAAAATTTGTCAAAATGGTCGTGAAAACGACCGAGGATGAAAAGTTTTGACAAACAATGCGAAGAAACCGATATTTGTTGACGATTCTTCGCAATCGGTTGTAAACGGCGAAGATGATGCCTTCGGATTACCATCGGACGACTCTTCGTCGTCTTCGGTCAGTGAATCCGAGGGCGAAAAAACATCGAAATGAACACAGAATCAGAATAAAAATGTAACTTACATAATATATAATATATTTCATTCAAGTATATGTTTTTATATCATCGAAATAATGACAAAAACGATTTAATAAGGACAACAAAGGCAATCAGATCGAAGAAAAAATGAGATGTTGTCGAACGACAATTTGGTTCTGTCGTTGGATTCTCAATGCGTGACTGGTTCGTGACCGACGACGCCAATGTATCTTATGAAATAACTTCGGATGTTGACGAGTTTCAATGCTGAATTAAGTCGAATAATGTTTCTATTATTGTTAGGATGTATTGTGTTTAAAAAAATACAAGTAAAAATGAGATAACTAATTTATATTCTTATTTTAGATGAAAGGGCTCTAGATCCTACGATAAAATGAGACGTACGTTTTGTACCATGTGGTACATTTTCTACGTAGCCTACTAGGGAGAGTGACTAGTAAAAAACAGCTGTACCAGTTGTTGGTCGATCTCTCGCCTCTACGACTTCGCTTGAAAGCATAAGTTGTCCGATCTCGAAATCCAAGATTCGCAAGATTCATAAGTTAGAACTATAAAATGAGGGTGCTGCAATAACATCTTTGAGTCGCAGTCGCACGCCGCACACACTAAGCGACGGCGAATAATAGCCAGAAGCTGAAGCAAGAATGACGAATATGGAATGAGGAAAGACTTTGAAAACCTAAAACCTAAAATAGCTTCGTCCCTAGTCCTTAGTCTAGTCCTTCCGCACAGTAAAGTTGATAGTACTTGATTTATCACCGCTTTTACGTTGTACCACGTATTTTTTAATATTCGTGTTCTGAGCCTGTAATGCCATCCTTTTGCTTTCTTGCTGACTACTTTATTTCTTATTCATATTGTCTTTAAGTCGCTAGTGGCCCTTGAAGTTTGAAGTTTGAAATGCAGTGGGCCTGTTCTTTGGCGGTGGTCTGGCGTGCGACGTGTGACAAAAGCGAAGTTTGTTGAGATTGATGCTTCATGTTTGCAATTGCTGCAATTCATGACGCCCTGTTTATTGCAACAGACAACGCTTCGATCATCATCACTCATGTTCTGTTGCTGCTCTGTGGAAGCTTTCATCCGTGGCCATGCATGTTGCTGATCACTTCAGCAAACTTTTGCAAAGGTCACAGACGCTGCAAAACAGCGAATAAATGAGAATCTGACGACAGCACGCAAACTTAATTCTCGACAAATCATTGGGCATGAAAGACAATCCAGTTTATTGCCCTGCCGTTTCACTTAAGTATATCCTGCTTACCTTGATACCCAACTGGACAACGAGAGACAATACGAGGGAAATGGCCAGCAAAAGTTACCGCATAAGAACAACGAAGAGTAATAAAGTTTGATGATCATCTATTGCGAGAGAAATGTGTTGGTTCTCAGTGTTCATGCAAAGAACCCAGAAATGAATCGATGTTTACAAGGACAGGATTGTACTAGCAGATACGTGTGGATCACAGGCCAATTCAATCGCACTATACTTATTCTTTTGAACACCCGTTTTCTTCCACAACAGCAACCTCAGATGTGAAAGAGGCGTTAACTTGCGTTGAATAAGTCGTAAATGAATGAATGAAAGAAAAGAAGTCGAAAATTGCGAACAAAAGTATTGCATGATGATCTACGAATTGTTCTATCCTTGCTTATAAAAGTTGGGCGTTTATAAGAAACGACAGCCGTGCGATTAAGTGCGTACCAAGGAAAGAGTGAGATTATTCAGCAGGAGAGCAAGGTACTACATGCAAGGCTACATGGCACTGCATCAAGAACAACAAGAACAAGAACAAGACGAAGAAGCGCAAGTTCAACCAGATGACATTCCTTTCGAGGAGTTGGGAAGGCATAGGCTATTGGTACAAGAGCGGTACAAAGCCAGTCGCTCACAACAGCCGAGAAGGGATGCGGCAAGAACATGGTTACACACGTGGAGATTGAACGCGCGATGCGCAAGTTCAGAACACATCGGTGCGTTCTGGATTCGATTCAAAATTTGTCAAAATGGTCGTGAAAACGACCGAGGATGAAAAGTTTTGACAAACAATGCGAAGAAACCGATATTTGTTGACGATTCTTCGCCCGGTTGTAAACGGCGAAGATGATGCCTTCGGATTACCATCGGACGACTCTTCGTCGTCTTCGGTCAGTGAATCCGAGGGCGAAAAAACATCGAAATGAACACAGAATCAGAATAAAAAATGTAACTTACATAATATATAATATATTTCATTCAAGTATATGTTTTATATCATCGAAATAATGACAAAAACGATTTAATAAGGACAACAAAGGCAATCAGATCGAAGAAAAAATGAGATGTTGTCGAACGACAATTTGGTTCTGTCGTTGGATTCTCAATGCGTGACTGGTTCGTGACCCGACGCCAATGTATCTTATGAAATAACTTGATGTTGACGAGTTTCAATGCTGAATTAAGTCGAATAATGTTTCTATTATTGTTAGGATGTATTGTGTTTAAAAAATACAAGTAAAAATGAGATAACTAATTTATATTCTTATTTTAGATGAAAGGGCTCTAGATCCTACGATAAAATGAGACGACGTCGTTTTGTACCATGTGGTACATTTTCACGTAGCCTACTAGGAGAGTGACTAGTAAAAAACAGCTGTACCTGTTGTTGGTCGATCTCTAGCCTCTCGCTGACTTCATGAAAGCTAAGTTGTCCGATCTCGAAATCCAAGATTCGCAAGATTCATAAGTTAGAACTATAAAATGAGGGTGCTGCAATAACATCTTTGAGTCGCGGTCGCGCATTCGCCGCATACTGCTAAGGCCGGAAGGCCATAGCTGAAGCAAGAATGACGAATATGGAATGAGGAAAGACTTTTGAAAAACCTAAAACCTAAAATAGCTTCGTCCCTAGTCCTTAGTCTAGTCCTTCCGCACAGTAAAGTTGATAGTACTTGATTTATCACCGCTTTTACGTTGTACCACGTATTTTTTTAATATTCGTGTTCTGAGCCTGTAATGCCATCCTTTTTGCTTTCTTGCTGACTACTTTATTTCTTATTCATATTGTCTTTAAGTCGCTAGTGGCCCTTGAAGTTTGAAGTTTGAAATGCGAGTGGGCCTGTTCTTTGGGCGGTGGTCTGGCGTGCGACGTGTGACAAAGCGAGTTTGTTGAGATTGATGCTTCATGTTTGCAATTGCTGCAATTCATGACGCCCTGTTTATTGCAACAGACAACGCCGATCATCATCACTCATGTTCTGTTGCTGCTCTGTGGAAGCTTTCATCCGTGGCCATGCATGTTGCTGATCACTTCAGCAAACTTTTGCAAAGGTCACAGACGCTGCAAAACAGCGAATAAATGAGAATCTGACGACAGCACGCAAACTTAATTCTCGACAAATCATTGGGCATGAAAGACAATCCAGTTTATTGCCCTGCCGTTTGAAGTATATCCTGCTTACCTTGATACCCAACTGGACAACGAGAGACAATACGAGGAAATGGCCAGCAAAAGTTACCGCATAAGAACAACGAAGAGTAATAAAGTTTGATGATCATCTATTGCGAGAGAAATGTGTTGGTTCTCAGTGTTCATGCAAAGAACCCAGAAATGAATCGATGTTTACAAGGACAGGATTGTACTAGCAGATACGTGTGGATCACAGGCCAATTCAATCGCACTATACTTATTCTTTTGAACACCGTTTTCTTCCACAACAGCAACCTCAGATGTGAAGAGACGTTAACTTGCGTTGAATAAGTCGTAAATGAATGAATGAAAGAAAAGAAGTCGAAAATTGCGAACAAAAGTATTGCATGATGATCTACGAATTGTTCTATCCTTGCTTATAAAAGTTGGGCGTTTATAAGAAACGACAGCCGTATGCGATTATGCGTGATGCGAATCAAATTATCACTCCATCCATCATTGCATTAACTGCACATGGCAGGTTGCCGCTTCGAATGTCGGTATGAGGTGGCGAGCTTGCGAACTAAAGTAGTGGAGGTGGAGCTCCAATCAGGCGCTTGATAGTCATTCATGACAAGAGTCATGTCAATATCTGCCATCATCTTGTTGTCAATGTACACCAGTTCCTATTAGGTACAGGTGATAGATGACGCTTGCACGTTATAGCCTTTAATAGAGTTTAGTGAAACGACAAGCTAGAAACCGTAACAAGTAAAGTGCTTCGTATTTGATAGTGCCCAATTCCTCAATGTGACTTGTGATTTGGTGAGTTTGCCGTTCGCGTATGCAATGGGTGTGCGGTGTGCCGTTGTGCCTTTATAAGCATGGTTTACTTATCTCCTCTAGCTAGGTAAGCAACTTCGATGGTCGATATTCTCCAAAGTCTGTACCGAAAAAATGAACCGAGATGCCCGATTCATTCACGAATCATAGTTAGTAGTTAGGCTTGGAGCGCGGAGCTCGGGCTTGCCTTCAGAACAGACTTGATCCATTATTTTCTTCGCCTTATGAATTATGAAACTTTGTTTGGAAGCCTTAAAGCCTAACGGGGTATATTCAATCCAGCATCTCTCACTTCTCACTACCGTGGTCTCTCTAATACCGGTACTCTGGCAGGAGAGGATGGCCCATTTCAAGAGCCTGGACAAGTTTACACTGTATGTCCATACAAGACCATTGGGTACAGTATTGGCTCGGTCATCATCATAGTCATCGGTCATCATTCATCACTTGTGATACACACTTGTGGAGAAGTCTGCTGAAACCTTTAACCTTATACGATCTACCGTCTGGATTCGAGTTGCCGCCGCCAAAGATGAGATGCATGCATTTTATTTTCCATTTGCTGTTAGTTTTCCTTTGAGTTGTGCAAATTACCGCAGACGAAATACTATTCATTGAGCAAAATGGAAGAAACTGATGGTAACAATGACGAGGACTGGCAAACTGTCTGCACACAAAAGCAGAAGCGTGCCCCGCGTTTGAAAGAGCAATTTCCAGAATGGTTTCAGACTTTGGAGGCACCTAGTGAAACAGAGTTCGAACCATACGTGTTGATGCTCATGGGGATTCCCGGTTCGGGGAAATCTACAATCGCCGAGAAGCTATGCGAACTGGAGCCATGGAAATATGTTCGAGTGAACCAAGATACACTGGGAGATCGCAAAAGTGTTTAAAGCTGGCCAAACAAGCTTTGAATCAACGGAAATGCCCGATTATCGATCGGTGCCATGCATCATTTATGAACCGCGAACCATTTCACGAACTGGCCAAGTCATTTAACGTATCTGTGGACATACTAATCATCGACGCTCCTCACAACATTTGCCTAGAACGATGTCGCCGGAGGAGAATCATCCCACGGTGCCTCCGGGCGATGCCAGTCGGATATTGGGCTGCGTTCGCAAAGACTGGAGCTTACCGGGAAAAGATGAAAATACAAGGCAGATCTGGACCATATCTGGTGTTGACGACCCTCTGTTCGTCGAGCTCTGTCGGCATTTGCTCTAGGTTGAATGATGTATTGGAAAAAGTCGTCAAAATGAGCACTCTAATGAGTTAGATTCACCCGAACACATTGTACGTGCATTGTATCAGCTTTTGTCGCTCGATCCATTCTTTTGAAAAAAATCGACTTTATCGTCGAGTTCGAAGCTCGATTCTAAGAAAACTATACTCATAATACTATACTTCAGCAGTCAACTTCTATTCGCTCGTCGTTCCATTTCGAAAATTGGAGCAAGTATACCACGCTATAGGGACCTAATTTGGTCAGCTGCTAATCTACATTGTGGGCAGTCTCATCGCTTACGTCGCTGGCAATGGTACTCGATTGCCAAACAACCTAGCTAGGTGCTTGTTCAGTTTATAAATGGCAGCTTTAATAGCTTGTTTTGGTACGTTGAAAGATAACCAAGACAGATACCCTCTTATATTGCGTCATTGACAGATTTGTTTCATTTCATTCTTTGCTCTAGCAACACAACAATTATTTGAGCCTAAAAGGCAATGCAGGCAAAAAACCTTGCATCGAAATTCGATGTGCGAGAAAATAGCACGGACGAACTCCACAAGACGGCAAATTCATACGCATCGAAATTCAAGGCGCGCGACGTTAACGCGGAGGGCGTCCACTAAGAAAACCGCACACATCGATATTCAATGCGCGGCAAAAGAACACAGAGGATACCCACTAAACCTTTTCCTGGTAAAGACAACATCCTTTTTTGCTGCGATCTTTTCGTCGGAAAATAATGAATTTTATTTGCACATATCGTCTTTTCCTTTAGTTTGCTTTACAACTCATCAACAATAATATGAGACTCTTTATTCGGTTGTTGCTCTACGTACTTTCATGTTTCTTCGCACCAGTAACTTCTGCAAGCGTCTTGAACGAAACGGATCTGGATTGCAATGTGCGCGCCTTGGCCTTTCGTTACAGTCAATTTATACAGTCCTGGCGACCGCAGGAGGATTCTGTCTGGCAGACTGTTTATGACGCTCTGGAGCTGGATCAATTGTGCGGAATTTCGTTTCAAACAATACAGTCACAGCCCAAATTAGAGACAGGAAAAATACAGCAGGAACGACCGAAATCAAATCAAGAGCTATGCTCAACGCTCCATTGCATATACATCGATCCACTATCGAAAGCGAGAAACAAAGACTTGAATCATTTGAAACAAAATGGCTCGCTATATCAACCTTATGCTACATTAGCCCAAGCTTTACAAGCTGCTCGTTTGATGGATCAAATGAATCAAACAACAATTCTCCTTCGACAAGGCGTGCATGCATTGGATGAAACCATTCTCCTGGGACCAAAGGATTCAGGTTTGAAAATACAGGGATATCCTGGTAAAAGTGTTTGGATATCTGGGGCGGTGACATTGCCATCGGATTTGTCCTGGCAACGCTGGCAGGGCGATTCAAACGTTTACTGGGCCAATTTGACTGCGCTGTTGCAAGGACGCTCCGTGCCGCACTTGCCTTCGCTTTTGTATCAGATGCACGCTATGTTCGTGCCCGCTATCCCAACGGAAACCCCGAAACAGCGCAGTGGGGATACAGTTCGCCGGATCGGTATCAATATTCCCTCAAAGCGGACGATGTACTGGAATGGCACCGACCTGCGCCAGGCACTCTTCCGACCTTTACTGAAGTAAACTTTGCAACGAATCCTCCTCCTGGCACCGCCACCAAGAACGATTCCACTCACTTCAACGTGTATGCAACTGGCGAAGGTGGTGCGTGTGCCGCCGTTTGGGAAATGCTCCCAACTATTGGTGCAGTAATGCCTCGAGCGGTGGATGGTCGGAGGTGGATCGGGAATGTGCTGTCACTGGGCAACCTCAAATACCAAACGGGATGACGTACAATGAAACAACGGTGATTGGAAGAAAGCTAAACGGTTATCTTCACAACAACAGCGAACTCAGTCTCGCGGTCGGCGGTATTATTCATGCGTGGCACTCGCAAAGCTGGGCCATGCACATGTTTGAAATCGCACAACACGATGTGAACGCAACTTTGTACTTTTCTCGGGGTTCTGGGAGTCAAGGAGCTCGCAACTGGTGTCGATGCGATCAATGCGGCTATGCGGCACATTGGTGTGGCCAGTATCAAGATCCGCCCTGGAACGATACTCGGTTGATCAGTGGTACATGGATGCTGGAAAATGTGTTGCCAGAACTGGACACGCCGGGCGAGTACTACTGGGATGCAGAGCAGCAGTTGCTTTATGTTTATCCGAATAATACCAAGACGTTCGATGACTTGCATTTCGCTTTGCTGGAGAATCTGGTCATCATAGACGGTGCTAAATCGATCACAATTCAAGACATCGGCTTTCGACATACCGCTGCAAATTATATTTCTCCTGAATGGTCTCCTCCCAGCGGCGGTGATTGGTCAATGCACCGTGATGGTGCCGTCTGGATTCGCAACTCGGAGGATATTACCATCGATTTATGTAGTTTCGTACGTTTGGACGGTACAGGCGTCTTCCTGTCAAATTATACGCATGGTGTCCACATCCGACATTCCGAGTTTGCATGGTTGGGCGAGAGTGCCATTGCAACGCTTGGGCAAACAGATGGATACAACGCCACACGCCAGCAATTCCCTCTCGCAACCAAAATAGAAGGCAACGTCATGCGAGAGCTAGGGATCTACCAGAAGCAATCATCCGGTGTTGGGCACACCCTGGCGGCCAATTCGCTCATTGAGAACAACATAATTTTCAATACGCCTCGTGCGGGCATTAACTTCAACGAATTCATGGGAGGTGGGGATATAGTCTCGAGGAATGTGTTGTGGAATACGTGCCGTGAATCCGGCGATCATGGGCCCATCAATTCGTGGGATAGACAGATATATTGGCACGGGAACGAATCTTGGCAGCAGCAGCGCCGGTTAATTGCTTTCAACTTAATTGTGGCGAACTATGGGGCATCCGAGGGTGTCGATAATGATGATGGCAGTAGCTGGTACCTCGTTGCTCACAATGTTTATCATCAAGCAGAAGGGTTCAAAATGGATTACGGCGGTCACGACAGCATATTTGAGAAAATACTGTGATCGCTTATCCCCACAAGCGATCCCGAGGAAGCGGACCGAAATGCGTGGCATTTGATTCATTTCTCGCTGGACACGGACATGTTGTGAAAGACAATGTATGCATCGTTCCTAACGAAGGACCAGAGCAGCCTTTAGTCCACCTGGCCGAATGCGACCACTTTCATGGTGTGCTACAAAAGAACACCTATTACACGCCTTCCGGAGAAGCTTATGTGAAATGCAATTGGGATTCGAACATGCCTGCCATATCTTTAATGGAAGCGTCACGTCGGTTTGGCATTGAAAACGAATCGATGGTGCACGAGACACCTGAAATCGAGGAGATAATGGATTTGGTAATCGAAACGCTCTTTCCTATCCTGTTGATGATGATACGGTGGGCGTGATTCTCCGAACTGGCCATGCTGCAACGGAATAACTCCGAATAGGATGTTTGGTGTCGGCCATCATGCAACTACAGATAGTGAAACAGGATTGGGATATTCACTTTTCCGTGAGCGATCAACCTGCGAGTGAGGATGTGTAGCTTTTTTAGAAAGAGGACAGCGGCCTAATAAACGATCCGAGACGGTCACGTTGCTCCATTCCTGAGGATGCCGCTCGAGATGGATGCCGTTTTGATGAGTGTTTTCTCGTTGAGGAAACCCTTAAAGGATGAAGACGAATTATTACTAGGCGATCAGAGGTTTGAACTAAAGTAGTGTACCTGGTAACAGTCTAATCGAAAACAGTGTTGCTGTTTCTAGTTTTGCAAGCCTTAACACTAGTAGTTTAGGTAGAACGTCGTAGCACAACGTGGCGCGCTCCTCGATTTTTTTCATCATCGCGCGCAGTCATTTATTACTCCTCTATTGACTTTTGTTTATTCTGTCGACTATTTGCAGAAATGGCCCGCTTTTCCGTTCATTCTTTCCTTCTTTCTTACTTTGTTTTGGTTGGTGTTATCGTTTCTGGTGCACCCGAGGCCGATCAAAGCGATTTGTGTCCGGATTGGGCCAATCGAGGCGAATGCGAAGCCAATCCGGATTACATGTTGATTCATTGCGCTACAAGTTGCGCTGCCGTGAGCTCGCAACCTCAAACAATAGCTGATTCCTTTTATGACCTAGCCGCGAACGATATTCAAGGAAAGCTCATTCCCTTTTCTCAATTCGCTGGGAAAGTAGTTGTCATGACGAATGTCGCGAGCTATTGCGGTTACACCGAGTCGCATTATCGCAGCTTGGTACAATTGTGGGACGCGGTTGCGGATCGGCCAGTCGAGATTCTGGCCTTTCCTTGCAATCAATTTGGTCAGCAAGAACCGAAAAGTCCTGCAGAAATTCTTCAGTTCGCAACGACGAAAGGTGTCGAATTCCGCATGATGGAAAAGATTCAAGTCAATGGACCTCAAACGCACCCAGTATATCAGTATGTGAAACATATGACGGAGTCGCTAGTATTACATGGAACTTTGCTACCTACTTTGTCATTGGACCCGATGGAAGCAGTATCGAAGCGTATTCAGGTGTGGAGCCCTGACATTAACACCAATCATTGAGAGTCTCTTGGCCGAAGATGAAGAGGGTGAAGAGTTCTGAGAGAGTATGTGAAAGAGATAAAAAAGAAGCTTAGGTTTTTCTATGTGTCTATTAATTCAGTCGACCGATGATCGCAAATTAGCGCTCTTTTGTGAGTTGACTTGTGTGAAGTGCTACAAAGGGATGGCCCCAGCTAGGGCTTTTCCTGTCTCTGTTTGCGGTGACGGCAAGGACGCCCTGGTGCCACCGCTAAAATATTGCTCCAATATCCCATCCTGTAATCTCTCGAAGGCAAGGCGTGCTCCAGTTGAAAATACCAATCACAGTAATCGTGAACATTGTGCAAGGACCGATGCGCCACCAAAGTCTCCCAACCGCGTGGTGCTCCCGAATGAGCAAGGACTGGCATGGCGTACAGAGTATAATCGTAGAGCAACAATTCTTCCAGCAGTTCCGTCCCTATGCATTCGTCTTGTTTGCCTGTTGATAGATCCATTCCCTCGGCCAAAATTCTGTCAGAATGAATTGTATTTTGTGTTGCGCCAAACTTTCCGTCAAACCTGAAAATACAGTAGGTTCAAACCCTTGTGTACCAACTTTGAGCAAAAGGTCCGCGAGTTGAGCAAAACAATATCGTCTAGTTGCATAGTCGGCACTTGAATGAATTTAGCATTCGCGTCGTTTGGTTGTTGGTGCTCCACCATGGCCCAAATATTGTGCCCTTCTTCATTCTCCACTTTGCTTTCGGAATAGGTAAAAGGAACTGTACCGCCAGTGGTACTTCCCGCCGCGACTTGATGCAATTGAATGCGTTCTTGAATCGCTGAGGATTCTTTTGATACTTCATCCTGGATGTGTTGAAAGGAATTAGGTGAAGGTTCGACGCAGTGAACTTGAAAACCAGCTTTTGCGGCGCTTATACATTGAGACGCATGTCGCATACCGACTTCCATGACTATTCCTGCAGATTGTCCTTGTGCGGCGCCTTCTTGAAGGAGATCTTTATTACTTGATCGGCTGAAATGTCTAATATATCGTCACGAATTATTATCAGTCCGTTTTCTTTTGTTGTTCTTTGGTTGTTTCTAACATGATATGTAAGACCTCACGCTCTTCTTCGGCAAATAGTAATACCAATACGCAAAATATGGAAACAATGATGATCCCGACTTTGAAAATGCTCACGGGGCCACCTTGACCGCGCCGTTGCTTTCTTCGCCGCGGACGTTTCGTCGATATTGATTGGCTTGCTATTGCTGCCATTATTCCTTTTCTTTTGCGGCCGGAACGGTTTCGGAGTAGCAATAGCAATGAAATAAGAATATTTTGGCGTTCAACTGAGAATAGTGGTCGAATGGGAAGATGTTCCTTTATTATTGCTATCGCCGGAGTAAAATTTTGGTTGTTGCTTTTTTTGCGTTTCTCCACCTTGGGAGTTGGAAGTTGAGAGCGCGTTTTATTGCGTCTCATTCTTATTGTCCTCTGCCAGTACCGCACGACATACATGTGGGGTTGTAGAAGTTGTACCAGTATGCATAGTACTAAATCCTTTCGGTTGGATACACAGAGTGCACAAGGTTCATGAGCGCGACTCAATGGTCGGGAAGGAGGGTGAAATTCTGACTACCAGGTACCTGGTATTTGTTTCTTCTACCTTGCTCTTTGTCGCCCTAGCTAGAGAGATGCATGATCTATAAACCTTCGAAAGCTGAAAAATGCTTTCGTCGAGACGACGGTGATCACCCACAAGAGGGAATAATAGTCTAGAATAACCTCTGGCAGTCCGGAACGAAGCGTTCGCCTCTACATCTCGATCAGATAACCTGCTCGTTCCTATGAGATGAAATGGAGTTAAGGTTATGAGTGAACTGGGCCAGTAACACTCTAGAGGGTCTAGGCGTGACAAGTCGGTTTTCTTTAAGAGAAGAAATACCTATCAATAGAAACAGAAAAGCCGCGCAGTTTATATCAACATCTTGTGCGCTATATAACTCTAACTCTTTCAAATAGTCGACTTTGCCAAGGCTTTTCCCGTCTGCGTTTGCGGTGAAGGCAAGGTTGCCCCTGGTGCCACGGCCAAAACATCACTCCAGTACCCCATCTTGTAATCTTTCGAAGGGTATACTCGTTCGATGTCGAAATACCATTCACAGAAAGCTTGAACGCTGTGCAAGGGTCGTTGCGGTATTATACTGGACCATCCGCGCGGTGCGAGAGGTGCGCTGCTACCGGCATAGCGTACAGCGTGTATCCATATCGCAAGAATTCTTCCAGCAACTCCGCCCCGATGCACTCATTGGGTCTACCCGCCAAAAGATCCATTCCTCGAGGCCAAAATTCAGTGAGAATGTATTGTATTTTATGTTGAGACAAACTCTCCTTTAAACCCGAAAAGACAGTAGGCTCAAACCCTTGAGTATCGACTTTGAGCAAGAATGCAGGTTGGTTGGAAAGGATAATGTCGTCTAATTTCTTGGTCGGCACTTGAATGACTTGCGCTTTCGAGTCAGTTTCTTTTGCTGCTCCGCCATGGCCCACATGTCGTGTCCTCCTACATGATCGCCTGTACCTCCGGACGATGTGAAAGGAACTGTCCCATCGCTCGAACTGGACGCTGCTACTTGATACAAGTGAATACGCTCTTGAACGTCGGAAGGAGCTTTCAACACGGCATTCTGGACGCGCTGAAACGAGTTTGGGGAAGGTTCGACGCAATGCGCATGAAAACCGGCTTTAGCCGCATACATGCATTGAATGGCCCGATGCATTCCGACTTCCATGACAATTCCGGGGATTGGTGTTTGCGCGGAACCTTCTTCAAGAAGATCTCTCCAAAGTTGTTCGGCGGAGACGTCTAAAAGATTGTCACGAATAACGAATAAGCTTTGCGACGGTTGATCGCGTTGCGCTGTTTCCAGTAACTGGTAGAGAACCTCGCGTTCTTCTGAAAAGAACACGGCCCAAAGGCAGAACAGGAGATCGCGACGAGGCCGACTTTGATGAGAATACCCCAAGTACATAACTGCGTGCCCCGTTGTTTCTTCTTCAACAGCGCCATGGTGCCTTGCGCTTCGCGAACTCGAAGGCTATGTATAATACCAGTGATGCGCGTTATTACAGAGGCGGGCGAATCTCTACCCAACTCTATTCAATTTTTTGTCTCTATATCCAACACTACCCTGTTGGGCCCAAAATAGTCACTCGCGCCAAAACCTCTCTCTACCAACTTTACAACAACAAAATGACTCGTTTCCGTGACTTTTGCATAGGCGTTAATAGCCGTTTCATAATCTCCTAAGTAATTTGGTGCGCGAAACGTGAACCACCGATGGCCTCATTCACGCACATCACGTCTGATGAGACATTTTGTAATGCATTAGAGTAGTACAGTAGTACGGAGTATTTTCTTTCCTCATTATGGTTGTGGACATTTTATTGCTCGTCGCGCCATTTTCATCCGTTCACGCCAACCATCACAATTATTCTACGGTATCATGAAGACGAGATGCTTCTCCTTTGCTCTCTATACTATTACTGCTAATAGCATCGTTTATGCGTTACAACAACCGCAACGCTACCGCGCACGCATCGCGTACGACGGTGCCGGCTTTCAAGGCTTTCAATTGCAACCAGAAGGGAGTCGCACTGTGCAGGGGTGTTTGGAAGACGTCTTGGGGCAGCGGTTGGGGCAATCCGTCCGATTGGTGGGAGCGGGTCGGACGGATACGGGTGTGCATGCTCGAGGACAAGCTATTCATTTTGACTTAGAGAGAATACCGACCGAGCCATTGCCAGATATCGAACATTCCTTGAATGCCATGTTGCCCACCGATGTATGCTTGTGGAATTTGTCGGCTGCTCCGACAAATCAGACAGCAACAGATTCACAATCTCAACCATTCTTGTGGAATGTATTGTACAATTCCATTGGAAAATTGTATTCGTATCGGTTGTGTTTGGCTCCTGTCATGAGTCCTTTGGAACGCCATCATCGGTGGCATCCGGATTCTTTGCACGGAAAAGCAGTCGCTATTCCTGTTTTGCAGCGTTTGTTAAATTGTTATGAAGGGACGCATGACTTTCGGGCCTTTGCCGGAGCGTTGGAAGCCAATCAACGGCGGTCGGGACGGGTTGTAACTACTGTACGAACGGTTTACAGTGTGGAATGGGTTATCGAAGATGAAGCGCTAGGATATTATCGGATTGATTTTCATTTGCAAGGTGCATTGTACAAGCAAGTACGAAATATGGTGGGGACGGCGATCGATGCCAGTCGAAGTGTCATAACAGAGGAGGTGTTTATGGATCTTTTGCATGGCAACTCGGCGATTTCGGAACAGCAAACACAACATCAAGGGCAACGACGGCGACAGGACAACAAATCAAAGCCTGCTCCGCCACAAGGATTGACGTTGGAACATGTATACTTTGATGAAGAAGGATTTTGATGCAATGATTTGTGTTGAAATGGATACTCGCTTTTATTAAAGGTTCCTTTCAAATTTGCCCGTCCGAAGGATGCGACTTTATTTAGCTCTCTACTCGCAGGCCCATGCCTACCTTCTCACGCTAGAAGTGGCAGTTCGCAGCCACCGGTGTGAGCAACAAGATGCTTGGCGCTTTTCGTTCGACGGAGCGCAGCTCCAATGCAGCACCAATCACGAGAGGGCGCGAGCAACAGGTATCTATGGTCTTTGTTTATCAAAGAATTCAGAACGACGGTACAAAATGAAACTAGTACCAAGTACCAAGAGCACGAACAAACCTTCGTTGCTCCACGTGACTTCGATAGTAAAACAAAAGGGAGCAGAAATTTAAGACGATATATTAGTGTGCCGTTTATCGCTGTTCAGTACTCCGTACTTTATAATCGTTTGCTCTGCTTGCTCCAAATTCAAGACAAGGGTGTGATTGCTTTTCGCAAGAAACGAACAGTCTACCCTCTGTCTCTCCCATTTGCGTTAGAGAAAACGAGGCTTGGCTAGAACGGAGGAAAGATCTCCGACGGTGCACCCAAAAGATGTTCCTATTCCTCCTCGTCACGATCGATCTCCGGCAAACTCACTGCGTGCCTTTCCAAGACTCTGTAAGCTACACCCATGCTACGTCAAGGCAACTCCTGTTCTTTGTGGGTTTTGTCCAGGAATTGATGGAGTTGTAAACTTCCGGGTCGAGCCGTATTTGAAGAGGAATCGTCATCGTAATCCTCCTCGACGGGAAAACGCCGCTCGCCCGTCGAAACTGCCAACCACCTGGTTCCATTCTTCATTTTATGATACGAGATCCATTTACCGCACAGGACTGCGCAGCTTCAACAGCATGCACGTCCGTTGCCGGGAGACAAATGCTTCCTTTCGATTGACCATCCTTTGCATCATACAGACGCACGGTAGCATCTTGTCCGCCGACAAATAGTGTATTATTTTCTCCATCGAAATCGAAGCCCAAGCGCTGGTTCGTATCATTGACGGTGCTGAAACTTTGCAAGCCTCCGGTCGTTGTGGTCGTCAATGCCGATTCTTCCTCGTCCAGTGGTCGAAACATGCGCAAATCCCAAGCCAATACGACGTTCGAACGACGACTGGCACTAAACATGGTATAATCATCATCAAATTGTAAATGCGTAACACCTGTCTGTGTCTTTCGAACCAGCCATTCCCATTTGGCTGTTGAAATCCACTCATCACTCGCGTTGTCGCCGTCGTCGTTGTTGTCACCTGAAACCCAAAACGCCGCTTCCGTTTCACTGAATTTTGCCGTGTCCCACCAGCGACAATCCTATCAACACTTTCGAAGGAGGTTGTCGCACATCGTACAGATAGATAGATCCAGGAGCAAAGTACCCACCGCCAACAGTGCTTCGTGTTGTCGACTGTAGGCTAATGCCGAGACAAGTCCTTTTGTCCATCACTCGATCGCTTCGTATTTCCCAATTTCCAAACCGCTTGCGCCTGTCGTCCAGGCCGATGTACATCAAAGACATAGACACGCCGATCGGTGCGAAAGCCTCCCGCAACCAATGTTTGTCCGTGCGTAGGTTGAAAATGGCCACATTCGGTGCTTCCAACTCGTCCAGTGCATTGTAAGGACAATACGCGGCGCGTACTTTTCCCGTATACGCATCGTACAAATGAACGGGCTGATCGCGACTTGTTGTTAGGAAACAGCAGGTCGATGGTTCGTTCGATTGCATGTGAGGATACCAGGCAAACGAACGAATCGACTCGGCTGCCTTACACTGCAAAGCCGCCTTCCAGTTTGACGTGAACGCATCGGCCGTATTGTACAGTCGCAGCGTTTTTCCAATGGAAGTTAAATGCAAGATCCGTCCGGTGAAAAGGAACATCCCTGAGGAAAGTCGTCGGCATTCGAAGAAATTGCAGTTGAAGTCGACAGGTCACTGGCTTGCGCTTGCAGTTTGGCGACAGCGGGTTCATCGCTCAGTGGCTGCGTTAGTGACGGAAGTGTCATTCTTGTTTTCAGAAAACGGAAGCTCTTTGCATTATTATTTGTTATCGATATGTTGATGCCAATGAATCGCTTCACACAAGCAAGCGAGTGCGACATAACGATAAAAGAAAAGAAGGACATGAAACATCGGGACGATGAGTGCTGTTGGCGCAAGGACGGAACACGGATTGGGTCTAGTTACAGGAAATACCGGTACGGCTTTGAATGGTACTGTACAGGCTTGCCGGCGCGCTTCACGTTTTCGGATCGGTTGTGCGATCTTCGCGACGACCCGCCTCCTGTCTTGCTTCCATATGAGCAACACAATTAATCATCAGCGACGAACTATGACAATGAACGAACTCGAGAAAGACCAAGAAGCAGCACTCGATGAGGCACTCACCAACTTGCCGAATCTTCTTGCCAGACGTCTCAAGCTGCTGGACCAGCGCGAAGAAGAATTGAAAAATCGTTTGAACGACTCGAAAAGAGAAAAAGAGTCTTGGCTGCGGAAGTGACAGCGATGTCATTCATTTGAATGTTGGAGGAACCACCATGGCAACGTTGCGCAGAACTCTCACTTACGTCGAAGATTCCATGTTGGCGGCTCGATTTTCAGGACGCTGGGACGAAAGCATTGAAAAGATAAAGACGGCAACTTTTCATTGATCAACCAATCGAGCTTTTTTCTGCCCATGATCAACTTTATTCGGAGCATGCAGAATCATACTTTGTTCATGGATATTCCACAGTCGCCAGCTTTGAGTGACTTTGCTAACAAGACGAAATATATCGATTTCAAGCGAATGGTCGAGTATTTTGGAGTCACTCCGGGAATCTATCCTGTGAACCTGCTAGACTATACCACAGAGAGTATTTCCAGCATTGCTATGTCTGGCTCGTCTTCCTCTTTCAATCTCGCTTTTAGTGAATGGAAGATCTGTCGGCTTGTCTCGACAGGACATAACAGGAAGATTACGGGCTTCGAGGTGAAGATTGGCGAAGCCGTAAACTTGCAGATCGGTTGGATTGAAGAGTCGATTGTCACTAATACGGATGTTAGCAGTCATTCTTCCTCGGCTTTGCTCGATGTCGCGAGAGGTGGCATCACTTGCAATGGCAACTTTGAGGCGATCAGTAACAGTCTCCAAAGCGGAACCTTTGTGAAATGTAAGAATTATGGAAAGGAGTGGTTCATTAATGGAGAAAAGCTTGCTGGAAACTGGTCTACCACCTGGGAGACGGCAGGTGTTGTGCCTGCTATGTCCGGCAAAGGCGAATGGACGATCACGGCAGTGGAACTAGGACCCTAAAGTCGCGGATAACTTGTCATCGTAATGACTGATTCATCCCGCAAAACGAGCAAAATACCTCCGAAATAGAGAACCTTTTTTTAAAAAAAGAAATATTGTATCCATGTAGTTGCAGTCCTAGTCGTAGTGCAGGCATTTGCGCTACTCGCTTCACAATAGCTCTTTGTAGGGTAGACGCCGGATCGTCGGTTGCAGTTGCACTGAGGACCGATCATAGCGGTACACCATTGAAGTGATATGCTCCAGGCTGCTAGAGACTCTAGACGAAAATCTTTTGTTGAATCCTTCACTTTGTATTACTGTCCCTGGACTTACCTTTATTACCGGTCTGACATTCGCCTTTTGTTCTTCGTAGTTCTCTGCGTTCGCTTTTGGTTTCGCGTGACTGGATTGAATGAGACCGGACCGGAACAGAACTTTGCCATCATCGCCTCTCATCAATCCCGTCCATCCGCAGAAACCGAACACAACCTTTCGTACCAACAAACGCGCTCCTTCTGTTTCATATAACAAAATAATGAAGCAACGACAACACAACATGACATCGCATTTCCTCTTCCCTCACATGAAATACCAACCGGATGGACTGGACGCAATTCCTCATTCTCCTCCTCGTCTCCAAGGTGACGATACGATCCTTTCCGTCACAACTTGAATGTCTCCATGAAGGTCAGAATGCAAGCTATGAGCGCCGTATCGCGCTTCCAAAGCAAACAGAACTTTCTCGGAACGCCACTTTACCACTCAAACAGACGGACCGCCCGATGAAACCTCCGACGATGTGCACCGTCCAACATGCATCGATTGAAAAAATCACGCGTCTCGAGGATTGGGACAATCGAACCACGACGACATCCGCCACCATTACAACATGCGATTCCAGTGTTTCTTCGTCGTCATTCGCTTCCTGGTGTGAAATGTCATCTTTCGTACCCAAAGGAAGGAGGAATGGTATGGAGAGCCATTGGTGCGTGTGCAACAGCGATTTGGTGACGAGCTGCAACAATTACGGCGAGAGAACGACATTCTGCGGTGGAAGTGCCAAGTCCTGCAGCAGCAATTGCAAACGAATTCGTGCTAGCTTGAGCAACACGCTTGAAAGCATATGCATTGTTTACAAAGTACATGAGTTCTCCAGGATCGAGCTACCCCGTTTCGAAGAATTCATTATTTCGGTCTTCACTAAAGTGCTAAATCTTCGTGACTTATTCCTAGTTCCTGTACGCTTAGATCTTAATGCAAGGAGTTCAAAAAAAATGGTTATGCCTCGTTGCATTGGAGACTGGGGACCTAGTTTGATAAAACGCAGTACGGAGGACGACGTCCACTACGGCAAACCGCACGCGCCGAAAATCTTTGCGCGTCAAAAATTGCAGGTACAGAAAACCTGAACGCGGCAAAAACCCACGCATAGAAATTCTATGCGTGAAAATATGATCTTAATATGACGTCACGAAGGAGGCGGTCTTGCTGTCTGTACGGTCCTTTCGTAACCAAGCAAAATCAACGTCCTTTTTTCGTTTGTTAGTTTATTACATGGATTGCCCACAAAGCAAGAAAACAAGAGATAAGTATCACCTGACTTCTTTATTGCAATTACCTCAAGACCTCAATAGTAATCATGAAGAAAAAGCGCGAAAGGACGTCGATTTTCGATGCGGTGCAAAGCATGGAACAGGAAGATGCGCAAGCCGCACAGCAGCGTCGCAAGACGACAGTCCGTGAACAGATCAACAGTCAAGCGGCGCTTTCGCAAACAAAAATATTTCAAAGTTTAGTGGAATGTCGAATTCTTTTGCAGCGTAGCTTGCAAAACAGCAGTTCGAATCAGCAAGAAGAACCGGTCGCCGAAGAACAGTGCAATCAGCTCTTGGTAGAGCTTTTGCGAGCACGACAAGCTTTGTGCGGTACGGACCCAGCGATGGATTACGAAGAAAGCGTTTCAAATTCAGAACAATTGTCGCAAGTACTACAGTCGGAGTACGAATCACAAAGAGACGAATGGAAGGAGGTACTGGATCGAAGACATCAGAACATTCGCCTGCAATCAGGTGGTGGAAGCGGAACGAAATTTCTGGGCAAGCACAGTAGCGCCGTGGATGCTTCCTTTTGGCAACAAGTTGAATCCGTAGTACAGCATGAAAAGTTGCGTCAGCACCAGCAATCCACCCCGCAGTCATTCGACGATTCCAAAGTGTATCAGCAGCTGTTGAAGGATTTCGTCAGTCAACACGCTTCTCAGCACGACCAAACGTCCGCACATGAACGTTTAAGAAGCAAGCATCCGTCTACGAAAAGAATGTGGATCGCCGCGCTAGCAAGGACGTAAAGTACGATATGTGGTTCATTCAAAATTGACCAACTTCACCTTTCCACAAAATAGGACCACCCAGACCATGCTCGACCCCGATGAGTGGTTCAAAAGTTTATTCGGAGGAGTTGGAAATCGCACTACTACAGCTTAGTTTTACATTAAAGCACTCTTGTGGGCTTACAGAGGTGAAGAAATATAGTTTTAGATTCTCCCTTTTATGTCCTTGTATTCATTCAAGGTAGTTGGAAACCTCACGCAAGATACCAAAAGATACATCCAACGGTGCACGTTCTAATAGTGTACAAAAGACTATGGACGAGGAAAATCGGCTTCGAATGCCTAGACCCTCAGGGTAGCCTACTCGTAGAAGTTATTAGAAATGAACACGCGGTGAGATGAACAATTTGTGAACGACCGTATCCATTCCTCTATGGCCGCCACCATGACTTACTCCGTGCTAGCTGACACGCCAAATCGTGAAGCCCTGTAGAGAGGGCGACGTCCAAAGGCAGGCGGCCCTCGGGATCCTGTCTTCTTGTGGCGGCCGGGTCCAGCTTGAGCACCATTTCGATCAAACTCAACAGCTCTTGGCTGTCCTCTTCGTCGTCGCTGTCACCCTCTGACACGATAGCTCGCGTTTCGGGTCGCTTTTCTGCTGCTGCCAGCGCAATATGGAGAGGCACACGGCGGCTGGGATCCACAACGAGCGCTTGACGAGAAAACTTTCGCAAAGCTTGTTGCAAAAGCGAAAAGGGCACGCTGGAAGAATCCTGCAGATGCAATTGCAAGCAACAGTGCAGAGTAGAGTCTCGGGATGACACCCGAGCAATTTGACGGCCAGCATACGCACGCACTCCCAACTCATTTCTACACGATTTCTCTTTTCTTTGTGGTAGCGCTGCCACTCTTCTTGTGCCAGAATAGATTGGCACAAGACTTCCATGGGCGTCAAGTCAGTTTCGGGGTTGCGATATTTTCGAATGAGTGATAAAGGTAAAATATCAAGCAGCCACCGTATGATCTCGGGTTAGGCTCTGGTCGATCGATTGCCATGTATAAGTGACACGGTTCGATCCACTCGCGCGATAACTGGGTCAACGAAGCATCCGGATCCCCTCGAACACACGCGAGGAACAATTCGTTTTGTGCGTCTCTGTTTTCCTCATCGTCGCCATTTGTCTCTGTTTCTTCGTTATTCATGAAGTGTTTTGGCGTAGAACGAAGTTGACGGGTAGAAGCCGCTCTGTCTATGCTTTAATTTCGAGGCTCGGCGCTGTTTCTTTTGATGCGCTTCTTCTTATTGCGATGCGATACTGGTAGGGGAAGGAGGGAGGATTGTGTTACGTGCCGGCGCGTTTTCGAAAGAAATAGCTTCTCTTTATGAGAAAGTGCATGTGTGGCAATCCATGAAAAAGTACTTTCGCGTGTCTGTTGTGCGGTGCGCGCCGCCGCGTTCTTTGTCCTCGGTCGCGGACGACAAAACGACGCGACGAGAGGAGTTTCATCTCGACGATGATGAACAATGAGCGACGGCTTTCGACATAAAGCAATGCGTACTTGATTTACTAATGCCATTCTCTCACTCGCCAGTAGATTTGCGGATAAGTTGTCATGAAATGTTAGGGTGTTAATCTTACGAAATGAATAAGGTGTCAAAGAGACACGGATTACGCTTCCATTGACTCGGCGTGGAAGTCAAAGCAGACATCTTTGTCTGAAAAACAATACACGCTTTTCGGCAGAGCGCTGAAAGTTTCTTCGGGGCGCACACACAAACAGCGACGCGTTGTTCTCCCTTTTCCTTGGCCTCTTGCTTCATTTCGAGAAAGATCTTCTTGATATCGGGTCGTCCTCGACGAGCATAAGGAATATCGAACTCGCTTTGGGCGCCTGTATGATACAATTGCATGTCTAGAATTTCTCCCACGGTCTTATTGCATTCGGGGTCGCGGTCCCAGGGAGCGTTGTTGTCGGCAACGGAAGTATCGTCGCCCATGGCGTCCACATCATCACCGCTATCCTGAAGCGTCAGATTGCTATTGTTCAGGAACTCGGCATCCTGATCCATGAGTTCGCTCAGACAATCATAGAACTTGTCGAGATCATCATCCGTCGATTTTCCAGGAGGTAGAAGACTCACCAGTTGCGAGAAGATGTGAGCAGAGTTTCGTTCGTACACGGAAGCCTCGCTGTTGGCATCCGCCGAATTGATGCCCGCGCTGGACAGTGTATCAAAGTCAATGGAGCTCATGCGACGGACTATGGGAGCTTCTACCATCATCACCGGATCTCTGTCTGTCCATACAAACTTGATCTTTTCACTTGGCGTCGCTTTCTGGTTTCTTCAAAGAGAAGCTGGTCGCAGATGGACTGCATGGGAGTGACTGGAACAAAACACAGAATGAAGTGAGTTTAGTAATGATCGCGAGTTGAAGACTTCAACAAGCAGGGTTACTTACTTCCGATTCCACCGCTGACTAGGATTGCCATCTTGTACCTGTCTCCAAAGAGATCAACAGCAAGATTTCCGTACGGGCCTTCGATCAAGATATCTACAGCCTTGCCTTTCTTCGCAAGATCATACAGCGATGATGTCCAGTCACCGGATCGACGGATGTGGAGCGTAACATTTTTCATTTTGGAGCCGAACTGATGGAGAAGGGATGCCATTCCAGGTAGGAGAGCCCCGGAAGACAGATGTAGATGTACTGTCCAGGGTTGTAATCAAATCCGTCCGCTTTGGGAAAGCTGAGCTCAATAACAGTAGCACTTAAGGTCCGAATCTTGGCTTTGGTTGGGTACCGGTGCCTCGCCATGACGATGGATCGGACGAAAGATCAACTCCCAAGTGCAAGCTACGAGCAGCGGCACAAGAAACCCAGTATGAAAGAATGCGCCCATCACCAACCCGCTTGCGCAAAGGATGTGCATGTAGTAGAATAACTCGAAAAGCTTTCGACGAACAAGGGGAGTGATGAAAGGATGATGATGAATAAGATCAGTGTCATTATTGTTCCGGCAGTGTTGACAGATCCTTCGAATGAGGACGCTGCCTTGGCTCGAAGCGATGCGTTGCCTACTTGAAAGCGCGGGTCAATGTAAAATGCATAAGCGTGGCCGATTGTACCACTAAGTGCGACGCGACCGCTTAGCTTGTGGTAGTAAAGTGTCCGGTCGATCGGCATTCCAAGAAGGGCCGTGACGAGAGAATTGCGCTGAGCAAAAACAAAACACCGATGAGAGCTGTTCGAGCAACATGACCTGTGTAGGTCACGCTCGGAAACATAAAGGTGTAAATGATAGCACTGGTCAGAGCTGTCAGAAAGGGCAAAAGTAGGATGGCTTCTCCCCAGGTCAAGTGGACGCCGATTTTCCGCAAAGCGCGACTGCCTGGCAGTTTCCTTTGCAAAGGGTACGACACGCGCCAGCGATACATGTACCATTGCTTGCTACTTTCCATCAGCAGCGGAAATCTCTTCAGTAAGAAGTAAAGAGGTGGGTATTCCAATGCCTGATGTGGTAAGTTTGGAAGAAGATTTTCAGCTTCATCTGTTTGCGTCTTGTCCACGCTTGCAGGGTATTACTCAGATCAGCGAGACACAACTCTTTCTCGGTGAAGCTACCACTTAGGTCAGCTTGCGAAAAGTCATCGCCGTCTTGCTCCTTGGTCTCAGGTCCGATACTTTTGTCCGTGGTGCTTCGAACACTGAGCATTTTGTTGCTTGTAATGTTTGAGAAGAACATGACGGTGGGCAACGTGAACTGAGAAGGGATGCCAGAAGAAACAAAACGGCAGGCCGTTTCTTAATATTTGAATTCGAAATTGCGGTAAAGTGTGCGCAAATGTTCCTCCTTTTCGGGATATGTTTTGTCGATTTTGTGAGGTTGTGGTACACGATCCGAATACCCCACATTCTCCCATATTCACTTATCTGGAACCAAACGTCCGTGGCTCGGTCCACTAAGTCTGTCTGAATTGGAAAGTTTTTGTGGAGTATACCCGGCAAACAAATAGCTAGGATGAAGCTATTTTGAAAATTAAGTGTTCGCGAGGGGCACATGTGGTTTTCAGAACGGGGCAAGCGTAGTTTTTCGCCTTCGTTGAAATTCTGTCATCATGTTCTTCTTCGCTGGTCAGATGATCATGGGTCTTTTCACTCGATGGTCATAATGAAACCTCTCATCCGTCGGATGCGAGAGTGGAACATCCATGTTGATTGTTGTAATAGAACTTATGACATGCACAACTTGCCACCGCAAATTCTCTTTTTTGCATTCCGTTGCGGAAAACCTGGAATAATCGGCACATGGGTGGGGTTGAGAAATTTGGCGGGAGGGTACACTCGATAAGTCTAATCTTTGTCCTGTTGATAGATGTTTTGAACGTCGGTCTTCGAAGTAAGGTTATCAAGCCTGCTGTTTATGTTTTACGAAATCTTTTGAGGAAGAAATTGCCGCATCGAAGACGGAGGATGAGACCAAGCAGGCCTTGCCTTTGTGGCTGCCCTTAATGATCCGTGGCCCAGCTACTAAGCTAACCTAAAGAACTAGTTTGATCCGAGGCATTTGAACACCCAAACGGGACGTCTTTGACTTCTTATAATTGTGAGAAAGCTTAGGGTGAACCTTAGAAAAATGTATAGTACTAAAAGACACTTATTGACTATCGACCAAATAATAAAGCTAGACTGTACATACCATGGCGACTTCGACCAAACCTTAGTCTTTTCGTTGGACAACGGACAACCACATGCTTCTTGCTGTAAATATTTGTGGGTGTTGTTTTGTGTATAGGATATAGTTCCGTTGCATATATTAGTTAAACGAATTAACCGTCTTGTGTACCGGTAAGATGAATAGATGCACTGCAACCTCGTCCCTTGTTGCGGACCATGGACATTCATCGGCAATGAACGCGAAGCTCATTACCGTCCGACGACGCTGCTATTTACAATGACAAGGATTCGCCCTCGTTGCATATCGTTCTCCTGCTTTTAGTCACTCTTAACAGTTTGCACGTATTTGGCATTAGTGGCGATAGTAAAATGTCCGCTTCTTGGGGAAAAGGATTATCACAAAATGAATTAATGGAGAAAGACACCGTGGTCGTAGTCGACAAGGACGACAATGTCATTGGGGCTGCCTCGAAGAAGGAGTCGCACGTCTTTAGTAAGGAGCAACCTCATGGTATCCTGCATCGTGCGTTTTCGATCTTCATCTTTGATGAGTCGGATGGGCGTCTGCTTCTGCATCAACGATCGGCGGACAAGATTACTTTTCCAAATGTACGAAATCTCACGACTGGTATATTATTTGTTTAACGTTACTGATTGACCTCTCACTCAATTGTCTATTGAAAGGTATGGACGAATACTTGTTGTTCTCATCCGTTGCATGGCATGACGCCGAATGAAGTAGATACTCCGCAAGATGTGAAGGAAGGATCCGTCATGGGCATCAAACATGCCGCAGTCCGCAAGTTAATGCAAGAATTGGGTATCGATGCTACCGATTTCGTTCCTCAGATGAAATTTTTTGACGCGCCTTCATTACTGGGCTGCCGATACGCTAACTCATGGGCCGTCGTCACCTTGGGGCGAGCATGAAGTCGATTATGTTCTCTTCTTGGTTGTGCCTAGCAGAGATGCGATCACTATTAACCCAAACCCAGAGGAAATTCAGGCTGTGAAATGGGTCAACCCAGATGAGCTGGAAGCAATGCTGCAAGACAAAATGTGCTTGTTGAGCCCTTGGTTCCGCATCATGTACGATCGATTTATGAAAGATGGGTGGTGGAAAGATCTCAAAGCCACCATGACGACGGATACTTACGTAGATCTCGACAAGATTCATGAGTTTGATCCACCAAGTGAACATCTGGGTGGTGGAGGTATGGCGAGGCCCTTATTCGCAGCATTCGACGCAAGGTACGTCTGTGTTGATTTGTTTTCAGGCGCTGTTGTTCGAAACATCAAAGTGTTCTCACTGAAATAAACCAATCATTAGTAAGAAACAGGGTGCCTATGGCAAAATCAAAACACATTCCGAGTCGAAATTGAGTCAGTTAATGCGCTTGGACGAAGTGTTCGCTGCGGTCACGCTACTTTATATCTCCCCTTTGAAATCGAATCTCGGCAGCGATTATATCAAGAGCACGTTCAACTATGACGATTTGGCATTCTGTGATGAAATATTGGTGAAAGTATCGCGGTCGTTTGCCGCCGTTATCCGGCAACTTCCCGGTGTCATGTTGGTGGATGTTTTGATTTTTTACCTCGTTTTGCGTGCCTTGGATACAATCGAAGACGATACGACCGCATTTGACAGTCATGCAACGAAAGTAAAAATTCTAAAAGAGTTTTACAAAGCATTGGACGATCCTAACTGGACCATGACCGGTGTCGGAGAAGGAGACGAGAGGACTTTGCTGGAGGAATTTCCCAAATGCCAGCGTATCTTCCAGCAGTTGCAACCGGAATCACGTGCTGTCATTAAAGATATAACCAAGCGCATGGCTGACGGAATGGCTGACTTTGTCTCCAAAGATATGGGTCAAGGTACAGAGGATATGCAGCAATACAATTTATACTGTCATTATGTTGCCGGTCTGGTTGGAGAAGGTCTTAGCCGCTTGTTTTCAGCGTCAGGTCTGGAACACAAGAGTTTCGGCGAAGAAAAGCATCTTTCCAATCAAATGGGACTGTTTCTGCAGAAGACCAACATCATTCGTGACTACCTCGAGGACTACGTCGACAAGAGAGCATGGTGGCCTCAGACCGTATGGAAGAAATATTCAGCAACTGGTGATTTGGGATACTTCGCGAACCAAGCCGATGAAGAAGCAAGAAAGAAGGCGCTCATGTGCCTCAACGAACTTGTTACGGATGCGTTAGAGCTTGTTCCTGAGTGCCTGAATTACTTATCGAAGTTAGAATGCGCCGAGATCTTCCGCTTTTGCGCTATCCCTCAGGTAATGGCAATCGCAACTTTGGACAAGTGCTTTGCCAATCCTGACGTCTTCACTGGTGTCGTCAAGATCCGCAAGGGATTATCTTGCCGGCTCATACTGCAAACGAACACCATTGCAGAGGTGCACAGCATCTTTCGGAGATTTGCACAATCGGTGCGAAGCAAAGCGCTTGCGGAACAGCAGCGCGGTGCAAATGACCCTAGCTTCGAGAGAACGATTGCCAGTTGCGACAAGATTACTGCTTTGACAAAAGACGCAGCCGACCAGCAACTGCAGCGACAGATGATAAAGTGGACATCAACTGCCACTCTTTTGGGGCTGCCTTTTGCTAAAGAGCTCGGCCAGCCTTCTAGGTAACGCCCGGAACAAGAGCGTGGTTAGTACAGGATTGGCGCTGGCCGGGGTCTCTTGTATTGGTATGGACCGTGGACCGTCAAAGTAATCTCTTGAAGGCTGACGTATTGAAAGCAAAGCGACAGCTCGGCTAAACTAGATGTTGTGTTTACAGTGACCTAAGAACTAAAGAACCGGTGTTCGTGACGTCATCCCGTTCGATGTTCGTCGTTCCGGTACAGTACTATTTGCTTTAGACAACGAAAATTCGTCGTCACGTCGTTCCAACAACCGAAGTTTTTGACACCATGCGCTTTCTTCCGCTCAAAGCAGATATGTTGATAATCAGGTCAATCATGATGATAACATTGTGTTTACTGGTAAATTGAAGTAATAAAACAATCATCGATACCCAAAATGAATTCTGTATTACGAAATTGGTCGCGCACGAGTACTCCTGGTTTCAGATTTCTCTATGCGAAGACGACGTGCCCCTCCGTTTTCAGAAGGCTCGCTGCTTCTCCTCCGAGCCGCATCTCATTATCACGGAATCCGATCAGCAGCTCATTTTGGATCAGGCTTTGCAACCTCAGACATCCGTGAGTCTTCAGGCTTTGATGCGTACGGGTCGGGGTGAATTTTGCACAAAACTTTCGCGGAAGAAGAAAGGGAAAAGCACGCTGCGACGCAACTTGTTTTGATACAGGTCGCCAGTTTTTTGCGACGAGAGTTACCCATCCGTTTGGCTCATCGAATTCAGGATCTTGAAGGCATCCCGATTCTTAGAGAAATGGAAAGTGTTATCAATGTCCGCGATCTGTATACGAAATCATTTCTGGAAATAATGTCGTTCGACAACAAGATCCAGACAGCTGAGCAAGAAGCGGCGTTTGCGTTAATGCTGGAAAATATCTATGAGAGGCATTCAAAGGTCCTTGTTCAGATGGCTCGGGGTGCGTATGAATTTCGCAAGGCAGTTCGTGAAGAGAAAGGCCCGGGATTGGAATTGGAAGAAGAAATTCACCATTTCTTGGATCGCTTCTATCTTTGCCGAATCGGTATTCGCGTATTGATCGGCCAATATCTAGCTCTTCGGCAACCGCCCGTCGAAAACTATGTCGGAATAATCTGTTCGAAAACAAGTCCTTATGAGATTGTGAAGCGGGCTATCGGTATGTGATAGTCGTTTTTCTGATTTTTTACCTCCTTTATATTATTTCTAACAGACATTTCCGCTCTTACAACAGATGATAGTGCCTTCATGTGCACTCGGAAATATGGGGATGCCCCAGACGTCATCATAAGCGGTAGCTTGAATCTCACGTTCCCGTATGCGCCCACCCATCTTCGTAAGTCATTTTGCGCACATCTGGAAAGGCATATTTCGAATGCAATTCTCACCTCCATTTTGCAAAGATTACATCATGTTGGAACTTTTGAAAAACAGCATGAGAGCAACTGTTGAATGGCATGGAATTGACGGCGACTTTCCAGACATTAAGGTTGTGATTGCGGATGGCGCCGAAAATGAAGACGTGGTTATCAAAGTTTCGGATGAAGGTGGTGGTATCCCGAGATCCAATACGAAAAAGATCTGGAGCTACCTATTTACAACTGCCGATCCTTCCGTGCAAGAAGGCATGGTTGGAACTCCCAAGGAATAGATCACGGCCGAGATGCTCCGCTGGCCGGACTTGGATATGGTTTGCCGATTTCTAGATCGTACGCACGATACTTTGGAGGCGACTTGTCTATCATGTCAATGGAGGGTTATGGGACCGATGCATTTGTATACCTAGCACGCTTGGGAAACACAAAGGAGCCTGTTCCAATTTAAGTCGTAATCTAGGTCATCAAATTTGAAAGAATGTACACTGCCTTAGGAATCATAGTTCTGTGTTGTGGAGACATTCACCAGTTCCTCATCACTAATGAAACGTATGACTAATTAGCGTAGGGACGAAACGTGCTTCAAGCTTGCGAAAACCTTGCTTTGTGACTTGTGACTTGTGGTCGTGACGTCCGTGTTGTGTTGGACGTTCGACAGTTCGACGTTCGACCAAGGACCAAGGATCTGAAATCTGAAATCTTGAGCAATGACCGATGACCATGACTCTGTTGAAATTTATTTTGGGCCTCATGACTCATGACTCATGACCCTATTCAAGTGACAATTTGCCTGTGACCAGTGCACTATCAAACGCTGAATACATACAGTAAATCATAAATTATGCCGATGATCGGTCATTCTTGGCGTATTAATGACTTCAACAAAGAGGGTTCGCTATTCTCTTTTCTACACTCAAGACGGAGCATATTGAACACTGGCATACGTTACTCATTGCGAACCGCCCTACTATCGGGAGAATAATTCCAAGGTTCCTCGGCTTCCACAACAAAACTTTAGACTTCACCACTTCATCAATCCCGATCTTCTTTGGCCGCCGAAGAAAGGGAAAAATTTTACGGGAGGAGAAGAACGCACTACGTTTCTCACTTCATTCATTTTACCCACAAGCCGAGATTTGTTTCATTAGACCTCTGTTTACCTTTACTTATCAAGATGAATGCCTTCACAACAGAACTTACCCTGCCTACAGAGTGGGATAACTCTGTAAACATGATCACGGATGAAGAGCTTTCAGCGTCCTCGAACGAGGAAGCTAGCAGAGTGTTTGAGCAGTGGCAATCAGACGACGAGGTGCACGATCTGGATATCATGCAAGTGGATGAGCAACTTTGCTCAAATCTTCTTGAAGATGATATCTTCCACGATCCTTGTGTATCTCCCACTGGTCCTCTTGAAGAAATTGTCTACATGACAATCGAAGACGACGACGTCTGCCGCTTTTCACTCAGTCTCATGTCGGCCGTCGAAAACGACACGACCAGTTCACTTCCTTTCGAAGAAAGATACAAAGCTACTCTCCAAAAGCTTGCTTCTTCCATGAAAAGAAGCCAAGAATCTCGAAAGAGCCTCAAGGTGAAGACTACCAAGACAGAAACGTATCCCCGAATCAAATCTGTGATCGGTGTCGTGTCGTCGATTGAAAAGTCAACCGAGCAGCTTCAGCTTTATCTGAACAATATCCACTGCACCGACGCCTACTAGGCGATTTCAAAGTTCATATAATTTACTGTATTCTCCACTGATCCTCCGTCGTGAATCGACAAAACTAATTTCAACCTTCTCTCAACGTCCACTTTATCTGCCCGCAAGCTGATTTCTTGCACTTTCTTAAATTCCTTAATTCACTTTCTACTAGTCCAATCCATTATCTTGCCACAATTATATGATACACTTTGTTGTTCTTAGCTTTAAACGGCAGGCTGAGACTAATGGAACATGCCTATTGTCGCCTGACGCCTAACTCGGTGACGCTCAACGGTTGCGATGCTGCACATGCATCTCCACGGGTTCACAAAAATAATGAAAATGCTTCTATTTATATTTTAGTTAGTAAGAAATATGAATATTCGTATTCCTTTCCACTCCAAAATCTGAAATCTTCTCCTTTTACTTTAAATTTGTCGTGTTTTTATATTATTTGTATTTATGCGCCTATTGTAATCCGTTACTTATTGGTCCTCTGACCTCCTCAAGGCCTCAATGCAATGCTCTAAAAAAATTACTCCGAAGAAAGTCATGGTCATTGCTGGTCATGGTCATGGGTCATGGATCATGGACAGATCAAATTTTACTGTGAAGTACACAAACACGAATACTCAATGCTCACCAAAATTTCAATTCGCTCGAAACTTCCCTACAATAAGTCTCAATTCATTTTCACTTCTCTCTTTCTCTCAGTACTGTTCAGCGTTCAAAGCTCTCAGGGCAAGCTCTCTATTGGAGCATGCAGCTAGAGCGCCTAGAGAGCGCTAGGCAGCTCCAGCGTCTCGTCTTGTCTCGTGGGTCGTTGGAAACGAGAGCAAAAGCAAATCGGACATCGGCCCAGTCGCTGTTACGTCATTTTTGTGAGTGGGTAAGAGAGAATAGAGAATGGTTCGCGATTCATCATACAAAGAACTTTTTTGGTATGCTGCAAAGACCCCCCAAAAGGGCGCGATGCGCGATCATTACGTCATAGAGCTGATCCATTGCACCTAATAAACCACATAAGCATTGTCATCCGAGAACATCAACGGCGCGCCCATGGAAAGCATGTACCCTACAGATCTGAATGAATCTTTATCATTTTATTTCATAGATTAATCGCGAGCTCTATTCGTGCCGAGTCGTCACGCCGCAAGGCGGTCACGCCGATAAAAGATGAGCAAACGTTGAAGATGCAGAACACATAGGATAATTTCTTGTTTTCTGAGAGGATTTCAATGTCTGCCGCTCAGACAACGTAAGCATCAGACAGCATGATCGCTAACGAAGTTGACTTTCTTCTATAAAGGGCGTGTGCGTCGAGCTATTGAGCTTCCGTCTTTCACGCCACAATTCCCCGGCCGTGATCAGCGCATCACCGGCAGCAGTTAATCCGACCGTGCTTCCAATGACGAAAATGTGCCTCCGATGCCAACCGCCAGCCATAGAGGAGCTGTTTTCCCAGAAAATCTACCGCAAGTGTTGAAAATGACAGTGAAATAACACCCAAGATTGCTATCCGAGTCCGACGAGGGTTCCAAACGTTCTGCACTGCCGATCTTGATGACTTCCTGTAAACCTCGTCCTTCTTTTGCCAGAGTCTAGCGAGTCAACACAAGGGTCGCTCGTTGATTTCCGAAAGTTCAAAGACACGTTCTCTTTACCCGTGTAGTAGTGATCCTGAGGCAAGGTCAAATAAAGAACTTTCAAGACACCACTCAGCGATCGCATTCGGTGCCCGGGGAGCAACACATCTTCCAGCAGAATAGCATCACCGGCTTCAAATGTTTGTGATTCGCCGGAATTCAGCTCTATAACCAAGGGGCTGAGAGCAATCGCTAATATTGGGTGTCTACCATCGGTTCCGCTCCAGGAAGTTGGTGCTGGTGATAGCGCTTGTCGAAAATAACCATTTTCAGAGGAATTGACGAGGTTGTGGCACCAGTTGCACCACAGTCCCAATACGGAAGTGATATTTTCTGTGGATTATTGTCGAAATGCACAAGCTTGTCGCCAGGATCAATATAAATTCGTCCAGACAAGGCAAAACCATCTAAAGAAGAGTAATGCATTTCTGAGTTTCCTGTTTCGAAGATCCAAAAGGTATATGATAGGACGGAATTTTCGTTTCGTTCTCCATTTCGTCGCTCGTTTCATCGTGATTATTTTGTTTGGTTGGTCCATTGTCATTTCCGAGTGAATGTGAAGAACTTGAGCCCCAAGGGCGCTTTCCTTGCGTTGAGTTCTCCAGCGTAGTTTGAGATCCG